>OY811974.1:9884546-10076163 GCA_963681505.1 Eunapius fragilis | reverse complement strand
CTACCATGGAGCCCATTCTTGGTGTGGTCATGTCCGTACTTGGCTCTCATGCTATCAGGAGCCTCTTCCTTTGCTTTGGATGCATTGGTTGGTCCAAGCAGGGTCCTCCACTGACTGATTGCATCAGGCTTAGCCAGAGCAAGAACTATGATATCACCACAGGAAATGATTTTAAAAATGGCACACCATGTATGGGGATGGCATGGGAACCTCTCTCTTATCTTTCTCTCCTCTTAGGTGCTACAAATTCTGTTGTAAACATTATGTTGTGATTGGTTGTAAACATTTTGCCCTACTGTATATCAATTTTTAAGCACTGAAATTGTGATTTATTTATTCAAGAAAAAATTTGAATTTTTTCTATGTAATGTGTTACATTGTAAAATAAAGGCAGGCTGACTAAAAATACTGTCACAGTGCTAGTTGCAGGTGAAAGTAACCAAAGGATCTTGAATTCCGAATTGAAATGGCTCCTTTCTTTGTAGTGTATGCAGGCTCTTGTAACGCCACATTTCTAAGTATGCAGATTGAGTAATCCACATGACCAGAGAGCAGTGCCGAGGGTGGGTCACATGATCAGAGAGCAGTGCCGAGGCTGGGTCACATGATCAGAGAGCAGTGCCGAGGCTGGGTCACATGATCAGAGAGCAGTACCGAGGGTGGGTACATGATCAGAGAGAGGTCTTCTGGATAGTTGGGAAAAACTTGTCTACCTGTGCATGCATATGTGAGGCCTATGCCCTTGAGGACGCTAGGTAACCTAGGTAACCTAGGTAACCTTGTTCTCTTATTATGGGACAAAAATATTTAAAGTATTTACAAATGTGCTGAACTTGGTTGGGTGTCCATCCCGCTTGCAGTAGAGACGTATGGTTGCTGGGGTACAGAAGCTAAGTGGGCATTATCTCAGCTTGCTTCCCGACTGGCCATAAGACAGAACTGCCCAAAGTCCGTAGCCATCGCAGCTCTATACGGAAGGCTGAACCTGACCCTTGTTAGGGCAAATGTCAGGGCAATCCTTGGCAGAGCATTCCAAGATCATTAAATAAACTTAAACTTAAGTAGGTTAGAACCTCGTGTGTGTATATATGTATTCTCTTGCAGTGTGTGTACTTTCTACTCAGTTACATTATATACCTAAAAAATAAAAATATTTAAAATCATTTTGTTAATTTCACTAACGTACTATATATTACGGTGAATGACATCATCATACGCATGAATTTAAAATTTTAATTTTAATACACCTGCACCATAATGATACATATTCTCTTTGCGACACATTTGTACAACGGAGAAGGGACGCGGTAAGTACTTCTGACAAGAAAACAGCAACTGCAGAGCCTCAGCACACAAGAACCGCAAATTCAAATTTCTTACACCTGAACTGAAAAATTTATGAACGACTCACAGGTGGGTGCGTGGTGTTTAACGTCGTCGTTTTCTTTGGCATCTATTTAGTGCTCACTTGCTTTGGGTAGCGGGATGGAAGGAAGGGATAGTTTGAATTTTTAAGGGTGTGGTGTTTGATGTGCGCGCGTGTTAGTGTGTGTGTGTGTGTGTGTGTGTGTGTGCGCGCGCGCGCGTGTGTGTGTGTGTTCGTGTGTATGTGCATTTGTGTGCGTTCGTGTGTATGTGTGTGTGTGTGTGTGTGTGTGTGTGTGTGTGTGTGTGGTTAACCCTGTTGGTAGGCCAAAATGGAGGTGGATTGGGGGACTTGCATGAGAAACGATATTAGTGCTATTGGCCATTATATGCAGGGGGGCTTTAAAATAGCTCGGACAGGCATGGGGAATTGTGTGAGGATGGGAGGGTGTGAGTGCTGTCACCTTTTTTGGTTTGTGGGGTTATCCACCTGGGACTTCAAAATGAGTGTTCCGATGTTAATGGGATGTGCGATTTGTTAGTACTGTTGTGTGCAGAGGCAAACCTGATAAGTTTCAGAAGCAACACATGTGCACACATACCTGTCATTCCATTTCTCCCAACCTCTCCCCCCTCCCCCCCCCCCCACACACACACACCACACCTAAATTTAAAAGCTGCACGTGTAGCATACTCGCCTGTCCTGGGGAGGGGGGGGGGGGGGGTGGGTGGGAATGGGGATGCAATGTTCTAATTATGTTGGATTTCATTATATGTTCCTGCACTCTTGCTACTTTAGATTATTGGCCCTTTTAAAATGTGTTTTTCTGCAATGTCATTTACTTGTATGTTTTCTTGTCTTCCTGGACACACAATTAAATCCCACACCCCATAAACCACATGCCACATATTACACTGTAACACTCACTACACACCATCACATTGCAAACCTACTGCACTCCTCACCTCTCCCACCTACTGCACTCCTCACCTCTCCCACCTACTGCACTCCTCACCTCTCCCTCCCTTCTCCCTCTCCCTCTTCCCTAACCCATCTCCACTCTCACCAACACCACTCCTCCCTCACCCCTCTCCCTCCTCCCTAACCCTCACCACTCACAACATCCCTCCTCCCTCCCTCACCCCTCTCCCTCCTCCCTAACCCTCACCACTCACAACATCCCTCCTCCCTCCCTCACCCCTCTCCCTCCTCCCTAACCCTCACCACTCACAACATCCCTCCTCCCTCCCTCTTACCTCTCCAGCACTATTCTCCATATACTCCCTCCATGTACACCCTTTGACCCCTACACGGCTGCCCGACATTCAATCAGACCAATCATAATTCACCGCTCAGCACATCAGCACCTACACCATAACAGACAAGAGAGTTGCCACGACGACTCTTGCACAGTCAACAGTTGCTCACGCATCATAGCTTCTTGCAAACTTGGAATATGTATCAGGTGAGAGGCTAGGGGTGGGGCCTGGCTAGCCGTGATAGGTGTGGTCTAGAGATTTGATTGTGGTCTAGCCTGGCAAGGTGGGTAGGTGTTGATTGGATACCCTGTAGAGTAGTGCTGAAATGTTGTGACCTGCCCCCTTTGTGAGCATATGTGTATGGCTCTAGATATGCCTGTGGTCTTAGCGTGCACATGTGGGTGTAACATCTGACCTTCTGCATGTAAGATGAGATAATTTATTAAAATTTTTGGAATGTCACTCATCTCCTAAGGGCAATGCCGATCACGTTACAATGCTTAGAAGCAATACCTGTGCATATTTAAACGTTCTATGCTTCAGTGGCTTGTGCAATGACTCGTCGATGGTGGGCCCAGTCCAATTCCTGGTGTGTGTGTGTGTGTGTGTGTGTGTGTATGTGTGTGTGTGTGTGTGTGTGTGTGAATCATAGTCTGCTGTATGTACATGTATACCTGCATGTTTGTGCCTGTTGCATAGTGTGCTCTATTTAAAAACTGCTCTGCTGGGTTGAGCGATGAAGGAGGTGTCTCCACCCCCCAATGTCAGCTCCACCCCCAATGTCAGCTCCACCCCCAATGTCTGCTCCACCCCCAATGTCTGCTCCACACCCAATATAGAACACGCTGTTCCGTACGAGGGGGAACAGCTTTGACAATGGCAAGCCACCGTCTGTCCCTGTACATGTAGCTGGTCCCACTGCGTTCACACAGAGCACTGGAAGGTACGCATATTGAGTGTTTGTACACTGAGCCTATGTGTGTATTCACAGCCGTGCACACTTTACACCTGGTACGTGTGTTACATGTAATTTTTAGCATTTCATTCATAGGGGGTGTGGTTTTCTTTGTGTGCAACGATGATGCCCAATCTCCTTCCCCCGTCACCCTCCCTCTCACCCCCTCCTCCCTTCACTCTCTCTCCACTTCTCCCTCCTCTCTCACCCCCTCCCTCCCACTTCTCCCTCCTCTCTCACCCCCTCCCTCCCACTTCTCCCGCCTCTCACCCCCTCCCTCTTCCTTCTCCCTCCTCCCCTCCCCTACCCTCCCTCCCACTTCTCCCTCACCCTTCTCTCTCTTCCTCCTCCCTCTCTCTCACATCTCACTTTAGTGTAAGAGAGACCGGAATTATCGACAAGTTGATGGTGAGTGTGTATGGGGGAGAGGGGGTGAGTGTGTATGGGGGAGGGAGGGTGAGTGTGTATGGGGGAGGGAGGGTGAGTGTGTATGGGGAGGGAGGGTGAGTGTGTATGGGGGAGGGGGGGTGAGTGTGTATGGGGGAGGGGGGTGAGTGTGTATGGGGGAGGGGGGGGTGAGTGTGTATGGGGGAGGGGGTGAGTGTGTATGGGGGAGGGGGTGAGTGTCCTCCACACGTACTTGATTGTGCATTTCCATGTATGGGGGAGGGGGTAATTAGACCTTATTGCACATGTACATGTACATTTACATGTGCATGCAATGTTTATCTTTCTTGGACAACATGCATATGTGTGAATTCAATGTTAATGTTGGTACACTTTGCATATAATGCTCCTCCCTCCCGCCTCCCCTCCCTCTCTCTCCCTCCCCTCCCTCCCTCTCTCTCCCTCCCCTCCCTCTCTCTCCCTCCCTCTCTCTCCCTCCCCTCCCTCCATCCCCTCCCTCTCTCTCTCTCCCTCCCTCTCTCTCCCTCCCCTCCCTCCATCCCCTCCCTCTCTCTCCCTCCTCTCCCTCCCTCTCTCCCTACTTAGCCTTCCTTTGGCTTCATTACCTGCTGTGAACGGAACGAATCCATTTTCTTCCACTTCTCTCAGTGTAGTGATGACCCCAGTGAGCTGCAACCCGGGGGTAAGCAAATGAAGGGATAAGGGGAGGGGGAGGAGGACGGGGGGGGGGGGGGGGGGGGGGGGGGGTGTTAGGTCAACCTAAACCAGGGGGTGGAGATAAGGTCAGCCTAAACCAGGGGGTGGAGGTACATGTAAGGTCAGCCTAAACCAGGGGGGTGGAGATAAGGTCAGCCTAAACCAGGGGGTGGAGATAAGGTCAGCCTAAACCAGGGGGGTGGTAAGGTCAGCCTAAACCAGGGGGTGGAGATAAGGTCACAAATGGCTTTGAATCACATGTAGACAACACATGGATAGGTCTCTTGTGCATACATATGTGCCAACCCGCATTCATGTCACCTTCAGTAGTAAACTGAAGTTTTACTGAGCTTTTACAATGTACTCATATTCATTTGAGTTGAAGGTGATAAATTGGCAGGAAAGTGGACCCATGTTGGCCAGCTACCCACAATGCATCCATAGCAACGGGGCAATGCCTTTCATGAACATCCCATTGTTGTACTGCTGGCATGAGTGGCAACCTTCTGATAAGATGTGGTGGAGTTGTTCACAGTGTAGGTTCAAACAGTCATCACTGATTTGTAATGGCTATAGACAACCATCCTGGTAGTATTGTTCCCTGTATCCATGAAGCCCTTTGCAGATATGTTGTAATAACCACCTACATCTTTCCCCCCTCTCTCCCCTCTCCTTACCAACTCCTCCCCTCTCTTTACCACCTCCTTCCCTCTCCTTACCACCTCCTTCCCTCTCCTTACCACCTCCTCCCCTCTCCTTACCACCTCCTCCCCTCTCCTTACCACCTCCTCCCCTCTCCTTAAAACCTCCTCCCCATCCCGTAACCATCACAGATGAAGTGGAGTTTGAGGTGGGTACAGATGCCCGCACAGGGAAGCTCATAGCTCGCCGGCTGGCACACCTTCCATCGGGGACAGTGTCCTTTGAGAGTGTGGGGGAGGAGAGGTTACTGGGGAAGGTGGACTGTGAGCCCCAGATGAGGATGGGGGATGCCCCCAAACTTAAGGTGGGTGGTGGTGGTGGTGGTGGTGGGGATGGGGAGGAGGTATCACGTGATGAGGTGGAACATGATGGGGAGGAGGTGTTGTGTATGGTGTGCAGATGGGAAGGAACCTGAATGCCACCACACACACACACACACACACACACACACAGACACACACACACACACGCAATAATGTATTATAGAACCTTCATGTTACTATACAGTACATATGAATAGCTGATTTGATTCACACAATCTGATTGGTTAATTGCAGGATCTAAGTCTACAACAGATGGCAGGAAATATTCTGGGAACTTAAGAATCGCCCCCGTTACATGTATCTATTGGTTGCTATTGCCTAAATAGGTTTGGTACACTATAAACCTTCGAGGATCCACTTGTTTTAGAATCCCCTCGGGCCTCCTTCCGTAACTCCCTTGCTACACTCGAGGTACTACAAATCATGTCCCTGAGGATTTCAAATCATGTAGCCAACACACACCCCATCCCACCCCCGCCTTTCCACATTTGTGATGTCATTCATGTTTACATACAATGTTCACGAAGTGGTACATGTAGCCATGGTGTGTGTACATGTATGTAGCCATGGTGTGTGTGTGTACATGTATGTAGCCATGGTGTGTGTGTACATGTATGTAGCCATGGTGTGTGTGTGTACATGTATGTAGCCATGGTGTGTGTGTGTACATGTATGTAGCCATGGTGTGTGTGTGTACATGTATGTAGCCATGGTGTGTGTGTGTACATGTATGTAGCCATGGTGTGTTTGTGTACATGTATGTAGCCATGGTGTGTGTGTGTACATGTATGTAGCCATGGTGTGTGTGTACATGTATGTAGCCATGGTGTGTGTGTGTACATGTATGTAGCCATGGTGTGTGTGTGTACATGTATGTAGCCATGGTGTGTGTGTGTACATGTATGTAGCCATGGTGTGTGTGTGTACATGTATGTAGCCATGGTGTGTGTGTACATGTATGTAGCCATGGTGTGTGTGCACATGTATGTAGCCATGGTGTGTGTGTACATGTATGTAGCCATGGTGTATGTGTACATGTATGTAGACATGGTGTGTGTGCATATGTTGTAGCCATGGTGTGTGTACATGTATGTAGCCATGGTGTGTGTGTGTACATGTATGTAGCCATGGTGTGTATGTGTACATGTATGTAGCCATGGTGTGTGTGTACATGTATGTAGCCATGGTGTGTGTGTACATGTATGTAGCCATGGTGTGTGTGTGTACATGTATGTAGCCATGGTGTGTGTGTGTACATGTATGTAGCAATGGTGTGTGTGTGTACATGTATGTAGCCATGGTGTGTGTGTGTACATGTATGTAGCCATGGTGTGTGTGTGTACATGTATGTAGCCATGGTGTGTGTGTGTACATGTATGTAGCAATGGTGTGTGTGTGTACATGTATGTAGCCATGGTGTGTGTGTGTACATGTATGTAGCCATGGTGTGTGTGTGTACATGTATGTAGCCATGGTGTGTGTGTACATGTATGTAGCCATGGTGTGTGTGTACATGTATGTAGCCATGGTGTGTGTGCACATGTATGTAGCCATGGTGTGTGTGTACATATATGTAGCCATGGTGTGTGTGTACATGTATGTAGCCATGGTGTGTGTGTGTACATGTATGTAGCCATGGTGTGTGTGTACATGTATGTAGCCATGGTGTGTGCAGATCCTTGCAAATTGCCATGCCCTTTTTTCATTGGTAGATTTGGGTAAGGAGGGGTGTGCTTTAAATGGATGTCTTGTCGTCTTCATTCAGGGAGGAGGTGGGAGGAGCCAAGCAGACTTTGGCATGGGAAGGATCATCTATGAGAGAAGTGGAGTAAGTGCCAAGGGGAGGAGGAGGGGGTACATGTAACTTGGGGTTGGGTCTATGCGGGAAGCGGTTAATAAATTTGAGGTATCGCGTTCCCATTAATCAAAAAACATTTAGTTAAAACCATTCATGTGAAAGATTATCTCAATGTAAATAGCAACATGTTATTATATTGGACCACAAGTCTCTTTGCCTAATACTTTGACAGCTCACAGCAGTGTACTGCAATTTTTATCCATCCATAGTGTTTGTGCAGCGTTTGTAGGAGCCGTTGCAAGAGTTATTGTGGGGCTTTCATAGGCGGGCCCCAGCGCTTACTGAGGGGGAGGGGCCAACCCCACTAGGGGTGCCTAAAGTGGGAGGGGGCATTATTAATTTTGCAGTCTTAGTCACTTGAATTATTGTGGTGCTTTTGTGTCCAGTAAAGTAAATATATGTAATGAAGACGAGACTTAGTAACTATATAGTGTAATTACTTTGTAATTACTTTGTAATCAGTGTAATTATTGTGTAATTATTGTGTCATTACAGTGTAATTACACTTTGCATTATTTACACTGATATCATTGTTAGTAAGGTATCTCATTGGCGTACTAGATACCAATACATGTGGTTGAGCTCTGCGACGTACATGTAGGGAGGGACTTTGTACATCACTACATGTAGCTATAATCATCCTAAGCTAAAAGCATGCTCTGTAAATTTTGCCCGTGAAACGTAACAGGTGTGTATCAGTTATTAACACTCAACCAGTGGTGGGGTGGAGTTGGTTTTTTTCCTAAGCACCTTATGCCTGCACATGTACAGTGGAGTTGGGGGTACTGTCGGGACCCACCTCTAGTGTCCTGATTATCTAGGTGTCCGCATTTCAGGGATTCATAACTGATGCATGAAAGTCAATGAAATATTGGGGGTTCAAGTTGTGTCTGCATTTCAGGCACTTCCCCACAATTAGAGGGTGTCCACTAACATGTGCACTGTACCAGAGTATGTCATGGTACCTGCAGTGTTGTATCTGAAAGGTTGTCCTGGAACCTCACGTCCTGGGACCTCACGTTGTCCTGTGACCTCACGTTGTCCTGGGACATCATGTTGTCCTGGGACCTCACGTTGTCCTGGGACGTCATGTTGTCCTGGGACTCCAGGTTATCCCTTACATGTATGACCTACATGTACATGTATGTGTACACTATGTCTGGGCCTCTGAGATGACTGAGTCTCTCTCTCTACATATCTCCACATGGACACGCACGCATACACACACAAAGGAGTGCTTCTTTGTTCCCTATGCGTTCACTGATGTGAATGACGACCGAGAGATCCACAAGGGTGATGAGGTATCGTTCTACATGGCCAGGAACAAACGGTAAACCACACCCCTCACATTGCCTCACCACACTCCTCACATCACCTCACCACACCCCTCACATCACCTCACCACACCCCTCACATCACCTCACCACACCCTCACATCACACATTAAAGATTTCACATGCACTAACAGTGTCACACTAACACTAAGGGTTTCACATTAGCTCATGCATGCAGAAGGTTGGAACAATTTGGTTAACAATATTGTACACCAAATTCATGTAGCTTAGTTCAGTGGAATGATGTCACTGTTGCCCCAACACACACACACATACAATGCTTAATCAACCTGCATACATTTTATGTCTTCACCTCCTCTTTTCTCCTGGTCCCCATCACCTCCTCTTTTCTCCTGGTCCCCATCACCTCCTCTTTTCTCCTGGTCTCCACCATCTCATCTTTCCTCCTGGTCCCCATCACCTCCTCTTTCCTTCTGGTCCCCATCCCCTCTTTCCTCCTGGTCCCCACCCTCCACTTCCCTCCTGGTCCCCATCCCCTCCACTTCCCTCCTGGTCCCCATCCCCTCCACTTCCCTCCTGGTCCCCATCCCCTCCACTTCCCTCCTGGTCCCCACCCTCCACTTCCCTCCTGGTCCCCACCCTCCACTTCCCTCCTGGTCCCCATCCCCTCCACTTCCCTCCTGGTCCCCATCCCCTCCACCCCCCTCCTCGTCCCCATCCCTCTACTTCAGGACCACTGCACTCAGAGCTAGGCTTGTGCGTCTCGTTCAGCCAGCAAAGGTGGAAAAAGTTCAGGTACACTGTACCGTAGTGCTAATAGTTTAGCCAAACCTTTATTGGTGTTAGTGGGCAAAGAAATGGTAGCCCTTAACAAGTACAGGTGTAGCCATTAACAAGTACAGGTGTAGCCATTTAGCCTGCAATGAATGTGAATACATTTACACAGATCATTATCACGTGATTGCATGAGGTAGTCAAAGGCCTTGTTTGCCCCCTAGTACTGACAGAGCTAGGGCTAGGTCAGTGCAGGGTGTGTGAACTGCGTACATGTGTCATTTAAACGTCTGCATGACGGCAGTATGTTAGGGAGGTCCCAATGGACGTCCAGGATGTTAGGGAGGTCCCAATGGACGTCCAGTATGTTAGGGAGGTCCCAATGGACGTCCAGGATGTTAGGGAGGTCCCAATGGACGTCCAGGATGTTAGGGAGGTCCCAATGGACGTCCAGTATGTTAGGGAGGTCCCAATGGACGTCCAGGATGTTAGGGAGGTCCCAATGGACGTCCAGGATGTTAGGGAGGTCCAAATGGACGTCCAGTATGTTAGGGAGGTTCCAATGGACGTCCAGGATGTTAGGGAGGTCCCAATGGACGTCCAGTATGTTAGGGAGGTCCCAATGGACGTCCAGGATGTTAGGGAGGTCCCAATGGACGTCCAGGATGTTAGGGAGGTCCCAATGGACGTCCAGGATGTTAGGGAGGTCCCAATGGACGTCCAGTATGTTAGGGAGGTCCAAATGGACGTCCAGTATGTTAGGGAGGTCCCAATGGACGTCCAGTATGTTAGGGAGGTCCCAATGGACGTCCAGTATGTTAGGGAGGTCCCAATGAATGTCCAGGATGTTGACTTTGAAGAATAGACTTGTCACGTGTGTGCACTTCCAGCTTTTTACCACATGCGGAACGCTGTTTAAAATTATATATGATGTACATGTAACAGTAATATTAATCAAGATTTTGAGGTAGCCAGGACATGTGTAGGTATTACGCCATGCTAATACAGGTGTACGTGTACATACTTCAGGTGTTAACAGCATGACATTATGTCATTCCTGTAGGGTGTGGTCAAGACATTGAAGGACTCCTTTGGTTTTATTGAACGAGCTGATGAAGCCAAAGATGTGAGCTACATGTAGCCGTGAGACCTTAGGGTAGTAAGGTGTAGCCAAAGATGTGAGCTAGCCATGAGACCTTAGGGTGGTAAGATGTAGCCAAAGATGTGAGCTAGCCATGAGACCTTAGGGTAGTAAGGTGTAGCCAAAGATGTGAGCTAGCCATGAGACCTTAGGGTAGTAAGGTGTAGCCAAAGATGTGAGCTAGCCATGAGACCTTAGGGTAGTAAGGTGTAGCCAAAGATGTGAGCTAGCCATGAGACCTTAGGGTAGTAAGGTGTAGCCAAAGATGTGAGCTAGCCATGAGACCTTAGGGTGGTAAGGTGTAGCCAAAGATGTGAGCTAGCCATGAGACCTTAGGGTAGTAAGGTGTAGCCAAAGATGTGAGCTAGCCATGAGACCTTAGGGTAGTAAGGTGTAGCCAAAGATGTGAGCTAGCCATGAGACCTTAGGGTGGTAAGGTGTAGCCAAAGATGTGAGCTAGCCATGAGACCTTAGGGTGGTAAGGTGTAGCCAAAGATGTGAGCTAGCCGTGAGACCTTAGGGTAGTAAGGTGTAGCCAAAGATGTGAGCTAGCCATGAGACCTTAGGGTAGTAAGGTGTAGCCAAAGATGTGAGCTAGCCATGAGACCTTAGGGTAGTAAGGTGTAGCAAAAGATGTGAGCTAGCCATGAGACCTTAGGGTAGTAAGGTGTAGCCAAAGATGTGAGCTAGCCATGAGACCTTAGGGTAGTAAGGTGTAGCCAAAGATGTGAGCTAGCCATGAGACCTTAGGGTAGTAAGGTGTAGCAAAAGATGTGAGCTAGCCATGAGACCTTAGGGTAGTAAGGTGTAGCCAAAGATGTGAGCTAGCCATGAGACCTTAGGGTAGTAAGGTGTAGCCAAAGATATGAGCTAGCCATGAGACCTTAGGGTAGTAAGGTGTAGCCAAAGATGTGAGCTAGCCATGAGACCTTAGAGTAGTAAGGTGTAGCCAAAGATGTGAGCTAGCCATGAGACCTTAGGGTGGTAAGGTGTAGCCAAAGATGTGAGCTAGCCATGAGACCTTAGGGTAGTAAGGTGTAGCTAAAGATGTGAGCTAGCCGTGAGACCTTAGGGTAGTAAGGTGTAGCCAAAGATGTGAGCTAGCCATGAGACCTTAGGGTAGTAAGGTGTAGCCAAAGATGTGAGCTAGCCATGAGACCTTAGGGTGGTAAGGTGTAGCCAAAGATGTGAGCTAGCCATGAGACCTTAGGGTAGTAAGGTGTAGCCAAAGATGTGAGCTAGCCATGAGACCTTAGGGTAGTAAGGTGTAGCCAAAGATGTGAGCTAGCCATGAGACCTTAGGGTAGTAAGGTGTAGCCAAAGATGTGAGCTAGTCATGAGACCTTAGAGTAGTAAGGTGTCGCCAAAGATGTGAGCTAGCCATGAGACCTTAGGGTAGTAAGGTGTAGCCAAAGATGTGAGCTAGCCATGAGACCTTAGGGTGGTAAGGTGTAGCCAAAGATGTGAGCTAGCCATGAGACCTTAGGGTGGTAAGGTGTAGCCAAAGATGTGAGCTAGCCATGAGACCTTAGGGTGGTAAGATGTAGCCAAAGATGTGAGCTAGCCATGAGACCTTAGGGTAGTAAGGTGTAGCCAAAGATGTGAGCTAGCCATGAGACCTTAGGGTGGTAAGGTGTAGCCAAAGATGTGAGCTAGCCATGAGACCTTAGGGTAGTAAGATGTAGCCAAAGATGTGAGCTAGCCATGAGACCTTAGGGTAGTAAGGTGTAGCCAAAGATGTGAGCTAGCCATGAGACCTTAGGGTGGTAAGGTGTAGCCAATGATGTGAGCTAGCTGTGAGACCTTAGGGTAGTAAGGTGTAGCCAAAGATGTGAGCTAGCCGTGAGACCTTAGGGTAGTGAGGTGTAGCCTAAGATGTGAGCTAGCCGTGAGACCTTAGGGTAGTAAGATGTAGCCAAAGATGTGAGCTAGCCATGAGACCTTAGGGTGGTAAGGTGTAGCCAAAGATGTGAGCTAGCCGTGAGACCTTAGGGTAGTAAGGTGTAGCCAAAGATGTCAGCTAGCCGTGAGACCTTAGGGTGGTAAGATGTGAGCTAGCCATGAGACCTTAGGGTAGTAAGGTGTAGCCAAAGATGTGAGCTAGCCATGAGACCTTAGGGTAGTAAGGTGTAGCCAAAGATGTGAGCTAGCCATGAGACCTTAGGGTAGTAAGATGAAGCCAAAGATGTGAGCTAGCCATGAGACCTTAGGGTAGTAAGGTGTAGCCAAAGATGTGAGCTAGCCATGAGACCTTAGGGTGGTAAGGTGTAGCCAAAGATGTGAGCTAGCCATGAGACCTTAGGGTAGTAAGGTGTAGCCAAAGATGTGAGCTAGCCATGAGACCTTAGGGTAGTAAGGTGTAGCCAAAGATGTGAGCTAGCCATGAGACCTTAGGGTAGTAAGGTGAAGCCAAAGATGTGAGCTAGCCATGAGACCTTAGGGTAGTAAGGTGTAGCCAAAGATGTGAGCTAGCCATGAGACCTTAGGGTAGTGAGGTGTAGCCAAAGATGTGAGCTAGCCATGAGACCTTAGGGTGGTAAGGTGTAGCCAAAGATGTGAGCTAGCCGTGAGACCTTAGGGTGGTAAGGTGTAGCTAAAGATGTGAGCTAGCCATGAGACCTTAGGGTAGTAAGGTGTAGCCAAAGATGTGAGCTAGTCATGAGACCTTAGGGTAGTAAGGTGTAGCCAAAGATGTGAGCTAGCCATGAGACCTTAGGGTGGTAAGGTGTAGCCAAAGATGTGAGCTAGCCATGAGACCTTAGGGTAGTAAGGTGTAGCCAAAGATGTGAGCTAGCCATGAGACCTTAGGGTAGTAAGGTGTAGCCAAAGATGTGAGCTAGTCATGAGACCTTAGGGTAGTAAGGTGTAGCCAAAGATGTGAGCTAGCCATGAGACCTTAGGGTAGTAAGGTGTAGCCAAAGATGTGAGCTAGCCATGAGACCTTAGGGTGGTAAGGTGTAGCCAAAGATGTGAGCTAGCCATGAGACCTTAGGGTAGTAAGGTGCAGCCAAAGATGTGAGCTAGTCATGAGACCTTAGGGTAGTAAGGTGTAGCCAAAGATGTGAGCTAGCCATGAGACCTTAGGGTAGTAAGGTGTAGCCAAAGATGTGAGCTAGCCATGAGACCTTAGGGTGGTAAGGTGTAGCCAAAGATGTGAGCTAGCCATGAGACCTTAGGGTAGTAAGGTGCAGCCAAAGATGTGAGCTAGTCATGAGACCTTAGGGTAGTTAGGTGTAGCCAAAGATGTGAGCTAGCCATGAGACCTTAGGGTGGTAAGGTGTAGCCAAAGATGTGAGCTAGCCATGAGACCTTAGGGTAGTAAGGTGTAGCCAAAGATGTGAGCTAGCCATGAGACCTTAGGGTAGTAAGGTGTAGCCAAAGATGTGAGCTAGCCGTCTTACAATGGTGGCCAATATCAACCTTCAGACCCCTGTGCCCAGTAATGGGGATGCTGTATTTAACCCCTAGTCTCTTCCTTGCACTATACCTTGTCCGCTGAGGTGACCAGTGGGCTCACACTGTACCAGGGGCCCCCCTTATGGGTATCTAGGCAACTGTTAAGACACAGGGGGGTGTGACGTGCTCTTACAACAAGTTGAGAAGTCTGACATTATGGTCACCCTGTGTAAGAGTGTGCTGTGCCTGTAACTGTAATTGTTACATGTACATGAAGCAGTGTAATCATAGCAATGTACATGTAAATCATAGTTAGTCTCCACACACCCTTCTGTTCATTTACCTCTCTCTCTCTCTCTCTCTCTCTCTCTCTCTCTCTCTCTCTCTCTCTCTCTCTCTCTCTCTCTCTCTCTCTCTCTCTCTCTCTCTCTCTCTCTCTCTCTCTCTCTCTCTCTCTCTCTCTCTCTCTCTCTCTCTCTCTCTCTCTCTCTCTCTCTCTCTCTCTCCCTCCCTCTCTCCCTCTCTCCACAGATATTCTTCCACAAAAGTGAGCTCACACCGGGCTGTGAAGCGGAAATATGTGTGGGGGCGTGTGTGGAGTTTGTGGTCCAAGACAGACAGGTTTGCGTACACGTGCACACACACAGGTATGCACACATCACATTTTTCACACTCTGAGACTGGGGATAGAAAATGTATTAAACATGTACATATGACACTAGTGGTTACATGTATATGTGAACGTGGGTGTGTGCGTGCATGCATGCGTGTTGTGGGCGTGTCCTAGCATGACCGTCACACATGTTGTGTGCTGGTCAAGAAATCCTATTCTGCTGTCCCAAACGCTAATGATGTACGTGTTGCTAGGTAACATACATTTTGCTGCAGTATCACATGACCTGGGCAAGACCAGCAAGAAAATAAATTGTTGAATGGAAGTACATGTATTAGCGTTTCCTGGAACAAATTCATTAATTTGCTAGTTTGGTCAATGCTGTCCCCTCCATTAGTGCTGTCCCCTCCATTAGTGCTGTCCCCTCCATTAGTGCTGTCCCCTCCATTAGTGCTGTCCCCTCCATTAGTACTGTCCCCTCCATTAGTACTGTCCCCTCCATTAGTACTGTCCCCTCCATTAGTACTGTCCCCTCCATTAGTACTGTCCCCTCCATTAGTACTGTCCCCTCCATTAGTACTGTCCCCTCCATTAGTGCTGTCCGCTCCATTAGTGCTGTCCCCTCCATTAGTGCTGTCCCCTCCATTAGTGCTGTCCCCTCCATTAGTACTGTCCCCTCCATTAGTACTGTCCCCTCCATTAGTACTGTCCCCTCCATTAGTACTGTCCCCTCCATTAGTACTGTCCCCTCCATTAGTACTGTCCCCTCCATTAGTACTGTCCCCTCCATTAGGGTAAGGAGGTGGCTACACAGCTAAAGGTTCTACCCCCTGGGTCGGTACTGTTTGACGACATCAGCGCTGATACCCTCCAGGGGGCCGTCAAGAAACCTCTGATCAGGTCATTCACTCACGGACGCGGAAAGGAGGTAGGTGGGAAGGGGGAGAGTGGGGAGGGAGGAAGGGAAGGGGAGGTGGGAGGAAGGGAGGGGGAGGAGGGAGGGGAGGAGGGAGGGGAGGAGGGAGGGGGAGGAGGGAGGGGAGGAGGGAGGGGGAGGAGGTGGAGAGCGGAGAAGGAGGAAGGGAAAAGGAGGAGGTGGAGAGGAGAGAAGGGAAGAGGAGGGTGTATAGGAGAAGGTGAGGTGATGGGTAAGGTGCAGAGGTAGGAGGAAAGGGGTGTGTGGTTTGAGTTAAGGGACATACATGTAAGACATGTTACTTAACATGTACACACGTCCTGTATGCTATAAGGGGAAGAGAACCTCCCACTTCATCTTACTTACCACGTACATGTACGTGTGTTTTCTAGTAAGTCGTATTTGTTTTGCATTTTAATATGAGCCCTTTGCAGGATGAATCTATTCCTGGGGAAATAATCTACATTTCTGATGCCAACAAGTGAGTTTTTATCCTTTTATGGTGTATGTGTGTTAATGTATGTTTCTGCATAACTTTAACTATAGAACTGTGTACTGTACCTTTGCAGTGTACATGTAGTATCTTAATTTCTCGCAGACAAAAAATGTTTTTCATTGTAGATCAAAACAATGCTTGGTAAGATAAGCATAGTGAGTAGTTATGTGTGACATGTAGCGACCACACCTCCCCCCACCCCCCCTCCCCCCAGCAGGATGCACACACACACACACACACAACCCTCCACCACCACCACACTTTCTGTCCTGGGAGTATGCACCCCACCCACCCTCTTCCCTCCCCCTTCTACCCTGGGAACACACACTTCTCTCACTCACTCTTTCACATGTTCACAGTTCTCAGACGTTACCCTACACCGAACATGATCAGAGGGGTACATTCACCATGTTGGCTGGGGACATTGTCACCTTCAACATTGCAGTCCATCGCAAGAATGGAGCCCAGAGGGCTACCAACGTGATCTTGCACAAGCTTATTGAGGGCAGCATGGACAACAATCCTCGAGAGATGGTCAGTCCTTTGTGCTGTTCCCTCACCATCACTGTCCCCTCCCTCACCATCACTGTCCCCTCCCTCACCATCACTGTCCCCTCCCTCACCATCACTGTCCCCTCCCTCACCATCACTGTCCCCTCCTCACCATCACTGTCCCCTCCCTCACCATCACTGTCCCCTCCCTCACCATCACTGTCCCCTCCCTCACCATCACTGTCCCCTCCCTCACCATAACTGTCCCCTCCCTCACCATAACTGTCCCCTCCCTCACCATCACTGTCCCCTCCCTCACCATAACTGTCCCCTCCCTCACCATCACTGTCCCCTCCCTCACCATCACTGTCCCCTCCTCACCATCACTGTCCCCTCCCTCACCATCACTGTCCCCTCCCTCACCATCACTGTCCCCTCCCTCACCATAACTGTCCCCTCCCTCACCATAACTGTCCCCTCCCTCACCATCACTGTCCCCTCCCTCACCATCACTGTCCTCTACCTATCACTCATTGTGCCACACCCACCTCTCCCTCATGACTCACTGTCTTACTTTTCCATCTATTTTACTTCTATTCATACACACACACACCATACACACCCACACACACACACACACACACACAGGGTGTGGTGGCTACCCTCAGGGATGGTTTTGGATTCATCCGTTGTGCCAGCAGAGATGCCCGACTGTTCTTCCATTTCAATGAAGTCATTGACTTAGTCAGTGGAGGCTTGTCATGTATTTGTTAGGCTAATGCTGTGCACATGTTAGTACAGGTCATATGATCTGTCTAGTGATGGTCACCTGTTCACCTTGTACTAACCTACACCTCATTTGTCTAGTGATGGTCACCTGTTCACTTTGTACTAACCTACACCTCATTTGTTCCTTGTAGTTATCCCTAACCTGTACTGTTATTAACCCTTTCCACCCTCCAGGAGCACGTATTGGCTCAGAATGATGAGGTGGAGTTTAGTGTTCACAATGTGAGCTTTTGTGTTTGGTGGGAGGGGTCATGTTAAGTGGAAGGGGTCATGTTTAGTGGGAGGATTCATGCTTAGTGGGATGGAGTGGAGGTTTGCTGGTGAGCCGGTACGTATATGTGGTTATGATTTTACATCATACTGTAGTGTTCCTTTATTTTTCATAGCTCATGTACCTACATGTAGGTGTACATGTACCCTCATGTAAGTGCTCATGTACACCATCATGTAGGTGTACATGTACCCTCATGTAAGTGCTCATGTACACCATCATGTAGGTGTACATGTACCCTCATGTAAGTGCTCATGTACACCATCATGTAGGTGTACATGTACCCTCATGTAAGTGCTCATGTAACCATCATGTAGGTGTACATGTACCCTCATGTAAGTGCTCATGTACACCATCATGTAGGTGTACATGTACCTTCATGTAAGTGCTCATGTACACCATCATGTACACCATCATGTAGGTGTACATGTACCCTCATGTAAGTGCTCATGTACACCATCATGTAGGTGTGCATGTACATGTACCGACATGTGTACATCTGGCTGAGTGGTTTATAAGGTCGAACATTGGACATTTTGCCGTTCAACTTGTTGGGAGAGCCAATTGCTTATTGCCAATTTACCACTGTGGGCGGTCATCTCATTACTTTACGCCCACATCCACTAATTACCTAGTGCGCTTAATTGGCCAAATGCTGTAACCTCCACTGTGCTCTGTACAGTGTTACGGGCCTGTTACATTTCTTGTTTCCAACAAGCATTGCATCCTAGGAGACCAACCAATGAGTTTGCAGTTTGATTTATCAAGGTAGCAGTATAATCGTGAACATGAAGGGGCAAGCAGCTGTGCTAACATAACAGCTCTTCATGCCCTGCATGTTGTTACATGAGCTGTAACGAGCGAGTAATGTTTAGAGGTCAGGGTGTGGTGTAGGACAGAAGGGTTCAGTAACCATGGCAACACGTGCGGCAATATTAATCATGAATAATTATTGAGTCACATCATGTCTCCTACACGTCAATTTTTTCCCCAATAAGCTGAAGGGAATTATAAACCGCTCTGCATGTGGATGTAAATAGGTGCACGTGTGCTCGAGTAATGTCACTGCTGTTTGCTACTGTTTAGGACTACACCAATGAGCGACTTCATGCCGTGAGGATATCCATTCTCCCTCACAGAACAGTTCAGTTTGAGGTGAGCCGGCTGATCAGCACACACACACACACACACACACACACACACACACACACACACACACAAACATTTACACACAAATGCACATGCACAATACATGTATGCACACGTACATGTATGTGAAAGCCTTCCTGTAGCTATGGTGGTGGTGTGGATTGGGGCGTGGGGTGCCTTGATACCCGGCGTATGTATGCAGCAAATTCACTGAAGGTGTAATGTTACCATGACCCCCACTGCTGTAGCTGCTGAGAGAGGTATAGACCTAGTCTGGGGACCCTAGCATGAACCATGCTAGGGTCCCCAGACTAGTTCTGACCAGTGCAATCAGCTCATCATTGTTGAATCAAACCATCGAAGCCATGGGACTGGCTGTACTTGCATACTAACCCTTCATACTAACTCCCCTGTTCACTTTCCACATGTCAATTGGAGGGCATTATACGTTAGCAGACAAACTGACCAAATATTGGTGTGCTTTAATTAGGACATCTCAGAAGAACTGTACTTGGGCACAGTGGAACTGGAGCTGCAGTCAGGGTGTAGCAGAAACCCACCTCAGCCATTCAAGATTCAGGGGTGAGTGGGGCATTGTGTGTGTGTGTGTGTGTGTGTGTGTGTGTGTGTGTGGGGTGTGTGTGTGTGTGTGTGTGTGTGTGTGTGTGTGTGTGATGTGTGTGTGCATGTGTGTGTGTGTGTGAGTTATGTAATGCACATTACACCAGCTGACTTTTTATGTTATCCAGTACTAGTGATCATGGTACCATAAAGTTTCCTGGTCCAGAAGGGACTGGGGACGAGGTGGTCAACTTCTACTGGTCCCCAGAATCGTTGCACTTTGGCGACCAAGTGCGGTTTAGGATTGCCCGTCGTTCCTACGATGGTTTCTGCTATGCCACTGACATTGAGGTCACCCAATGGGCAAAGGATTTCAAATTCCAGGTGAGTGTATACGGAATTACAGTGTAGTATTAATTCTGGTATGGAGCCAAAGTTAAGACCCATGGTGTAGTTCTGGATGTGTTTTTTGTGCTATGGGTACCAAAGAGTTTTGGTGCCTGTGCTGCCGTTGCTATGGAGATGATGCATTGTTTACTGCATGGTGGGTGTCCCTTAACACCAGACTTTTGGGTGTTGGTCCTCTTCAAATGTAGCCACCTACAGTGTATGTAGAAATCAACTAATTACACCTTTCACTTCACCATGACTATGATCCCTTCACCCTATTCCCCTCTTTCACTTTCATCATGACCATCTCTCTTTCATCTTGACCACCTCTCTTTCACGATGACCATGATCCCTTCACCCTAACTATTCCCCTCTTTCACTTTCATCATGACCACCTCTCTTTCACGATGACCATGATCCCTTCACCCTAACCATTCCCCTCTTTCACTTTCATCATGACCACCTCTCTTTCACGATGACCATGATCCCTTCACCCTAACCATTCCCCTCTCACTTTCATCATGACCATCTCTCTTTCATCATGACCACCTCTCTTTCATGATGACCATGATCCCTTCACCCTAACTATTCCCCTCTTTCACTTTCATCATGACCATCTCTCTTTCATCTTGACCACCTCTCTTTCACGATGACCATGATCCCTTCACCCTAACTATTCCCCTCTTTCACTTTCATCATGACCACCTCTCTTTCACGATGACCATGATCCCTTCACCCTAACCATTCCCTTCTTTCACTTTCATCATGACCATCTCTCTTTCATCATGACCACCTCTTTCATGATGACCATGATCCCTTCACCCTAACTATTCCCCTCTTTCACTTTCATCATGACCATCTCTCTTTCATCTTGACCACCTCTCTTTCACGATGACCATGATCCCTTCACCCTAACTATTCCCCTCTTTCACTTTCATCATGACCATCTCTCTTTCATCTTGACCACCTCTCTTTCATGATCCCTTCACCCTAACTATTCCCCTCTTTCACTTTCATCATGACCACCTCTCTTTCATGATCCCTTCACCCTAACTATTAGGGCTTCATTGCTACCCTCAAGGACAGCTATGGATTTATTGAGTCTGAGGAACACGACTGTGAACTATTCTTTCCCTTTAGGTGAGGCCACACACCCCACCCTCACCCCAGATCCTCTCTGTCCCTCCCCACACTACATGTACCTCCTTCCCTTTGTGTGGATGGGCCATCTTGGAGTAGTGTGGTGACTATTAGGCGTGTGTGTCTGTGTGTGTGTGTGTGTGTGTGTGTGTGTGTGTGTGTGTGTGGGTATTTCCCAGCTCCTGCAATAAGTTCTGTGATCCTCTGGAGCTGGAGGTCATGGATGAAGTGGAGTACTGCATCGTCAGGAAGAATGGAAAGATGTCCGCTGATGAGATTAGAAAGTTACCCAAAGGAACCATCCCGAAAGAGGTCAGCGAGCGTCCTTATAAGGCATGGGTGTGGGAGTAAGGTGGAGGGACTGGGGAGGAGAGGTATGGAATGGAAGAAGGGAATGGAGGGGTGGGATGGGGAGGAGAGTTAAGTACATGTAGAGGGAGGGTGGGATGGGGAGGAGGGGTGGGATGGAGAGGAGGGGTGGGATGGGGAGGAGGGGTGGGATGGAGAGGAGGGGTGGGATGGAGAGGAGGGGTGGGATGGAGAGGAGGGGTGGGATGGAGAGGAGGGTGGGATGGAGAGGAGGGGTGGGATGGGGAGGAGGGGTGGGATGGAGAGGAGGGGTGGGATGGGGAGGAGGGGTGGGATCAATAAGGTTTATGGAAGATGGAATGATTTTAGCTGGGTGAGCGAGTTTGTGTTAATTTAAACACAAATTTTTTTTTTGAAACAATACACCTGAGGGTGATATTCTGTGAGTTTTATAAGTGGTTAGTTATACATGTACATCTTTTTACCTATTTCCTGTCGTTGCCTAGGAAGTACTACCTGGTAACCATGAAGGTGTGGTTATCAAGGCGATGAAGAGTACTGAAGATACTGTAAGTAGTGATAGTGTTAGGTGTATGTGATGGTGTTATGTGTATGTGATGGTGTTAGGTGTATGTGATGGTGTTATGTGTATGTGATGGTGTTAGGTGTATGTGATGGTGTTATGTGTATGTGATGGTGTTAGGTGTATGTGATGGTGTTATGTGTATGTGATGGTGTTATGTGCATGTGATGGTGTTATGTGTATGTGATGGTGTTATGTGTATGTGATGGTGTTATGTGTATGTGATGGTGTTATGTGTATGTGATGGTGTTATGTGTATGTGATGGTGTTATGTGTATGTGATGGTGTTATGTGTATGTGATGGTGTTATGTGTATGTGATGGTGTTATGTGTATGTGATGGTGTTATGTGCATGTGATGATGTTATGTGCATGTGATGGTGTTATGTGTATGTGATGGTGTTATGTGCATGTGATGGTGTTATGTGCATGTGATGGTGTTAGGTGTATGTGATGGTGTTATGTGTATGTGATGATGTTAGGCGCATGTGATGGTGTTATGTGTATGTGATGATGTTAGGTGTATGTGATGGTGTTATGTGTATGTGATGATGTTAGGTGTATGTGATGGTGTTATGTGTATGTGATGGTGTTAGGTGTATGTGATGGTGTTATGTGTATGTGATGATGTTAGGTGTATGTGATGGTGTTATGTGTATGTGATGATGTTAGGCGCATGTGATGGTGTTATGTGTATGTGATGATGTTAGGTGTATGTGATGGTGTTATGTGTATGTGATGGTGTTAGGTGTATGTGATGGTGTTAGGTGTATGTGATGGTGTTATGTGTATGTGATGATGTTAGGCGCATGTGATGGTGTTAGGTGTATGTGATGATGTTATGTGTATGTGATGGTGTTATGTGTATGTGATGGTGTTAGGTGTATGTGATGATGTTAGGTGTATGTGATGATGTTAGGTGTATGTGATGGTGTTAGGTGTATGTGATGGTGTTAGGCTGATGTGTTTAGTTGTCTGCTTTTTGTGGTAGTATGTATGCACATGTGTGGTATACATTATGTGATACTTGGATGTACATGTCATGTGAAGGATGGTGGATGGTGGTAGGATACAGACTACTGGCATTTAATGTGTGTCCATATGATTGCCACATACCCCACCCCACCCTCCTCCCATCCCTCCCCCCCCCCCCCATCTCCCCTAGCTGGACTATGAGGGAGTCATTAAGTGCACCAGCTTGGAGGAAGACGTGGTGGCATCTGATGGAACGACCATACCCCAGGAGCTTTCCTACAGCTTTACTAGCATTGAAGACCACAGAGCCTCTCTGCAGCAAGGGGATGCTGTAAGTACATGTTGGGCGCATGTGTGCTTGTGTGCTTGTGTGTATATGTATGTATGTATGTATGCATGTATGTATGTATGTATGTATGTATGTATGTATGTATGTATGTATGTATGTATGTATGTATGTATGTATGTATGCATGTATGCATGTATGCATATATGCATGTATATATGTATTTATGTATGTAGGTAGGTACATACATACGTACGTACATATGTATGTATTATGTACGTATGTATGTATGTATGTATGTATGTATGTATGTATGTATGTATGTATGTATGTATGTATGTATGTATGTATGTGTAATTTTTGTATTGATGCAACCTCTCTGTTAGGTTGAGTTTCAAGTTGGTGTAAGCCATCGCAGCAAGGCACTGAGGGCTGTGAACATCAGACCAAAGTTCGCCTTCATTAGAGGCAACATTGACAGCATCAAAGACCAGGCAAGCCAACTCCTGCATGTACTTGCAGTTGTCATGTACACGTCAGATATTAATAGCTTGGGTCAATGCACAATTTTCAGGCACCAACACCTACGTAAAGTATTGCATGGGTGGGGTTTTTGATATTGTGTGTGTGTGTGGTCTTCGACATTGTAGGGTGTGGTCTTTAATACTATGGTGCAAATGTTTGTTGAATTGTACTTGCACCACACTACACATGTACAATTAGTTAGTTAACTACTTCATATTATCAATTGTAATCAAATTTGAAGCTGCAACGTGTTGGCATTTAATGATCACTCTTGGGTCATTCTATCGATTCAGCACACAGATGTCTCATTGTTTGAAACAGTTTTCTGCATGAGTGCAGGCTATTACCCCATGTACATTAATGTATTGCATTAACTCTTAACTATCAATTGTTCATAAGTTATTAGTGTAGGTGTGATAAATTGACCACATATGTAACTATGCTAATCATCTTTGTGTGCATTGCAGCAGTAGCGATAGTTATTATACCGTGCAACAGAACGTCATGACTAATATCTTTTTAAGTTTAAAAAGGAACTTCATAATCGAGCAAAACAGAAAACGTGCTTTTTGAGCGTAATAACCATTAAAATATATACACTTTTATTTGGAGTTGGCTTGTTGTGTTGTCAATTGTAAGATGGAACGCCAAGGCGTTATTAAACTACATTGCATCGAAGCGCTCGTGTTTTAACCTTGAAGAAATTCCCCTAAAGTGATGATTGTTAGCTACACAAATTCGGCACAAGTAATGAATATAATTTTATCTGAGCCAACAGCTGTGTACAATTATATTCATTACTTGTGCCCAATAATACATTAATGTACACGGGGTAATAGCCTGCATTCGTGCAGAAAACTGTTTCAGAAAATGAGACATCTGTGTTGAATCGATATAGAATGACCCTCTTGTGGTATCACTCTGGTTATGCACAATGAGGATGCAGTGTTACTTCAGATTCATGCTATTCCATTCTTAATTAGGCAGTATTTATAGCTTAGCCCCACCCAATATGTGACTGGGCACGCCCCCATCACCACATTGTGGTGCAAAAAAAATTCTATGTTCCTGTCAGCCATTGCATCAATTACATTTAACTCACCAGCCCAATGAAAATCTTGAATATTTGGTCACGATTTCAATTTAATTACGGGGAGGGGGGGGGGGGGGGTCTAAATAATATTCTCCTTAATAATGACATGTTCGTTGATTTTTTTACATTCAGTATGGATTCATTACTTATGCAAAGGACGGACAGACAGAAAATGTCTTCTTCCATATGAACTCCCTGGCCAATGGCTGTGCTTTCCAGGACCTTAAGCCTGGGGATGAGGTAGAGTTCCTCACAACGTTCAGCCAAAAGACCCAAAGGATCAGTGCTGCCCAGGTCAAAAAACTAAGGTTAGGCAACCTCCTAATTAACGCCCTTGCTTAAATAATGCAGCTCAACCAATTCCACATCCAAAGTCATGTGTTGACATGTTGCCATGGTGCAGGTAATTTTAATTGTCTGCATGTATGTGTCGTGCATGTATTGGTAAGGGCATGCAGTAAGTGCATGTATGTGTTGTGTGTGTATTGGTAAGTGCAAAGGGTTTGCTCATTTTTAGAGACCATTCTTTATTTTGGTTTACAGTGCTTCTGTGAGACCGGACCGTCTTGTGAGGAAGAACCTCCAGGGTTCAAGCTCCACTGCTAACATGTACGTTGTGACGTGTGGGGGCCGTTCTGAGCGGGTCATACAGTAAGGATCTCTCACCTCCAGGTGCGTACTGCGTCAGCCGAGGGGTCCAGGTGAAGTTGGGTGTGGTTTTGCCCCTAGGAGGGCTGATCAGTCGGAGATCAGTAGCTGAAAAGCAGTTGCATTGGCTCATGTTTCACTGTGTAATGCTGACATCTCATTTCTAAAGTTTTTGTATACAACAAAAATGAAAGTTCTCGGGGAAAAGTTATTCTGTGTGGAGCAGGGAAGGGAGAAGGTGAATGGAGAGGAGAGGGTGGAGGTGGAAGGAGAGGGATGAGGGAGAGGGTCCTATGTAATACCGAATACACATGTGTATAGCATTGACTTCCCACCTTCGCCTCCATAACCATTTTTTTGTAACTGAAACAGGCGATATGTACATGTTGCCATGTGCCAACCCAAACAACGTTGCATGGTAACCTTGCCTGCATGGTGAAATGTTGACATGGAGCATCCTTACGTATTACTGTATATAACATAGGGAGCTAGCTAGTGCCATGTAGGAGATTTGACACACACATCGATCTGTGTAATTCCTATTTTTATTAATGTGTTAGATAGTTATGTGCTTTATGGTGATATATTTATCATGGTGGACTGCATTTTATGAAATCCTTGACATCTTTCTTTGCCTTACAAGAAAACGTATTGACCAAACTAATCAAATACAAAATGACCATATGGTGGCATTTCATATTCAAGTCTAAGACTGTAAAAAGATGTTGCAAGTACAATACCTAACAATTGAACGCTTGTACTGAAGTCCAAGGCAAATAACAAGTATGGATTGGAAGGCGGATGGCTAGCAGAATCCCACACTAAAATCGATACTTATCCTTATAAGCAGCAAGCATAGCTGTCAAAAAATGGTTTCAGCTTATTCACCCATTTGAAAATTTTATTGTGTGACCTTGATTGTAAACACGGTATGAAGAGCACTCAGTTTGAATGATAGATATTTCAGTGACATCATGTTCATGTCTATGTTTTTCTGAAATAAAGGTGGAGCAAAATGCATTGTCACCACTGCGGCTTGTTGATCATTTCATTTGTAGCAAAAATGGCTCCTCCCCTTTGAAGAGCTTTAGTCTATACCAAAACAATGAATCGAGTCACTGAGGGTGACAGAAAAGATCTGCCTGTGTTTGAGAAGGCTAACCTAGCCCAAAAATGCCGCATGTCTCCATGACATTGTAAGTGTGTTTTTAAGATATCAATAACAACTTAGTCAATAAAATGTTCACAAGAAGGGAATAAGAATGGAACTACAGTTTTGTTCCTATAGCTTCCTATGACAGCTGCACAGGATTTCTTATTTCCTCATGGCCATAGTGGACGATAACCTATTGAGTGGGAAGAGGGTAATATAACACGTATATGTCAATGGTTCATTCCCAATGGCATGGGCAACATTTCACACACACACACACACACACACACACACACACACACACACACACGTGTACACACATCTGGGAGAAGGTGAAAGAATGGTGGTGTAAATAGTGCAGAATTGAATCTCTTAAATGTAGCACATTCACATCACATCAACATGCGTGCATTGTACATGTACCAAGTACCACCTCATCCTGGGCACCTGGGGCACTTAGAAATTTAAGAAGAGCTAGTACAGGGAATAATGTTACATATCAGATGAGTAGGAAGGTATTTACATATAAAGGTGTGGACAAATACATGGTTGTATCTATAAGCGTGGGGAGGTTTCCAAATCTGAACAACCAGGAGACCTGGGTGCTGTTTTGCTCAACCCAGTTTGGCTGCTGTCACTGGTCATGCATGTGCAGCAGGTGTCGGTAGGATTGCTTGGGTGGGCCAGTACATAAGGTACAGGCAAGCAAGCAATACGCACATACACAAGCACACACACACACACACACACATAATGTAGAGGTGGAACACATTCAATAGCCCTCATGATAAAACAAATGCAAGATGCAAAAAAAAGCATTTAAGTATAATTGTGAAAGGTATACTTCAAAGGTGCTTCTAAACTCCATTACTATATTAACCAAAGTGTTTTCTCAGACTAGCTGAACTACCGGGCTATAAACTGCAGCAGCTAACGTGACCTCATTCTTATTCATTACCCTTATCATCTGATCATACATGTAGGGGAGGGACAACGGATGTAGTAGTATCCTTTGTAGGCTTACTGCCTCTACACTTCCCAACCCCTTCTGTATATTTATATGTCCCAACACCATCCTCCTCTCTGAAGGGCTTAGTCCCATCCCCCTCCTCCCCCTACGAAAGGCAGAGTGCCCCACACGTCCTCTCCTGCACTAAGCCTTTCAGAGGGGAGGAGGGGATTGGGACATACACATACACAGTGCTTAGAGATGGAACTCACAACCAGAGCAATCTTGTTACAGCCCATCCACCATACTGAAGAGAGCACAGGTGTCAGTACAATATTTGGGTGGTCACAGTAAGCTTCTCTTCATCACCTAGCACGCTGGGAGATACCATGTACTTTATTTATCCCTGTATAAAAAATAGAGACCTCAAAAACAAATACAAGTATCCCACAAACAGATAAAGGTACATGTAGGCAGACAAGTACACAACCACATATGTACATAGGCTTTGGATATGAAATAATAGTAGCAAAACACCCAGGAAAGAGAGCTGGGAGTATGTGTGTGTGTGTGTGTGTGTGTGTGTGTGTGTGTGTGTGTGTGTGTGTGTGTGTGTGCATGTGTGTACAGACCACACCCAGGCATTACAATGACCAGCAGCCCTATCTGGGGTACAGGCCACACCCAGACATTAAAACAACTAGTGGCTAAAGAGAATCTGAATATTCTTGCCCAGACCAACTGACCAGCATGCAGCTTGAGAGATTTAAACCCATTCTTGCCCATTGTACAGGCAACTCAACTAGATCGATTTAACCCAATCTTTCCCAGGGTATAGACCACACCCACATGACACACCTGACTAGCAGCTAGAGATATTTAACCCATTCTTGCCCAGGGTACAGATAAACCCAACAGTTTACATCAGCATAAATACACCATAGGAAAAAGAGCTGGGAGTATGTGTGTGTGTGTGTGTGTGCACACACACACACACACACACTCACACACACAGGCCACACCCCGACGACACAACTGACTAGCGGCTAGAGATATTTAACCCATTCTTGCTCAGGGCACTGGCACACCTAGTCAGCTAGATAGATTTAACCCAATCTTGCCCAGGGTACCAACCACACCCAGACAACACAACTGGCTAGCGGCTAGAGGTATTTAACCCATTCTTGCCCAGGGCATTGGCTACCCAGGCAACTCAACTAGATAAATTGCCCAGGGTACAGACCACACCTAGACAAAGCTAGAGATATTTAACCCATCCTTGCCCAGGGTACTGGCCACACCCATCCTAGTCAACTAGATAGATTTAACCCAAACTTGCCCAAGGTACAGACCACACCCAGACGATACAACTGACTGGCTAGAGATATTTAACCCATTCTTGCCCTGGGTACAGACCAACCCAACCATTTAATCAGCATCAGCTAATGTGATTCTTCCTAATGTGCACCCCAGGAAAAAGAGCTGGTAGTATGTGGGAATGTGTGTGCGCGCGCGTGCGCGTGGTGTGTCATTGCGCATATCGGGATGAGGTATCGGCATTAGCTTCATCATTATTCATTGCCCTTGCAAGGATTCTGGCCGGAATCGACTTTCTATAGATATATGAATATAATTACCGACTAAAGCGGGTACCTCACTCCCTGCCACATACCGCTCTATTTACCTTTTTGCTCCCGCTATCCCGCTAGCCGCCCGCTGCCCGTTCCACGTGCGTGCCAACACGTGGCAGGATACACGCGTTACTCACCATAATGTAGGCTTTCTTCGCATCATCTTTCACGCACGGCAATCATCGTGCCAAGTTTCATCCTGTACTGTGTCAGTTAAGGGTACGTACAATCAAGGAAACAGTGACACGAAACTACCGAACAACTGTACTACGGCTAAGCTGATCACGTGACGGCAGCACATAAAATTCTAATTTTTTGCCCGCCTTTTTGTGGTACATTACGTCATACGTGTATATACACTGAGGTCACAAATCAACCAATCACATTGTTGCGCGCCTTTCATGATCTCCCGCTTCTCGCTCTGCCTTTCATTTCATGTAATACATTGCAGAATACACAGCTAGGGCTGTAAAATACTGACATTACATCGGATAAATACAAATTATACTGTTAATGAACATTGCAAACGGTTTGTCTTTCCCATGCTTTCGTCGCCACATGTACTCAATTAGATACGTGGGAAATAGGTCACAAGACGTGCCGTGCATCCTTTTGTACTTGGATTTAGCGTGGGCCCAGGAACTTTCAATACTTTGTGTATAAGCTCCTGTAGCAAGATCAACAAAGTTAGTTGTATGCAGGGCGGATACAGGGTTTTCCAAATGGGGGGTTGAGACCCGCGATACGAAATGCGGGGGGGGGGGGGGGGGGTGCTGTTCGCTTTAGGCCCGATACGAAAAGCGGGGCGGGAGGGGGGGGGTGCTGTCTGCTTCAGGCTCGATACGAAAAGCGGGGGGGGGGGGGGGGGGGGGGGGGGCGGTTGCTGTCCATTTAAGGCCCGATACGAAAAGCGGAGGGGGTGGGGTGGGGGGGGGGTGCTGTCCATTTAAGGCCCGATACGAAAAGCGGAGGGGGTGGGGGGGGGGGGGGTGCTGTCCGGCGCTTCAGGCCCGATACAAAAAGCGGGGAAGTGGGAGGTGCTGTTTAGCAGAAGAGGGGGCGTTACCATATATGAAAGGGGGGGGTTGCAACCCCCAAACCCCCCACCTCCCCCCCTGGATCCGCCTCTGGTATGATTCACAGTGTGGTGTATGTATCCTACGTACGATCGCCATTCGTCAGTGTGTATAAATGATTTCTTATCAATGATTAAAAAAGGCGGGCAAAAAATTAGAATTTTTATGTGCTGCAGTCACGTGATCAGCTTAGCCGTAGTACAGTTGTTCGGTAGTTTCGTGTCACTGTTTCCTTGATTGTACGTACCCTTAATCTTTATTCTCCAATCGTCCTTATTTAAGTCCATTGTCCTTAAATAAGGATGAAATTCAAGTTCCTTAAAATCAGGTAAGATTGGTGGTTTTAATTATAGTACATTTAAACTGCATGCAGAATCTAGTTATTAATAGGTATTTATCAGTAAAATCTGGCCAAACAAGGGTGACTTTTAAATGGCGAAGCAGTCAATAAAGGCGGGTTCAGGTGTAGTAGGTAGGCTTAAAACGACAATGGGAAAGAAAGAAACAGTATTGCAGGTATGTGGAAGTGGGCATAAGAAGAGGTATGTTTCATCAAGTTAAACTGTTCTGTAAAATGTTGCTAAACACGGATGTCTAATTGAGGAGAGCAAGAATAAAAGCAAATATATTGCAATATTATAAAAGTTTATTGAAAATATTTATATATTTTCTAAATGTAAATTGCTTCAGGTTTCTGAAAATTAATACATCCCAAATAGGAGACAACTAGATTTTAACTTATAGATAACTGAATCTAAACCGCTTGATTTTCGATGTCAAACTTATGAGTCTGCCATCAAACCTATTACATTTTGAACTGTACTACTCAGCTACGTAATAGGTAGGTACACAAAATTTGTGTTTTAATGTAATCAAGGATAAATGCAGCTTGAAAAAAACGTCTTAATTTACTTTGCAAAATACAGATCAGTCATTTTTAAAACATAGTGTAAACAGTCGTCCTTGTTTAAGGACAAAAAGCGGTCTTAAATAAGGACGATTAGCGGGAGAATAAAGGTTAACTGACACAGTACAGGATGAGGCATAAGTACAGTTTAGCTTCCATAACAGAAATTCATTACAGTACTAAGATTTCGTGGCCAAAGAGTTAGTTTAGACGTTCTGAACCCTACGACGGCGAACAAATGCTATTTTACCGTGAGGTTTATCTCTAACACATGCAAACAGTAATGAACACTTACATATGCAGTAATGAGCGTTTCATTATTCGCCGGTACTGGTCCACACCCCTCTTGTAAATTCTCGTTCTAGCTGGGCCTAGTTTAGGTTCAGTGTAAGGGGGATAAGTACATTGGCTTCAGGGTTAGGGTTAGAAAGTGGGGGGAAGCCAATGTACTCATCCCCCTGACACTGAACCTAAACTAGGGCCAGCTAGAACGAGAATTTACAAGAGGGGTGTGGACCAGTACCGGCGAAAAATGAAACGCTCATTACTGTAAGTACTGTTTGTGTTAGAGATAAACCTCATGCACGGTAAAATAGCATTTGTTCGCCGTCGTAGGGTTCAGAACGTCTAAACTAACTGTTTGGCCTCGAAATCTTAGTACTGTAATGAATTTCTATTACGGAACCTAAACTGTACTTATGCCCAGGATGAAACTTGGCACGATGATTGCCGTGCGTGAAAGATGATGCGAAGAAAGCCTACATTATGGTGAGTAACGCGTGTATCCTGCCACGTGTTGGCACGCACGTGGAACGGGCAGCGGGCGGCTAGCGGGATAGCGGGAGCAAAAAGGTAAATCAGTAGAGCGGTATGTGGCAGGGAGTGAGGTACCCGCTTTAGTCGGTAATTATATTCATATATCTATAGAAAGTCGATTCCGGCCAGAATCCTTGCAAGGGCAATGAATAATGATGGAAGCTAATGCCGTATCTCCAGGTTCATTCACGGTAGGATGCTGATGACATGTCTGTTTTTAGAATTACATGCTACGATCGTCCATACGACATATAGAAACTGTCTCCACAATAAGGATTCTGCCAATTACGCCGCTCGAACTTAGGGGTATGATTCTTTGACCCTTGTTTTGGCCCTTGGCCCTTGTTGACTAGTTCACGTGAGCGTGTGGTTTTTGCGGATTATGAATATCTAATCAGAAGTTTGGTACATGTATACGCCATCATGCTAGGGTCCCCAGACTAGCCTGTACCATGAGAGACCACAGTAAACATGGTGGTGGTGTGGTCCGTACCATGAGAGACCACTGAGACCAAGAACTAATTTTGTTAGGCAGTTTACCATACCAATTCTCGCGTATCGGAGATAAAAATTCCATCCGCAGCGGTGAGTGTGGGTCTGGGTGCGAGACTAAATCAGTACCAGAGATAATAATTATTACCAGTGATAATATGTATTATCTATTGTGTGATGAGGATGGGGGGGGGGGGGGGGGGGAAGGGGGGAATAATGGTCAAGAATAGCACGACGTCATTTATGGTTGGCCCCTTTGCAGCGAAACTTTGCATCGTTTTTCGTTAGAGTTTGATTCTTACGCCCACCATGTCCTACATCACCCAACCACCACCATCACTCCCACCCCAGTTTTTCTGAATTTTCTATAAGCTCCAGCGATACGATCAGTGCCCTGTGGCAACCGAAGAGTCTTAATAGGTGTGGCCGGGAGTCATATAATTGACCGATTTCCCGCAATTAAGGCATATAGAGGGATTGGAAACGAATCACGTGCGCCTTAGCGCGCCCTATCCTTGCACGCGTGAATCACACCTACGTTGACCAAAAAGGGGGCGGAATTGTAGGCTTGAATTAAAGTCTTGAATGTCACAAGGTAAAGAAACGTGCCTTCTCAAGTTTAAAAAAAGTATTCGATAGACGATTCATTGAATACTTATAGATTCGATTTTGAGCCATTTTTTAACCGAAAAAGAAAAAAAGATGGCCATTTTCTTTACTTTGCAGGGAAATTCCGGCGATCTAGAAGAACTGTTCTCGTCATTATTTGTGTATTTAATGATCATAGTCTAGTATGTGCCTACCGCTATGTTGTTTGCGTATAGCATCTTCGCTGTGATGTTTTGGGTACCCTTACACTTGCGGGGAGCCACGGCTTTTTGTAACGATGGTGGCTGGTTTTGATATGTTTTTTGGTAGAGCTATTTTGGTTGTGTGCCTAGCACATGTTTTTTAAGTTAAATCACGTTTCAATCGTTCTGTACATTTCTTCAAGGAAATTGAGGTTTCGGCACATTGGGAACGCGAGGAAAAGAGGGAGTTTGGTCGTGGCAATTCCCCGCGCTCAAGTATATGTACCTTTTATAGAAGGCCTAACCTTGTCCGTGCCTGTTCCAGAGGTTATATATATCTGTACAACATTCTAAACGTGTCTGTTGTATAAAAATTCTAAGTGCTATACATGTATCCGAACCGCTTGTAAGGATTCGTTTGAGGATTGCGCGCGTTAATTAGTGTTGATTGGCCCCGTTTCCAATCCCTCTGTATATCATCTCTGATTAAGGTAAACATTACCAAACATAACATGTACGGTGCATGACAAGGGATGAATAATACTACTCCCGGAATCATTAGGCCCTACCGTCGTCACAGTATTCAAACACGTAGTACGCCGTTATGTACCCAATTAAGCAATTCAATTCATTTCACATCGGATTAGTTCTAATATCAGATGGATATTACAGCTGACTAAGGGGTACTACAAACTACATTGTCTCTAACTAGATAACTCAGCTATGATCAGTACGATGCATATTGCTCTACTTAGTGCACACAACGCAAGCCAGCTCTTTCCCACTGCACTCAAATGGAGGACAAAGGCTTGGGTGGTTGGCGATCTCGATGGTATAAAACAACAGGCCCTCATCGTTTGCTTGGGTGCCTTTAAAAAACTCCGCCTTGTCATCAACACACGAGTACTGGGTTTGAGAGTTATGGTTGTGTCTGTTACTCATGAGATATCCTTGGTACTCCCTTCTCCAGCCAGTACTAGGGCAGTTCAGCTTACCAGGGATCATTATCGTAGACGTTTTGCCAGCCACCTCGCACAGTGCGCACGGGACGTTCCTATTGTGTAAATCACTTAGCGGCTTCATGTAGTCTGTTTCATATTCAGCTCCATACAGGAGACCGGCATTCTGAAATTGGGGTTGACTCACCAGATACTCCAATTCCATGCTTCCTGGGGCAGGCAAACAGATAGGTCCTACACCACCACCACCTTGGTTGTAGTACTGTCCTGCAGCATAACCGCTGTACACTAATGTAGCCGGTGATTGACAATCTATTCGTCCCCAACGAATGTACGTCGTCGTCGCCGTCGTCTTAATAGCAAGAGGTTCATTTGTATTCACAGCGTACTCATTGATGTCTGTTGGAGCAATTGTAGGAGATATTTCAACTGGCTTATGGTTTTCCTCCGTTGGTACAAATTCATGTTCTGATTTCCAAGGTTTTCAACCATCGATTTTGAAGATTTCAGCAAAACATATGAGGAATGTTATAAATCATTAATTTAATTCATGGCCCACAACATGCATCATTCATGCAGGGCATCCGTCGCGAGGTTGAGCATGATTTGATCATATTTACAATGCATGGCATGGAAAATACAACATGCTTTTTATCTTTTCCAACTATACCTGAAAGTCGGCATCCATGCATTCATTCGTGCATGAATGCATAAACTGGAAAACCCCATACGAAGGTCATATATCAGCGGACCTCATGCATAAGTGCGGTAACTTTAGTTAGTAAAAGAGCACGGGTTTCACCCTCTGCACTCATGAGTTTCTAGGCCTTGGCACATGTTATATAGACGCCCTTGGGGCCAATAAGACGCTTTAGGCCTGCATTCAAGCCTGGATGTTGTAGATTCAAATTACATGCTTACCTTCGGTGGTCCATATATCTGGTGAAGTTTTTATATCCGAATTTTTATCGACTGCTGATTGTATGATAGTTTGCCGCCATTTCATGTAAGCATAAAATGCATTAAATACTCATGTCATATAACGTTAGACTCTGGTTAAATACCTTTGACACGTGCTCTGGCGCTTGCTGTGCCGAAAATAGCTATGGTCAAGACGAGAGCTACGCAAAAGTACATTATTGTCTAGCTCTCTTTGAATAAACTTCTGTGACGAATGCATGAGTGCATGACTTTGCAGCTTTTATACGGTGGCCTGGAGGTTGCGAGCGAACACTGTATACACTTGCGCATGTCACGTCTGCGGTTTTGAGAGCACAAGTACGGTTTCGGGTTAAAACAATTAACAAAAGGCATTGCGCAATTCACGAGCTTGCACAAAACATCGGGCGTTTTTTACACAAAACATCGGACGTAAGACGTTTAATAACAATTTGCGTAAGGCATTTAAAAACAATGTGCGCAAGACGTTTCACAACAATTAAAACACAAAACTTCGATCGACGAGTTACTAGCTAAGGGAGGGAGGAACGTGCAAACGTGTCTGGTCGGAGACCATTGCGCCGGTGTTCACTATATATATGGCGCTAAACCACCACCAATACAGGGCTTATACTTAAGTACTGAAGACAGCACAAGAATGCAGCCGTTATATTGGCGTACTTACGCAAAGTCCATCACTTTGCAGTCAGGTACGACATACGTTGTCAATATGTGTGTGTGTGTGTGTGTGTGTGTGTGTGTGTGTGTGTGTGTGCGTGCGTGCGTGCGTGCGTGCGTGCGTGCGTACGTGCGTGCGTCCAGCTAAAACGGCGAAACGTGTGTGAAACTCAGCTGTAGGTTCTGCACCACGCAATGACGTGTCACAGTGTGTGTACCAGAGCATATTAGTATATGCGTAAGCTAGGCAACATGTTGCATGTTGGGTTAAGGTTCTATTGCTTTAATATGTGTTTCTTTAGCTGTTTAAAAAGTGATGCATCGCAGCACGGACTTGGGGTGTAAATGATGAAGACTCATTGGGACATTTCTCTCTCTAGCTACTACTTTCCATGACATATGCAGGCACGATCGACAAACTAAACAATTCCTCAACAATTTATACAATACCTGGAACCAGACGAAGGATAATGTAATTAGAATAGGTTGTTTAGAGGGGGGATGTTGCACACAGAGAGGAATGCTTGACTTACAAACCTTTGACAAAGCTCCCTTTAAACACGCACTGTAAGCTTTCCCATGCCCATCTAAGCAGGGGGAAGATTAAGTGCATGCACAACCATTCGCCGATCCACCTCTTTTAAAAAGCGACGGATCGCAGCTCGGATTTGGGGCGTAAATGACGATCTCATATAGGGACATTTCTCTCTCTCGCTACTACTTTCCATGACACATGCGAACAAGATCGACGAGCTAAACAATTCATCAACATTATAAACCGCTATGATATGAATATTGAATACACAATAAACAATTTTGTTGATAATTAAAATGAATACTTATATGTAGGTAGAATGGTAGAAAGCATGCTGAGTAAAAAGCAGTATATGTCTCTACAACTAATGGGTGTGATTTCATCCTGTGTAATTTTTATAGTAGCAAGAAAATGACTAGCCAAGGCACCAGATTCTTGGGGATAAAAACCGGGAGCATCATATCCATACCTGACAAGGATGAATGCCAGAAGATCAGGATCAATGTCCTGTTTTTAATCATCTAGGTGAAGTAAGGTAGTTCATAATTCCATTACAGCAAGAAGCATCATTACTGTAGCTCTATACAAACAGCAAGGTCAAGTCACATGTCCAATGCAGCAACACATGCAATCCAAAGAGTCATAAACCGATTAATGCCTAAATATCGTTTGATATGTAGTGCATGGTTATTTGATCTTAAGCGTGGTCACAAAAATGTATTGTGGCAGGAAGGGTAATCAAAAGATACCCGCTGAAGCCGTGTTCATGGAGGATTTCAAATTGGTATAATCTTTCTGTTGTTTGTGGTCGCGTCCCCCAAAATACCTTAGTAGCTCTAAAGAATTAACTATTTGAAGCCAATTTGCGGCTACATGACATAATAGGTTAACCTTTTCGTTTTATGTTTGCAGTAGCCTCCGCATGGCTCTAACCCAACAAGCAGTTAGATGTCCTTAGCTCATGCTGAGATACCACAATCGTTATAAAGTAATGGTGTATCTACATAGGCAACCTACCTTTATTGCTTCGTGCAGAACCGGCAGCTGAGTTTCACACACCACATGGAAAAAAAAGCGTCGAATCATTTAGAATCATTTAGAAATCCGCTTTTGCATGCATGCATGCACACAAAAATCAATAAAGAATATGATTTTTTTGCGTGATTCTCTGTTCAATCACACCAGGATTTCTAAATAATTCTATACGGTTCGACGCTTTTTTCCCCCTGTGCGCGTTTCGCCGTTGTAGCTGGACCCACCACTGTAAGTTTCAGTTTCAACCATTCAGCCTGTAACAAGCTAGTACACCACATAAACAAAATTTAAACATACACACACGCGCGCGCACACAACCACGCGCGCACACACACATTGACAATGTATGTCATGCATACCCGACTGCAACGTGCATGATGCCTTTGCGCAACTATGCCAATATAACGGCTGCATTCTTGTGCTGTCTTCAGTACTTAAGTATAAGCCCTGTATTGGTGGTGGTTTAGCGCCATGTTTATAGTGAACACCGGCGCAATGGCAGTACATACTTTCAGCTGGAAGGTTTTCTCGGTGCATGCCTCCAACCAGACACGCTTGCATGCACGTTCCTCCCCCACGTAGCGTTAACTGTAGTAACTCGTCGATCAAAGTTTTGTTTAAACGTTATATACGCACATTGTTATTTTTAAATGCCTTACGCAAATTGATATTTTAACGTCTTACGTCCGATATTTCGTGTAAAAAACGCCGATCTTTTGTGTAAAAGACGTCTGATGTTTTGTGCAAGAAACGTCCGATGTTAATTTTGTAAAAAAAACGTCTAACGTTTTGTGTCCGATGTTTTGTGTAAGCACGTGAATTGCATAATGCCTTTTGTTATTTGTTATAACCCGAAACCGTACTTGTGCTCTCTGTTATAACCACAAAACCGCAGACGTGAAATGCGCAAGTGTACAGCATTCGCTCGCGACCTCCAGGGCCACCGTACAAAACGCCACTGATTTCATATGAGTAAACGTTGCTTAGAATTGAATGACAGGAAACGAATGGGGTTTTCTCGAGAAACATATAATGTTATAGTAGTTTCATTTATACTGCTTTTTCGTTCCACAATAAATCCGTTTTGGCCACATATAAAGAAGCATGGGAAATGCGTGTGCGGTAAATCTGTAGTAGGGTGCACCCGACTAGTTATTGTTTTTACGCGTCAAATCCCCACCTATTCCCGACTTTGCAGGACTTCCTAAAATATGCACACAACAAGGGTTGTTTTTAAAGTATATGTTGCATGCTCATAAGGTTTCTTGACCACATCACATCAGCAATGGTCATGGTGTAACAGATCAATGAGTCACATCTACATTTGACAATTTTGTAGCCAGGACAGGACTATCTCTTATGCCATGCCTTGCACACACATGTGCAAATCATCATGAAAGTCCCCTGCTGTGCTGATATTTGTGGCATTTGCCCATTGCTACAGAAATCAGTTTATGTGGAGAGAACTGAAATGTTCACATTACCAAACATTCGATTTATGCACATGTTAGTGATCTCCGTTCTCTTCTCCAGAATAAGGTTGGTAGTCATGGCTCTGAACACACCCACACACACATAATGGGGAGAGGGGCACATTAACCCTAGAAGTGCAGAAAGCACCTTTTTTGTGCATACAGAAAATGTTATAGTCTCACAGAATTTTAAAACAACAACACAGTGTCATCAATTGCAGCTGCCACTCAGCGCATGTTAGTGTGCATGTCTTTATACATACCGCCTTCCATAGAGCTAGAAGAATTTGTAACAGGCTTCTTTCTGTCTGCTACACATGCACGAAGCCCCGCGCGTGCATGTGGAACACTGGAAAGAAGCCTGCCTATGAATTCTTCTAGCTCTATGGAAGGCCATATCAATAAAGCAATAAGTGATACATGCCACTAAGAGCATGTTAGTGTGCATGTACTAAACATGACTTTATTGACATGGCTTTCCATACAGCTAGAAGAATTTGTAAACAGGCTTCTTTCTGTCTGTGGTATTTCTTTGTAACAGTGTTCCACATGCACGTGGTGTGGTACATGTATATGCTGGACTGGTGTGTTGTATGTACTGGACTGGTGTGTTATATGTACTGGACTGGTGTTTTGTATTTACTGAATTGGTGTGTTGGACGCACTGGACCGGTATTGTGGGTCACTGTAGAAGCGGTCACTGTGTAGAAGATTGTCACGGTGTAGAAGGTGTCATTGTAGAAGTGGTGTACTGGGCTGTTGTGTTGTGTTGTAAGTACTGGACTGGTGTGTCTTATGTACTGGACTGGTGTGGTGTATGTACTGGATTGGTGTGGTGTATGTACTAGACTGATGTGTTATACATGCATATGTTATACATGAATATACATGTGTTATACATGCATATGCTGGACTGGTGTGTTGTATGTACTGGGCTGGTGTGTTATATGTACTCGACTGGTGTTTTGTATTAACTGAATTGGTGTGTTGTACGCACTGGTCTGGTGTTGTGGGTCACTGTAGAAGCGGTCACTGTGTAGAAGGGATCACTGTGTAGAAGATTGTCATGGTGTAGAAGGTGTCACTGTAGAAGTGGTGTACTGGGCTGTTGTGTTGTAAGTACTGGACTGGTGTGGTGTATGTACTGGATTGGTGTGGTGTATGTACTAGACTGATTGTATGCACTGGACTGGTGGTGTTTTGTATGTACTGGCCCGGTGTTTTGTCTGTATTAGACTGGTGTGTTGTATTTGCTGGACTTTTTTGTACTGGACTGGTGTGTTGTATGTACTGAACTGATGTGTTGCGTGTACTGGACTGGTGTGTTGTATGTACTGGCTGGTATGTTGTATGTACTGGCTGGTATGTTGTATGTACTGGCTGGTATGTTGTATGTACTGGGCTCGTGTACTGGACTGGTATGGGACCATACATGTCCAATACACCAGCCAGTTCATAACAGTCCAGTTTAATACACCAGTCCAGTGCATACCAGTTCAGTTTAATTCACCAGTCCAGTGTTGTATGATGATGGAATGGGGGGGGGGGGGGGGGGGGGGAGGGGAAGGGCATTGCCCTTGCATCTTTATTAAAGAGGGAGCGTGGTGGTGAGAAGTATAAGACACCAGTATCAGAAATAGGTGAGATTCCCCCTACCCCACCCCCAAACATGCACACAGAGCACTTGGTGTCATTTAAACTAGATTTCAGGATCACAGTGGCTTGGGCCACATGCAATCCGGTAGGCATACAACATACCCATCTAGCGAATACAATAGTTTGTACAACACACCTACATACAACACATCAGTCCAGTACATGCAACACACCAGTCCAGTATATACAACACTCCAGTCTAGTACATACACCACACCAGACCAGTACATAAAACACACCAGTCCAGTTCATACAACACTCCTGTCCAGTGCATGCAACACACCAGTCCAGTACACACAACGCACCACTTCTACAGTGACATCTTCTACACAATGATCCCTTCTACACAGTGATCCCTTCTAAACAGTGACCCCTTCTACACAGTGACCCCTACAGAGTGACACCTTCTTCACAGTGGAGGGCTGCAGACCAATCATTTCTCCAAATAATTACATACTGCTTTGCAACCCCAGCAACCACACCTGTAAGCCTCCCACACCTTCCCTACACTCAGCCCCAGATCCAACATAGGCTTGAGGGGCAGGGGTGCTGTGCTTCCTCCAATCATACATGTGATGCCGCCCCTCTGGCACCCACTGCCACCTCCCACACATCACACACACCAGGAGCGATTCTCAAAAAGTGGTTGCAGGTCACACCTGTGATACAAAGCACAGACTTGGGGTAGGGGGGGGGGGGGAGGGGGGGAAAGACATAGCTCTGCATACATCCATTGTCAATTAGCAGCCCCCCCCCCCCCCCCCCTCCTGTAAAACCACCCCCCATTGTTAAATCCTGACTCCAGGGCTGCCTACACTAGCTTCCCCGCCTTAGTTACACCAGCCCTTCACCACCTTTCCTACACTTCCCTACACTAGCCCCCACCTTCCACACACTAACCTCCCCACCTTCCCCACACTAACCTACATACCTTCCCTACAACAACCAACCCATCTTCCCTACATGTATGTAGCTATGGTGTGTGTACATGCACTGTATGTAGCATTTGTGTGTGTGCACATGTATGTAGCCATGGTGTGTGTGTGTGTGTGTGCATGTATGTAACCATGGTGTGTGTGTACGTAGCCATGGTGTTTGCACATGTTTGCAGTCATGGTGTGTGTATACATGTATGTGGTCATGGTGTGTATGTACATGCATGCAGCCATTGTGAGTGCACATGTAGCAGCCATGGTGTGTGAGTACATGTGTACATGTATATATGTAGCCATTGTGTGTGCACATGTAGCCATGGTGTGTGCACATTTATGTAGTCATTGTGTGTGCACATGTATGTAGCCATAGTGTGTGTGCACATGTATGTAGTCATGGTGTGTGTGTACATGTATGTAGCCATGGTGTTTGCACATGTATGTAACCATGGCATGTGCACATGTATGTAGCCATGGTGTGTGTGTACATGTATGCAGCCATGGTGTGTGTGTACATGTGTACATGTATGTAGCCATTGTGTGTGCACATGTATGTAGCCATGGTGTGTGTGTGTGTGTACATATATGTAGCAATGGTGTGTGTGCTCATGTATGTAGCCGTGGTGTGTGTGCACATGTACATGTATGAGCTTTCCAGCTTCACAAACGTAAAAGTACTTCAGCCGTATGCCTGTTAACACTGCTAGGTCAACCGTTAGGATAAAAACTGTACGCTCTATCAATGACACAACACGCTCTGGTGTCTGGTGTGTGGTGTGTGTTTGTGTGTGTGTGGCATCCATCACACTGCAGTGCATCACTTACCAGTAGGTAGAAACAATATGTTTCCAGTTGATGCAAGAAAAGATTTTAGCGACGAACACAAAACATGAAGTTTGGAACAAATCATCAGTCTTGAGCTGCAGAAATTTAAATACTCAAAACCAACAGACTGCTGCATGCATCTCTAATTATGCAACGCCAGTCCTCTACAGAGGCAGCTCTCCTGCACCCACCTTAGCCATTTGGTCAACGACCTGGCAGGTCAGGGAAGAAGCACTTCCACGGCAGCTTGGCAAGATTAGCATGATAAATGGCAAGGACGTACTCTGGGGCGCTGTTCACATCCAGGTGCTGGCAATAGTATTGCCACATATACATCAACACTGCGTTACCACCTGAAGAAGCACAGGGCATGAAGCACATGCACCAGGCATACAGACATTGCAAAGCTGCTCACATCGAAACACGAGGTATACTCATGCACAATACAGAACTATTTAATGTATAATATCTCACGCTGCAATTAAAAATGACTGTGGCAATGATAATTTCAACCTAAATTATTTCCACCATCTATATTTAGCAACATTCTTCATAAGTACTTTTTAACATTGAAAAAAGGGTAGCAATACAGTTCACAAACAAATCCATCACAGAATTCATCATCACACATTCCAACTCAGTACATGGATACAAACTGTATGTGCATGTGTGTACGTGTATGTTTGATATGAAAAAGACATGTGTGAGCTGCTTATCCAAACACATAACAACATGTACATGTACACACGTGATGTGCAAATCCTTAGGGTTAGGGTTTGGGTTAGGGTCCCAGTGCAGTTAATTGGCTTACATATCTTGTCTGTGGGCATCCAGAGACATAATCCATGGTTCAAATGTGTTCTTGATATTCTCCCAGCATTTACTCAGGGCTAAACAATGCAAAGACACAATCACTACATCTATCTGTTCACGTTCAAAAGCAGGTCAATACGCCAGCCCGTCACCCCCAGTTGCACTTCACACAAGCACGGGTGACCACACATTCACCTCTGACACAATGCAGTTCACATAATTAGCAATATACGTGAACCAAAAATAACATGTAGGTGGTTATTTAAATAAATACACACAAGCTTCAATATTTGAACATACATGCATACACCCAACCATCTAGTATTATTCGGAAAAGCAAACAAAAAAGTTGATGCAGAAATGAACAAAACAGGATAGGACTGACTCCCAACAGTGGAAAGTCACAGCTCGCAACAACAGAAAAAAGGCATATTCATCGAGGAGTTGGGAAAGCTGTTGGTGTACATAGTTCAGCCATGCTGCTTTCATCTACGTGTATCTACATAGATCAATCCTGGGATGACCCCTTCACCAAATGAATATTACTAATGAGGGTGTGCTACAGCTTTTTAAACTCCACCATGAATATGCCTTATTATCTGTTGTTGCGAGTTGTGACTTTTCTGCTGTTGCGAGTTGGTACTGTAGGTAAATCAAGTTTTCTTTGTTCATATTTGTTGATTTGAGCATTAACTTCTTTTTTTTGTTTTTCACAACTGTCATGTATTTAGCGACTAACAGAAAAACTGCACATATGTACATGTAATAAGCATATTCACGCACAGCAACATATACACACGTACACACAACCACTGCATACACCTGACCTGTCTGTATACAACTGAACACATACCTACATGCACACACAACGCAACTAAAGATACGCATGTGTATGTAACATGTACACTAACACACCCACCTTCATCAACTCTCACTGCCGATGATTCCATAGACTCCTTCCACCCAGCAACCACACGTGCTCCAAGAACTCAGTGATGGCGGGGGTGTAATCCCAGTGCACGATGCTATAGAGCGTCCTGGCCTCATCCAGCCTCCTCTGTAGGTAGTGGCCTGTGAAGAACTCTAATGTGTCGAGGTGGTGGTGGCCCACTGTGACGCTGGTGCCCCCCTCCCCCCCCCCCCCCCCCCATGGGAGCTGCGTAAGTCCTCCCACATACCTGAGATTATGCTGTGGTGGTCTGCACCTACACATACGCAGCAAAGACAGAAATATATATATATAAATATATATAATTATATATACTATATATATACACTGATATGATTCTTACGAGGAAGGAGCATCTAAGTTGATGTGCGTGCAATGAAAATGGATGTGTATAATTAAAATTTCAGGCCACTGTAACTCCATGATGGGCAGACTATTTTCCAGTGCATAAAAAAAAGTTGTGGAGGACACTAGGTATCTATAGAAAATAAAATAATTTGAAAACGTCAAGAAACATGTATGTGTAATTGTACTGTGCAATGTAGGTTCATTTCTGTAGCAATGATCTCATTTGATTCAATTGTAAAGTGCACGTACAAATACATATTACATGTATTATAAGTATTGTTGGAAAACAATGTAAATATGCCCAATACAGACTATAACTATGTACACATAAAGTTCCCATCATCTGAACCTACCCTTGCAACCCACACCCTCACCATCATCATCACCACTCACACCTCACCTACACACCTTCATCACCCCTCATCCGCACTACCTTCATCACCACTCACACCTCACCCACATGTCACCACTCTCAACCTCACCATCAATCAATAGGCTAGGTGTAGTGCAGTACTGTAATGTTGTGGGAAGTTGTGATTCAGCAATATTTTGAAGTGTTGTCGGTATGTCTACAAGTAGGGGGCGGAGTCGAGGCTGTAAAATTGCATGCGTACATGTACATGATCAGATGTGCCTTCAAAAAGAGAACATAAACATTCATTACTATTATGGTATGGTTTGTTAAAAATTTTTAAAAACATACCATAATAGTTAACAGTACATGCATATAGAAAGCAAAAACAACATGGGCACTTGTGAGGTATGCACCATGCTAGCTTACCTCTACTATAAGGTCCTTTCCATCTGCACTGGAGGTGGGATTGGGACAAGTCCTTGCACAATGTACTCCATAAACTTATTACCATGCATCACGTTTAACTTATGGCTATTCAACCATTGTTACATATTATACTGGGGGAGGGGGAGAGAACCCTTACTAATTGTTGAGAACAAAGGATAAAAGGAAAATCTCTAATAACTGGTTTAAATAGTACGATAACAGGACTATTAAGTAACTGATCCTGATTCTGTGACAAATGATTTAGTCTTCGTCAATCCACTTTTTTTTCTTGAACACATATTGTACATGTACACAAAGGCATGTACACTAAGGCATGTACACTTATACATGTACACCAAGGCATTTACACAAGCCATGTACACTAAGGCATGTACACTAAGTCATGTACACTTATACATGTACACCAAGGCATTTACACAAGCCATGTACACAAAGGCATGTACACTAAGGCATGTACACTAAGGCATGTACACTAAGGCATGTACACTAAGGCATGTACACTAAGGCATGTACACTAAGGCATGTACACTAAGGCATGTACACTTATACATGTACACCAAGGCATTTACACAAGCCATGTACACTAAGGCATGTACACTAAGGCATGTACTTGCATACAAAAGTTTCTGACTGGTCAAAATAACATTGGATGATTTTTTTATCTGCAACATGTAATCTAACATACAGACACAGGCCACTGCATGAACAATGTGCTGCATTACGTTGATCACACCTGTATGTATGCACATGCATGTCATATATGCTTGCAACATACAGTGTTATTTACAGTACTACTTCCACTCATCATATTAATTACAGTTTCCGCATGTACTAACTTTGTACACATTTGAGAGAAGCCTGTGTGTGCATACCTTGGTAAGCAGGGAGAAGACTGTGGTGTGTGTGCATACCTTGGTAAGCAGGGAGAAGGCTGTGGTGTGTGCATACCTTGGTAAGCAGGGAGAAGGCTGTGGTGTGTGCATACCTTGGTAAGCAGGGAGAAGGCTGTGGTGTGTGCATACCTTGGTAAGCAGGGAGAAGGCTGTGTGTGCATACCTTGGTAAGCAGGGAGAAGGCTGTGTGCGCATCTGTCTAGCTCTTGGCTTAGTACATGTATTTATCATGCCAGGTGGTGGAAGGGTTGGATTAAAAGTACATACATGTATGGTGTGTGCTGCGTGCATGTACCCAGTATTACAGGGGGCGGGAAACTATTCTTACAAGTGATATAACTTGTACCACTGAGTGCTGATCTTCAAACCATTCCCCTATTTGTTATTGGTGTTGCACCCCCATCGCCTGCCCTCCATGTACATGTGTAAGGTTGTTGTGGGATGGTATTGATTTTTTTTTTAAACAGCTGTGTATCATGGAATGACACGCCCCTCACGTCCTTTTTATTAGACCCTTCTTCTTGCTGATCCGCCCCTGCATTACTAATGGTGTTATTGGAGAATAGGAGCTGTCCACAGGTATTGTAGTGAACTTGATTTTCTATTTGTCCTGTACTTCAGAACATATCATGAGGTTATTGAATGGCAGAAACGTCACTGTGATCCCACCATGGTGTTACATACTGGCTCAAGCCTTAGTGGGGCCCTAAGGTACTGCCACAGCCTCTGTGTGTGTGTGTGTGTGTGTGTGTGCATGTGTGTATGTGTGTGCATGTGTGTGTGTGTGCATGCAATTTGGTATAAATGATAACACACATGTCTCTCTGTTATATAATGTATGCATTACCTCTACAAATAGTTGGCACACATTTATGTTGTGGTGGGCTTTTTAATAATATTCATGAACCAATTAATAATATAATACACACAACACATTAAGATACATGTGTAGAGATCTGAGTAATGGCTCTAACTGGAGACTGTGTAGTGTTTCGTGCGATAAAGACACTGCCTGGGCCTGCTCTCCCTAGGTTGTAAACATCTGGTTTATTTTATTCTTGTAAACAGGTTGCTCAAAGCTGCTGCAGGTTTTCCGTTTTCCTCTTGCTACTGGCCCTAAACGTCCTCAAACATTGGTAACTGACACTGTGTGTGTGCATCTGTGTTGTGTATGTGTACATGTATGTGCGTGTACAGATGAGCACTTGTACATACAGTGTGCATGTATGTGGCTTAGTGTGGAATAAAAGGAACTAGTGATTAACTGATTTTTGCCAGAATATTTTTGTTTAACTAAAAGTAGAATTGAGGCAGCAGAGGAATCTTAGGTGGCAGGTAGGGGTTTCAACAATATAATCTGAAGCCATGAACGTGAATAATTTCAAATTGGTATAATATTTCAAAGGGTCCAGAAGAATTCTTTGGTCACAGTAAACACATTATTGACTTAGATGTGTCTCTCTTGGTGGTAATTAGAATGCAAACTAATGAGCCTACATTCATATGCAACCCTATCCCCATTTAGTGCCCCCCAGTGGTACTGTATGCATTTATTTAAACCGTACATGTACATGTATTTATTGCCTTCACTTTCAGGATTTTTGGAAGAAGCGACATCTGTACGTCCATTCTATTGTGGAACTTGTTTCCATCGCTACAAAAGCACCAAATGCATAAAATGTCACCTACTCTGATGCCTTGTCACCTCTCTTTGGGACACTCGTGGACACTTGCATGTTCGGTATGCCGGGAGTAGGCTGTGCTACTTGTGGTTAAGTGTTGTCATTGCATGAATCTGCTGTGATCGAATCTATTATTCATTAATAGTTTCCAAGTTAACTTTATTAGCTATTTTCTGTGAAACACGTATTGTGTAACGTCCCGTCTACCATCCATCGTGGGTGTGGAGGGGGGGGGGGGGGGGTACGAATTGGAAGGGCCAACCCCTAAAACGACAGTCAGGACAGAGACATTAAAGTCACAGCTTTTATGAATGCCTGCTGTGCGGGTTATTTATGAAACATTTGTCAGTAAATTTGTATTTACCATAATTCTGGCTAACCTTGGCCCAGCCAAGTTACTGCATTTTGGAAGTTCATACTTGTGTAAATTACGTGTGTAAATGGTTTACACGTACATGCATGTACCATAGCTTATATTTGCTATTCCTTTATATGGTCTCAATGATTTCAGAATGCACCGAGAATGCTTCTGAAAATGTGGTTACTTTAACTGGTGAAAATTTGAAACTCTTGAACATCTGCTCGCCTGTGCAGAGCGTGGTGAGAAATTGGTTGATCTCACCTGTGTTATCTTGGATGAGCTACATAGTGCATATCTAATCACCTTACCAGTTATCACTGCAGGTTAGCCTGAGGCCTGAATGATTTGTCACGCTTACAATGTACGTGTACGCGTAAAAGACTAATAGTCTGATTTGCAGGTAGAAATTGATGAACCTCTTGGTCACACATTATGTACAGCATGACGTTATTCCGACAGCATGATATTCTGTTCATTATTATTATTTTAATCTGATTATCTCAATTTGGTTCAACAGTGGGATATTACCATTTGAAGCACATGTGCATGTAGTTTGGAGATTATATATGCAAGTGTATGTGCATCAGTGTTCTCAGAAGTGTAGATAGGCTTGCAGTATGTGGTGTAGATTATGTGTTGTGGATAGTATGTGGTTTGGATAGGTTTATGTGGTCTGCAGACCACATTTCTCACCATGTACATGTGACAGATGTTTGGAAGGAAGGGTCAAATAAGCAACTTAAGTAGCACCCCACATTTATGCCCATCCACCATGGGTATAAGCACTAAAGAACATAAAAATGTGCTAATCTTTTGAAATTTGCACAAGGCTTTGCTATTGAAGAAAATAACTTTGTACCCCAAAGGGTTGGGGAAGGAGGGGAGAAGCATTTGTAACAGAATAAGTCTTTCTCGTTTTATAGGCTGTCACTCTCTGGCTTCCCTTGCGGTAATGGCAAAGATAGTGGAGCATGCGATGGAGTGCTACTTCAGAGTGCAGCCCAAGCTGCTGGTCGAGTCCCTTCGCCTTCCGAGGGACCCCGCCATGTGTGGCTGGCAGCGTGACCACATCTCTGGTGCTCCCGGAGACCTCACTGCATGAGTTCCTGCAGATATGCGTCAGCGAGTTCTCGGTCCATGTCCTCCACACCCACATACTGCAGAGGCTGCACTCTGGAAGGAGTGCTCAGCAGGAGATGGAGGTGGCAGTACAGGTGGTCCAGTGGTGCACACAGGTCAAACCCAAGTTAGCTGTTTGGTGATGGTGTTGTGTGCACTTGGGAGGGGCGGGGGTGGAGAGGGTATATACTGTGTGAGTGCCGTGTGCACACACTTGAGCATTGAAGTGATGCAGTGGTGCTGGGCACCATTTGCTAATGATGATTGTCTTCTTTCAATGATGTGTTAATTTTATTTATTGGTATGTGTGTATTTGTGCAGCTGGCCCGTAGTCATAATTGTGTTGTGCTGTTACATCATCTCTGTATATGTATGCACCATTGTGCAACTAATAACAGCTGGTTTCCACCATTTGCCATTGTTTTTTTTTTTGCAGGTCTTCTAAAGAAGAAGAAAAATTATTTCTTCTGTTGGAAAAAGCTATTAACATACTTCTGACGCGAGCCAGAAGTTCTTATGCAACTGTTGTCCCATACTTCTCGTCATTGGCCACTGTTCTCAGTAGATGGGGTGAGGACAAGGCGACTGAAGGTATCCTTGGAGTCATTGGTCTTGGAAAGAAATCACGGCACTCATACCAGTAAGCAGGTTGCTATGGTGGTAACATAATATGCAGGTGGGTGTATGAATTTTTTCTTGTGTCGTGATAAAACGATCCTTATGAAGTGATACCCTGTTATCCCTCTGTACATAGCTGGTTGGGATGTAAGAATTTATCCCGCAATGAAAGGAAATACCTCTCTACTAGTTTAGATGGAGATTTGCATATACCTTGAAATAATTTGTCATTGAATCTTGCTATTAAAATTATTACAACTGAGTGAGCAAAATTGTCATTCTTCTATATGAGATGAATGACTGAATAAGGTAAATAAATTTTATTTTGGATTCACATAAGTTACATTTACATGTACTTACATTCCCCACATTTTCCTGTAAGTACTGTACATTTAGTAAACATTCTAGACAAGTAATGTTATGACTGGAATTAGTTCGGATTTACCAGTGTAATTGCAATCACAATAACAATTTATTGTATGAATCGTGGCATATTGAATGCAAATAATCACCCTTTACCATGATTTGATTTTATTACCACATAAAAATACACAGATAACAGCCACCATTGCCCACTTTCCAGGCATTTAAGCTCAATAACCATCTAAACATACACGTGGTTGACTATGTGATGGCTGGTCATTTCTAAACTGCAGCTTTGTCACACTCAAGCTACATGTACACACATGTGAACATGTTAGATTCTTTGTTAAAATCCTTTTCTTTACTTCATAAAAGTACTATCACATCCAGCTATAGCATATTCTTCATCTCATGTAGCGAGACTGACCAGCCTTGGTATGTGAATATGTTTAGGTTGCTATCAATAAACACTAACAATTGTGCGATTGATCAATTCCTTGTTCAGTTGGTTATTTAGCTTAAATGTGTGGAAAGAGACCAATGGTGGCTGTTATTTCCAGCAGTGAGGGATATGTGATATCAGTGTATTTTAATGTTGTACATGAGTGTGACCATCACATAGGGGCTCTTTACAGTTCACAAAGTAATGACAACTACTTGTACACAGCAGGGTGGTTATTGCTGGACACTGTCTCGTACACGTATAAAGTTAGATCAAGTGGATCTACATGATGTACACATGCACATGTAGATTTGGACAGAATTCTGCTATCTGGTCAATGACCAGTCATTTTCCTCATTGGTTGGCCAAATGTCCAGACATGTGTAGCATATTGTACTTCCAGGGCTGTCCCTGTGACCAAACGTTATCTCCCAGATTCAGAGTTGTGGCCAGAGCTATGGCTGCTTTCCTGTTCTGTAAGATGCCTGTTGAATCCAATCAGACCTCCTCCCTCCCACTTCCCTCTTCCCTCCCTCTTCCCTCCCTCTTCCCTCCTTCTTCCCTCCCTCTTCCCTCCCTCTTCCCTCCCTCTTCCCTCCCTCTTCCCTCCCTCTTCCCTCCCTCTTCCCTCCCTCTTCCCTCCCTCTTCCCTCCCTCTTCCCCTCTTCCCTCCCTGTTCCCTCCCTTCCTCCTTGCTCCTTCCCTCCCTCTCTTTTCCCTCCTCCCTCCCACCTCCCTCCCTCCTCCCTCTCCTTCCTACCTCTCTCTCTACTCTTTCTCCCTGGAGAAGTATCGATTTTGAGTTTATTTCTACTGCTTAAAGAACCGCGGTGTGACGTTGGCTATGATTCACAACACTGGTAGGTAGTAGCCTTCCTCTATCAGGTTGTCCAGCATCTTTTAGCCCATTGCAGAACAAACCACTTCTTGTAAATCCTTTGTAAGTGCATGTTTATGCCATACTTGCAACCAAATTCAAAGATATCAGATATCCTCAATGGAATGGTAATACTGAAATTCAATATACACCACTTATGCAATCCTTAAATCAATTCTGTTCATGGTCCAAGACATGGCAACTGACTGTTGCTTATTCTAAGTGCTCTGTCATTTCCTTTGGTTCTCATGGCTATGAGCCTACTCACTTTCTGGTATTCCTTTGCAATTCATATCATCTATAAGAGATCTTGGGGTGTGTTTGAATTCAGATCTTACGCCAAGTATGCAATGCTCAAGGATTGCCGCCATGGCTTTCAATAGGAGCTGCCTTTTCTTAAAATGCTTTCATTCTAACAATGGGGTATATGTTTGGATTGCAGGATACAAGGATGACCTCAGATGGAATATGGCCTAGCCGGTTTGGTGAAAAAACTCTCAAAAAGTAAATCAACCAGGTTATTATAGATCTTGTAGCACATTCTTACATCCCAACCAGCTATGTACAGAGGTATTACATCCCAACCAGCTATGTACAGAGGGATAACAGGGTATCACTTCATAAGGATCGTTTTATCACAACACAAGAAAAAATTCATACACCCACCTGCATATTATGTTACCACCATAGCAACCTGCTTACTGGTATGAGTGCCGTGATTTCTTTCCAAGACCAATGACTCCAAGGATACCTTCAGTCGCCTTGTCCTCACCCCATCTACTGAGAACAGTGGCCAATGACGGGAAGTATGGGACAACAGTTCAACAGTTGCATAAGAACTTCTGGCTTGCGTCAGAAGTATGTTAATAGCTTTTTCCCACAGAAGAAATAATTTTTCTTCTTCGTTAGAAGACCTGCAAAAAAAAAACAATGGCAAATGGTGGAAACCAGCTGTTATTAGTTGCACAATGGTGCATACATATACAGAGATGATGTAACAGCACAACACAATTATGACTACAGGCCAGCTGCACAAATACACACATACCAATAAATAAAATTAACACATCATTGAAAGAAGACAATCATCATTAGCAAATGGTGCCCAGCACCACTGCATCACTTCAATGCTCAAGTGTGTGCACACGGCACTCACACAGTATATACCCTCTCCACCCCCCTCCCCTCCCAAGTGCACACAACACCATCACCAAACAGCTAACTTGGGTTTGACCTGTGTGCACCACTGGACCACCTGTACTGCCACCTCCATCTCCTGCTGAGCACTCCTTCCAGAGTGCAGCCTCTGCAGTATGTGGGTGTGGAGGACAAGGACCGAGAACTCGCTGACGCATATCTGCAGGAACTCATGCAGTGAGGTCTCCGGGAGCACCAGAGATGTGGTCACGTGCTGCCAGCCACACATGGCGGGGTCCCTCGGAAGGCGAAGGGACTCGACCAGCAGCTTGGGCTGCACTCTGAAGTAGCACTCCATCGCATGCTCCACTATCTTTGCCATTACCGCAAGGGAAGCCAGAGAGTGACAGCCTATAAAACGAGAAAGACTTATTCTGTTACAAATGCTTCTCCCCTCCTTCCCCAACCCTTTGGGGTACAAAGTTATTTTCATCAATAGCAAAGCCTTGTGCAAATTTCAAAAGATTAGCACATTCTTATGTTCTTTAGTGCTTATACCCATGGTGGATGGGCATAAATGTGGGGTGCTACTTAAGTTGCTTATTTGATCCTTCCTTCCAAACATCTGTCACATGTAAGTGGTGAGAAATGTGGTCTGCGGACCACATAAACCTATCCAAACCACATACTATCCACACCACATAATCTACACCACATACTGCAAGCCTATCTACACTTCTGAGAACACTGATGCACATACACTTGCATATATAATCTCCAAACTACATGCACATGTGCTTCAAATGGTAACATCCCACTGTTGAACCAAATTGAGATAATCAGATTAAAATAATAATAATGAACAGAATATCATGCTGTCGGAATAACGTCATGCTGTATATAATGTGTGACCAAGAGGTTCATCAATTTCTACCTGCAAATCAGACTAGTAGTCTTTTACGCGTACACGTAAGCGTGACAAATCATTCAGGCCTCAGGCTAACCTGCAGTGATAACTGGTAAGGTGATTAGATATGCACTAGGTAGCTCATCCAAGATAACACAGGTGAGATCAACCAATTTCTCACCACACTCTGCACAGGCGAGCAGATATTCAAGAGTTTCAAATTTTCACCAGTTAAAGTAGCCACATTTTCAGAAGCATTCTCGGTGCATTCTGAAATCATATAAAGGAATAGCAAATATAAGCTATGGTACATGCATGTACGTGTAAACCATTTACACACGTAATTTACACAAGTATGAACTTCCAAAATGCAGTAACTTGGCTGGGCCAAGGTTAGCCAGAATTATGGTAAATACAAATTTACTGACAAATGTTTCATAAATAACCCGCACAGCAGGCATTCATAAAAGCTGTGACTTTAATGTCTCTGTCCTGACTGTCGTTTTAGGGGTAGGCCCTTCCAATTCGTACCCCCCCCCCCCCTCCACACCCACGATGGATGGTAGACGGGACGTTACACAATACGTGTTTCACAGAAAATAGCTAAAAAAGTTAACTTGGAAACTATTAATGAATAATAGATTCGATCACAGCAGATTCATGCAATGACAACACTTAACCACAAGTAGCACAGCCTACTCCCGGCATACCGAACATGCAGGTGTCCACGAGTGTCCCAAAGAGAGGTGACAAGGCATCAGAGTAGGTGACATTTTATGCATTTGGTGCTTTTGTAGCGATGGAAACAAGTTCCACAATAGAATGGACGTACAGATGTCGCTTCTTCCAAAAATCCTGAAAGTGAAGGCAATAAATACATGTACATGTACAGTTTAAATAAATGCATACAGTACCACTGGGGGGCACTAAATGGGGATAGGGTTGCATATGAATGTAGGCTCATTAGTTTGCATTCTAATTACCACCAAGAGAGACACTTCTAAGTCAAAAATGTGTTTACTGTGACCAAAGAATTCTTCTGGACCCTTTGAAATATTATACCAATTTGAAATTATTCACGTTCATGGCTTCAGATTATATTGTTGAAACCCCTACCTGCCCCCTAAGATTCCTCTGCTGCCTCAATTCTACTTTTAGTTAAACAAAAATATTCTGGCAAAAATCAGTTAATCACTAGTTCCTTTTATTCCACACTAAGCCACATACATGCACACTGTATGTACAAAGTGCTCATCTGTACACGCACATACATGTACACATACACAACACAGATGCACACACACAGTGTCAGTTACTAATGTTTGAGGACGTTTAGGGCCAGTAGCAAGAGGAAAACGGAAAACCTGCAGCAGCTTTGAGCAACCTGTTTACAAGAATAAAATAAACCAGATGTTTACAACCTAGGGAGAGCAGGCCCAGGCAGTGTCTTTATCGGACGAAACACTACACAGTCTCCAGTTAGAGCCATTACTCAGATCTCTACACATGTAACTTAATGTGTTGTGTGTATTATATTATTAATTGGTTCATGAATATTATTAAAAAGCCCACCACAACATAAATGTGTGCCAACTATTTTTAGAGGTAATGCGTACATTATATAACAGAGAGACATGTGTGTTATCATTTATACCAAATTGCATGCACACACACACACACATGCACACACACCATTGCTACATATATGTACACACACACACCATGGCTACTACATGTGCACCCACAATGGCTACATACATGTACACATGTACACACACACCATGGCTGCATACATGTACACACACACCATGACTACATACATGTGCACACACACCATGGCTACATACATGTACACACACACCATGGCTACATAAATGTGCACACACCATGGCTACATACATGCGCACACACACCAAGGCTACATACATGTGCACACACCATGGCTACATGTGCACAAACCATGGCTACGTACATGTACTCACACACCATGGCTGCTACATGTGCAGTCACAATGGCTACATGCATGTACATACACACCATGACCACATACATGCATACACACACCATGGTTACATACATGCACACACACACACACCATGGCTACATACATGTGCACACACACCATGGCTACATACATGTATACACACACCATGACTACACACATGTACACACACCATGGCTACAGACATGTGCAAACACCATGGCTACACACACACACACCATGGCTACATACATGTGCACACACACCATGGCTACATACATGTGCACACACCATGGCTACAGACATGTGCAAACACCATGGCTACACACACACACACACCATGGCTACATACATGTGCACACACCATGGCTACATACATGTACACACACACACCATGGCTACATACATGTGCACACACACCATGGCTACATACATGTGCACACACACAAATGCTACATACAGTGCATGTACACACACCATACCTACATACATGTAGGGAAGGTGGATTGGTTGGTGTAGGGAAGGTATGTAGGTTAGTGTGGGGAAGGTGGGGAGGCTAGTGTGTGGAAGGTGGGGGCTAGTGTAGGGAAGTGTAGGAAAGGTGGTGAAGGGCTGGTGTAACTAAGGCGGGGAAGCTAGTGTAGGCAGCCCTGGAGTCAGGATTTAACTATGGGGGGTGGTTTTACAGGAGGGGGGGGGGGGGGGGGGCTGCTAATTGACAATGGATGTATGCAGAGCTATGTCTTTCCCCCCCTCCCCCCCCCCCCCCCTACCCCAAGTCTGTGCTTTGTATCACAGGTGTGACCTGCAACCACTTTTTGAGAATCGCCCCTGGTGTGTGTGTGATGTGTGGGAGGTGGCAGTGGGTGCCAGAATGTCTTTCCCCCCCCCCCCCCCCCCTACCCCAAGTCTGTGCTTTGTATCACAGGTGTGACCTGCAACCACTTTTTGAGAATCGCCCCTGGTGTGTGTGTGATGTGTGGGAGGTGGCAGTGGGTGCCAGAATGTCTTTCCCCCCCCCCCCCCCTACCCCAAGTCTGTGCTTTGTATCACAGGTGTGACCTGCAACCACTTTTTGAGAATCGCCCCTGGTGTGTGTGATGTGTGGGAGGTGGCAGTGGGTGCCAGAATGTCTTCCCCCCCCCCCTACCCCAAGTCTGTGCTTTGTATCACAGGTGTGACCTGCAACCACTTTTTGAGAATCGCTCCTGGTGTGTGTGATGTGTGGGAGGTGGCAGTGGGTGCCAGAGGGGCGGCATCACATGTATGATTGGAGGAAGCACAGCACCCCTGCCCCTCAAGCCTATGTTGGATCTGGGGCTGAGTTTAGGGAAGGTGTGGGAGGCTTACAGGTGTGGTTGCTGGGGTTGCAAAGCAGTATGTAATTATTTGGAGAAATGATTGGTCTGCAGCTCTCCACTGTGAAGAAGGTGTCACTGTGTAGGGGTCACTGTGTAGAAGGGGTCACTGTAGAAGTGGTGCGTTGTGTGTACTGGACTGGTGTATTGTACGCACTAGACTGGTGTTTTGCATGTACTGGACTGATGTGTTGTATGTAGGTGTGTTGAATAAACTATTGTATGCACTGGACGGGTATGTTGTATGCCTACCGGATTGCATGTGGCCCAAGCCACTGTGATCCTGAAATCTAGTTTGTTTAAATGACACCAAGTGCTCTGTGTGTATGTTTGGGGGTGGGGTAGGGGGAATCTCACCTATTTCTGATACTGGTGTCTTATACTTCTCACCACAACGCTCCCTCTTTAATAAAGGTGCAAGGGCAATGCCCCTCCCCCCCCCCCCCCCCCCCCCCCCCCCTTCCATCATCATACAACACTGGACTGGTGAATTAAACTGAACTGGTATGTGTATTAAATTGGACTGTTATGTACTGGGCTGGTGTATTGGACGTGTATGGTCCCATACCAGTCCAGTACACGAGCCCTGTACATACAACACACCAGTCCAGTACATGCAACACATCAGTTTAGTACATACAACACACCAGTCCAGTACAAAAAAGTCCAGTAAATACAACACACCAGTCTAATACAGACAAAACACCAGGCCAGTACATACAAATCACCACCAGTCCAGTACATACAACACATCAGTCTAGTACATACACTACACCAATCCAGTACATACACCACACCAGTTCTGTACATAAGACACACCAGTCCAGTACTTACAACACAACACAACAGCCCAGTACACCACTTCTACAGTGACACTTATTACACCGTGACAATCTTCTACACAGTGACTGCTTCTACAGTGACCCACAACACTGGTCCAGTGCGTACAACACACCAATTCAGTAAATACAAAACACCAGTCGAGTACATATAACACACCAGCCCAGTACATACAACACACCAGTCCAGCATATGTATGTATAACACATCAGTCTAGTACATACACCACACCTATCCAGTACATACACCACACCAGTCCAGTACATAAGACACACCATGCAGTCCAGTACTTACAACACAACACAACAGCCCAGTACACCACTTCTACAGTGACACCTATTACACCATGACAATCTTCTACACAGTGACTGCTTCTACAGTGACCCACAACACCGGTCCAGTGCGTACAACACACCAATTCAGTAAATACAATACACCAGTCCAGTACATATAACACACCAGTCCAGTACATACAACACACCAGTCCAGTACATACATCACACCAGTCCAGCATATACATGTACCACACCGCGCGCATTTGGAACACTGTTACAAAGAAATACCACAGACAGAAAGAAGCCTGTTTACTAATTCTTCTAGCTGTATGGAAAGCCATATCAATAAAGTAATGTTTAGTACATGCACACTAACATGCTCTTAGTGGCATGTATCACTTATTGCTTTATTGATATGGCCTTCCATAGAGCTAGAAGAATTCATAAACAGGCTTCTTTCCAGTGTTCCAAATGCACGTGCAGGGCTTCGTTCATGTGTAGCAGACAGAAAGAAGCCTGTTTACAAATTCTTCTAGCTCTATGGAAGGCCATATCAATAAAGACATGCACACTAACGTGCGCTGAGTGGCAGCTGCAATTGATGACACTGTTGTTATTTTAAAATTCTGTGAGACTATAACATTTTCTATATGCACAAGAAAAGGTGCTTTCTGCACTTCTAGGGTTAATGTGCCCCTCTCCCCATTATGTGTGTGTGTGTGGGTGTGTTCAGAGCCATGACTACCAACCTTATTCTGGAGAAGAGAACGGAGGTCACTAACATGTGCGTGAATCGAATGTTATAGAATTTGTTTGGTAGTGTGAACATTTCAGTTCTCTCCACATAAACTGATTTCTGTAGCAATGGGCAAATGCCACAAATATCAGCACAGCAGGGGACTTTCATGATGATTTGCACATGTGTGTGCAAGGCATGGCATAAGACATAGTCCTGTCCTGGCTACAAAATTGTCAAATGTAGATGTGACACATTGATCTGTTACACCATGACCATTGCTGATGTGATGTGGTCAAGAAACCTTATGAGCATGCAACATGTATACTTTAAAAACAACCCTTGTTGTGTGCATATTTTAGGAAGTCCTGCAAAGTCGGAAATAGGTGGGGATTTGACGCGTGAATACAATAACTAGTCGGGTGCACCCTACTACAGATTTACCGCACACGCATTTCCCATGCTTCTTTATATGTGGCCAAAACGGATTTATTGTGGAACGAAAAAGCAGTATAAATGAAACTACTATAACATTATATGTTTCTCGAGAAAACCCCTTTCGTTTCCTGTCATTCAATTCTAAGCAACGTTTACTCATATGAAATCAGTGGCGTTTTGTACGGTGGCCCTGGAGGTCGCGAGCGAACACTGTACACTTGCGCATTTCACGTCTACGGTTTTGTGGTTATAATAGAGAGGACAAGTACGGTTTCGGGTTATAACAAATAACAAAAGGCATTATGCAATTCACGTGCTTACACAAAACATCGGACACAAAACATTAGACGTTTTTTTACAAAAAAAAAACATCGGACGTTTCTTGCACAAAACATCAGACGTTTTTTACACAAAAGATCGGACGTTATTACACGAAATATCGACGTAAGACGTTTTAATATCAATTTGCGTAAGGCATTTAAAAATAACAATGTGCGTAAGACGTTTCATAACAATTTAAACAAAACTTTGATCGACGAGTTACTACAGTTAACGCTACGTGAGGGAGGAACGTGCAGGCGTGTCTGGTCGGAGGCCATTGCGCCGGTGTTCACTATAATGGCGCTAAACCACCACCAATACAGGGCTTTATTGGCATAGTTGCGCAAAGGCATCATGCACGTTGCAGTCGGGTATGCATGACATACATTGTCAATGTGTGTGCGCGCGCGTGTGTGTATGTTTAAATTTTGTTTATGTGGTGCACTAGCTTGTTACAGGCTGAATGGTTGAAACTGAAACTTGCAGTGGTGGGTCTAGCTACAACGGCGAAACGCGCACAGGGGGAAAAAAGCGTCGAACCGTATAGAATTATTTAGAAATCCTGGTGTGATTGAACAGAGAATCACGCATATTCTTGTGTGCATGTATGCGTGCATGCAAAAGCGGATTTCTAAATGATTCTAAATGATTCGACGCTTTTTTTTCCATGTGTTGTGTGAAACTCAGCTGCCGGTTCTGCACGACGCAATAAAGGTAGGTTGCCTATGTAGATACACCATTACTTTATAAAGATTGTGGTATCTCAGCATGAGCTAAGGACATCTAACTGCTTGTCGGGTTAGAGCCATGCGGAGGCTACTGCAAACCAAATACTGTTATAAAACGAAAAGGTTAACCTATTAAGTCATGTATAGCCGCAAATTGGCTTCAAATAGTTAATTCTTTAGAGCTGAGGTATTTTGGGGGACGCGACCACAAACAACAGAAAGATTATACCAATTTGAAATCCTCCATGAACACGGCTTCAGCGGGTATCTTTTGATTACCCTTCCTGCCACAATACATTTTTGTGACCACGCTTAAGATCAAATAACCATGCACTACATATCAAACGATATTTAGGCATTAATCGGTTTATGACTCTTTGGATTGCATGTGTTGCTGCATGGGACATGTGACATGACCTTGCTGTCTGCATAGAGCTACAGTAATGATGCTTCTTGCTGTAATGGAATTATGAACTACCTTACTTCACCTAGATGATTAAAAACAGGACATTGATCCTGATCTTCTGGCATTCATCCTTGTCAGGTATGGATATGATGCTCCCGGTTTTTATCCCCAAGAATCTGGTGCCTTGGCTAGTCATTTTCTTGCTACTATAAAAATTACACAGGATGAAATCACACCCATTAGTTGTAGAGACATATACTGCTTTTTACTCAGCATGCTTTCTACCATTCTACCTACATATAAGTATTCATTTTAATTATCAACAAAATTGTTTATTGTGTATTCAATATTCATATCATAGCGGTTTATAATGTTGATGAATTGTTTAGCTCGTCGATCGTGTTCGCATGTGTCATGGAAAGTAGTAGCGAGAGAGAGAAAACGCACGCACGCGCACGCGCACGCACGCACGCACACACACACACACACACACACACACACACACACACACACACACACACACACACATAATGACAACGTCATACCCGACTGCAAAGTGATGGACTTTGCGTAAGTACGCCAATATAACGGCTGCATTCTTGTGCTGTCTTCAGTACTTAAGTATAAGCCCTGTATTGGTGGTGGTTTAGCGCCATATATATAGTGAACACCGGCGCAATGGCCTCCGACCAGACACGTTTGCACGTTCCTCCCTCCCTTAGCTAGTAACTTGTCGATCGAAGTTTTGTGTTTAAATTGTTGTGAAACGTCTTACGCACGTTGTTTTTAAATGCCTTACGTGAATTGTTATTAAACGTCTTACGTCCGATGTTTTGTGTAAAAAACGCCCGATGTTTTGTGCAAGCACGTGAATTGCGCAATGCCTTTTGTTAATTGTTTTAACCCGAAACCGTACTTGTGCTCTCAAAACCGCAGACGTGACATGCGCAAGTGTATACAGTGTTCGCTCGCAACCTCCAGGCCACCGTATAAAAGCTGCAAAGTCATGCACTCATGCATTCGTCACAGAAGTTTATTCAAAGAGAGCTAGACAATAATGTACTTTTGCGTAGCTCTCGTCTTGACCATAGCTATTTTTGGCACAGCAAGCGCCAGAGCACGTGTCAAAGGTATTTAACCAGAGTCTAACGTTATATGACATGAGTATTTAATGCATTTTATGCTTACATGAAATGGCGGCAAACTATCATACAATCAGCAGTCGATAAAAATTCGGATATAAAAACTTCACCAGAAATATGGACCACCGAAGGTAAGCATGTAATTTGAATCTACAACATCCAGGCTTGAATGCAGGCCTAAAGCGTCTTATTGGCCCCAAGGGCGTCTGTATAACATGTGCCAAGGCCTAGAAACTCATGAGTGCAGAGGGTGAAACCCGTGCTCTTAGACTAACCAAAGTTACCGCACTTATGCATGAGGTCCGCTGAATTGACCTTCGTATGGGGTTTTCCAGTTTATGCATTCATGCACGAATAGATGCATGGATGCCGACTTTCAGGTATAGTTGGAAAAGAAAAAAAGCATGTTATATTTTCCATGCCATGCATTGCAAATATGATCAAATCATGCTCAAACCTCGCGACGGATGCCCTGCATGAATGATGTGTGTGGGCCATGAATTAAATTAATGATTTATAACATTCCTCATATGTTTTGCTGAACTCTTCAAAATCGATGGTTGAAAACCTTGGAAATCAGAACATGAATTTGTACCAACGGAGGAAAACCATAAGCCAGTTGAAATATCTCCTACAATTGCTCCAACAGACATGAATGTGTACGCTGTGAATAAAAATGAACCTCCTGCTATTAGGACGACGGCGACGACGACGTACATTCGTTGGGGACGAATAGATTGTCAATCACCGGCTACATTAGTGTACAGCGGTTATGCTGCAGGACAGTACTACAACCAAGGTGGTGGTGGTGTAGGACCTATCTGTTTGCCTGCCCCAGGAAGCATGGAATTGGAGTATCTGGTGAGTCAACCCCAATTTCAGAATGCCGGTCTCCTGTATGGAGCTGAATATGAAACAGACTACATGAAGCCGCTAAGTGATTTACACAATAGGAACGTCCCGTGCGCACTGTGCGAGGTGGCTGGCAAAACGTCTACGATAATGATCCCTGGTAAGCTGAACTGCCCTAGTACTGGCTGGAGAAGGGAGTACCAAGGATATCTCATGAGTAACAGACACAACCATAACTCTCAAACCCAGTACTCGTGTGTTGATGAAAATGCGGATTTTTTTAAAGGCACCCAAGCAAACGATGGGGGCCTGTTGTTTTATACCATCGAGATCGCCAACCACCCAAGCCTTTGTCCTCCATTTGAGTGCAGTGGGAAAGAGCTGGCTTGCGTTGTGTGCACTAAGTAGAGCAATATGCATCGTACTGATCACAGCTGCTGAGTTAGCTAGTTAGAGACAATGTAGTTTGTAGTACCCTTTAGTCAGCTGTCATGTCCATCTGATATTAGAACTAATCCGATGTGAAATGAATTGAATTGCTTAAATGGGTACATAACGGCGTACTACGTGTTTGAATACAGTGACGACGGTAGGGCCTAATGATTCCGGGAGTAGTATTATTCATCCGGCCCTTGTCATGCACCGTACATGTTATGTTTGGTGATGTTTACCTTAATTGCGGAAAATTGGTCAATTATATGACTCCCGGCCACACCTATTAAGACTCTTCGGTTGCCACAGGGCACTGATCGTATCGCTGGAGCTTATAGAAAATTCAGAAGTGGTGGTGGTGGTGGTGGTTGAGTGATGTCGGACATGGTGGGCGTAAGAATCAAACTCTAACGAAAAACGTCGATCGATGCAAAGTTTCGCTGCAAAGGGGTCAACCATAAATGACGTCGTGCTATTCTTGACCATTATTCCCCCCTTCCCCCCCCCCCCCCCCCCCCCCCCCCATCCTTATCACACAATAGATAATACATATTATCACTGGTAATAATTATTATCTCTGGTACTGATTTAGTCTCGCACCCAGACCCACACTCACCGCTGCGGATGGAATTTTTATCTCCGATACGCGAGAATTGGTATGGTAAACTGCCTAACAAAATTAGTTCTTGGTCTCAGTGGTCTCTCATGGTACGGACCACACCACCACCATGTTTACTGTGGTCTCTCATGGTACAGGCTAGTCTGGGGACCCTAGCATGATGGCGTATACATGTACCAAACTTCTGATTAGATATTCATAATCCGCAAAAACCGCACGCTCACGTGAACTAATCAACAAGGGCCAAGGGCCAAAACAAGGGTCAAAGAATCATACCCCTAAGTTTGAGCGGCGTAATTGGCAGAATCCTTATTGTGGAGACAGTTTCTATATGTCGTATGGACGATCGTAGCATGTAATTCTAAAAACAGACATGTCTTCAGCATCCTACCGTGAATGAACCTGGAGAAACTATAGAGCCTCCTATCGTCCCAGGTTCAGAGATGCTAGCGCTCATGCTTATAGCTTTCTTTGACTTGTCCTGTCATTGGTACCGGTCCCCATATTAGCCAGAATCGTGCGTGATTGGTGTTGATTAGATTTAGTCTCGACGTCCCCAAACCCTACACTTCACGTGTTAGGGTCTGAGATTTCGAGTCGCTAGCGCTTGTACCATCTGGAATGTAAACAAACAATTATCGCTTGACCACATCCGATAATTATCAAGTTTATTAAAGCTATGGCGACGGTATGGACCCCGTATCAGTGCAGGTGTTGTGGAGACGTTGTGTAGAACAGGGGCGGATTTAGGGGGGGGGGTGAGTAGGGTATACCCCCCCCCCCCCCCCCCCCCCCCCGCAAAACCTATGTTTTTAACAATTCACGGCTTCTTACGTGTGCTATACGTGTAACGATAGGGGAGGGAGGGGGGGTGGGGGGTGGAGTAGGGTATCCCGCAAAACCGTGCTATTAAATTCACGACTTCTTTGGGGGGAGGGGGGGGGGGGGGGTAAAACCGCGTTATTATGAAATCACTTCACACACCCCCCCCCCCCCCCCCCGCCCCAAAACCCTGCATCCGTGCCTGTAGAACCACAGAGTACTGACTCGCGATGCTGCCCACACCAATTGTTTGCTCCAACTAATTGGCAAAGAGTGGGCATATTTAGCTCCTGAGATTCGTGGAAGTAGAGGGTTGGACAAAAACTATATATGTCGTTGTGCTACTTAGCCTTAAATAAAGTAGTTGTCCTTCACAAGAAGTTGGAAGTTGTTAAGCAAGGCATAAAGGAGGCTGAGCATGGTGTCATTTTGAAGTTTAACCAAAATATCTCTGTAGCTGCAATAACAGTAGTCTTTCCACTGAAGGTGGTCGTAAACGTAGGCGGTATAACAGAACATAACATAGAGTTTTACCGTATCCTGTTGGCAAAATAACAAAACAATCACGGCCATTTACAAAGCTACATATAGCCTCCTTCTGCTTGTCCTTCAATGTCTCCACTTTCAGTTCTGTCATCGCGAAACGCATAGCTTGTTCGACCGTATCCATACTTACACGTAGTGTGTGGGTCTGGGTCGAGCATTGCCAATGCTTATGTATATAGTATACGCTCGCGTATATTTTTGCGTATATTTCGCGTATACCATCAATATATACCAAGGGTAGTGTATATTTCGAGTATCCACCTGGTATACGTCAAGAATCCCAAGGTGACAATTATTCATTGTGCGTATTCTCGATGTATCACGAATACGCACACCGCAATGAATTATGCAACGCATCCAAATGTAAAATTTAGATTTGGATGCGTTGCATAATTCATTGCGGTGTGCGTATTCGTGATACTTCGAGAATACGCACAATGAATAATAGTCACCTTGGGATTCTTGACGTATACCATTTTGAGACCTGCTTTGTGATGTGCAACATGTATGCAATACAGTGTATGTTATGTATATGTTTTAAAAATTACATTTTTGAACCACGGAAACAGGAGGGACATACAGTAAAGTGTGTCCAGAGAGTGTTCAAAATAAATGTCCTGGGGGGTGGGGGGTTTGGTGCAGAGGTAAAAGACCATGTCCTGGGGGGGGGGGGGGGGGGGGGAGAAGGGTTGTACAGGGAAGTGTGTCCAGAGGGGGTCCAAAATAAATGTCCTGGGGGTATGTGCAGAGGTAATATACCACTATACCATGTGTAATATCTTTAGCCACAATCAGAGTAAACTCATACAGCCACACAAGCTATGATATCTAACTGCGCATGCGCAGACATGGCGTCCCACATACTCTACATTCCTCCGCACTAAATTGTCAACATCACATCCTAGCTATTCCATATCTCTGAGGGGGTTTTCTTATCCTCTGTGGGTATCGACGAGTTGGTGGTATTTCCTGGCCCGGTGTCGACAACTTTTCTTCTTGATCCAAGGAGGGTGATGGTAGTGGCAGTGTCTCAGTGCCCTCTTCATTTGGTAGCGGCACTGCCGAGGCCTCCCTTGGGGATAGATTGACAACACTAGGAACCGTGTTCTCTCTGGTACCATCCATTTCAGAAAGTGATTCTTCAGTCAATAACACTTGCTCTCTGGTACTCTCCAATTCAGACAGTGGTTTTTCAGTAGGTCGTTCAACAGTAGGTCGTTCAACAGTCGGAATTAACTCCTCTTCACTCAGGACACTTCCAGGGTCACCCACTTCTTCAATCTGGTCGACATGACGTTTCCACACTTCTCCACCAGTAGTTTGCACAACATAGGACAGTGGTCCTTGTCGTCCCACCACCACTCCAGGGACCCACTTTGGACCATCCCGAAGATTACACACCCTCACCCTCTGGCCAACTAAAAATTCCCTTGCCTTTGCATGCACATCATGCATGGCTTTTTGCCGCGACACATTTTTGGCCACCCGAGATTCTACATCAGGGTAGAGTAGATCCAATCGAGTGCGAATCTTCCTGTTCATCAACAGCTCACATGGAGCCACATTAGTCGTTGCATGCGGTGTTGTGCGATAGGCTAACAAGAACCCGGCCAAGCGATGTTGAAAGGTTCTCCCGATATCTTTGGTGCGCCTCAGTGCATTCTTCAATGTCTGCACAAATCGCTCAGCAAGACCATTCGAGGAGGGATGGTACGGCGCACACCGTGTGTGTTTAATACCATTCTCCTTCATAAACCGTTGAAACTCCTTCGACACAAACTGTGGCCCATTATCCGAAACCACCTGATCAGGCAAGCCATGTGCCGCAAACAAGCCTCGCAATGCTTGAATGGTCAACTCTGAAGTGGTCGAACTCATCTCTATCACTTCCGGCCACTTAGAATGAGCATCTACAACGACCATCAACATGCGCTTCTCAACCGGACCAGCAAAGTCAACATGAATACGTTGCCATGGTTTAGCAGGCCACACCCAGGGGTGTAACGGGGCTACACTTGGTGCATTTCTAACACTCTGACATGGCAAGCATGATTTTACCAACTGCTCCACCTCGCGATCCAACCCTGGCCACCAAACGTAACTCCGGGCCAGAGCCTTAATACGACAGATACCAGCATGATCCTTGTGTAGTTCCTCCAGAATAGCTGCCTGCAGTTTCTTTGGTATTACCACTCGTGTTCCCCACAATACACAGTCGTCCTGTAGTGTCAACTCCAGTTTTCTAGCCACATATGGCTTGAGCTCCTCCCCAGCTGTAACAGGCCAACCATTCCTGATACACTGCACCACCTGACCCAGTATCGGGTCATGATTAGTAGCTGTTTTCAACTGCTGATACGTGATGGGTAAGGTTTCTAACTGAGTCACATTGTACACCTCTGCGTCCGTAGTGCCTTCCTCTTCCACAGGAGTACCGACAATGGGTAGCCTAGAGAGAGCATCTGCATTCCCGTGACACTCCGACTGTCTATACCGTATGTCATATTGGTAAGCTGACAGTAGCAGGGCCCAACGTTGCAGCCTAGCAGCAGCTAGAGGAGGAATTCCTGTGTGTGAACCCAGGATGGTGGTCAGTGGTTCATGATCAGTCAACAAGGTGAACTGGCGACCATACAGAAACTGATGAAACTTTTTTACTCCAAACACCAAAGCCAGCGCCTCCTTCTCCAGTTGAGCATAGTTCTCTTCCGATCTGGTTAGTGTACGAGATGCAAAGGCTATTGGCTTTTCCTCCCCACTGGGTAACACATGTGAGATCACTGCTCCCACTCCATAGCTAGAAGCATCCGCAGCCAACACAAGAGGAAGATCTGTGTCATAGTGCACCAACACACTGGATGCTTGTAATGCCTCCTTGGCCTTCTCAAATGTTTGACAACACTGGGCTGACCACTGCCATTTCACTCCGGACCGCAGCAATCCATTTAAGGGATGCAGTAAGGTAGCCAAGTTAGGAATGAACTTTCCATAATAATTGAGCATTCCTAAAAAGGATCGTAGTTCTTGGGTATTTCGTGGAGGTGGTGCCTTCACTATGGCTTCTGTTAAGGTGGGTGACTTGTGTAATCCTTCTGCATCAATTACGTGTCCTAAATACGTGACTGTCTTAGCCAGGGACACACTTTTCTCCTTGTTCACCCTCACATCATGTTGCCGAAGCCGATGCAACACTGCCTCCAAGTTGTCAAGGTGAACTTCAATGGTCGCCCCAGTCACCAAGATGTCATCCACGTAACACACAACATTTGGAATTCCTTGAAGCATGCTATCCATCACTCTTTGGAATATCGCGGGTGCTGAGGCAACTCCAAATGTAAGACGCTTATATCTGTATAAGCCTTGATGAGTGTTGACGGTTAGATATTGCTGAGACTCTTTATCCAGCAGCAACTGTTGGTAGGCCTGTGACAAGTCTATTTTCGAAAATGCTGTTCCTCCAGCTAGTGTGGCAAATATATCTTCCGGTTTGGGAAGTGGATACTGGTCCACTTCCAGTGCCGGGTTGACTGTAACTTTATAGTCTCCACAAATTCGAAAAGTTCCATCCTTCTTGGGAACTGGCACTATGGAGTAGCCCAATCACTGTGCATTACTCTTTCCACAATTCCTTCCTTCTCCAACCGATCCAATTCCTCTCCAACACGTTGCTTAATTGAAAATGGTACAGATCTAGCTTTGCAGAACTTGGGATGAGCATCAGCCTTGACTGTCAACTTTGCCTTGAACCCCTGGATAGCACCCATTGCTGGCTTAAATAACTCATCATACTTCCTCATGATTGTTTCCAACCGTCCCTTCTTTTCCATCACTACCTGGTTCACCATTGACCAATCCAGCTTTAGCTGTCTCATCCAATCCCGGCCTAATAAGGTAGGTCCATCTGTGTTCACTACAAATAAGGATAGGGTCCTAGTCTGGTTCTTATACTTCACTTGCACAGAAATCGTACCCATGACCGTCATCTGCTCTGCTGTATAGGTACGCAGTCGTACCCTGGTTTTCTGTGGCTTCAAATATGGAAACAGCTCTTGGCGCACTCTTTCTGGAATTATGGAGACCGCTGCCCCAGTATCAATCTCCATTGGTAGAATCACCCCATTTACCTGCAGTGAAACTGAAATGGGCTCTCCAAACGGACCATCGCCATTTACCACATACACTGTCTGTACTGCAACCTCCTCTTCCTCTTCAGTATCCACCCATTGTGTGCTCAGGGAACCTGGTTTTGCCTTTCTTGCCTCTCTACCTGCTGCAGATGCCGACTGTGACTGTCCCTTCTCTCGACAGGCTCTTACAATGTGTCCTTTTTTTTACACCGAAAACACACCACTGAGTCCTTAATCCGACACTCCCGAACCGAATGGTCAGTGGAATTGCAACGATTACATGATACACGCACCTGACATATGGCCCTGGTCTTGTCACTTGAAACTGTAGAGACTGTTTCTCTGCCGACTCCATACTAGAAGCTATTTGAACTGCCTTGGCCAGTGTCAATCCGCTTCTGACAGCAACCGCTTTTGAGTGGTGTCATTTCTTATACCACAGACCAGCCTATCCCGCAAGGCTTCATCCAAGAACTGCCCAAATTCACAATGTGAAGCCAGTCTTCTCAGTTCTACCAGGAACTCCGATACAGACTCTTCGGCTGTCTGGTCTCTTCTATAAAACAGAAACCTCTCCGCTATGACCGAATGGCTTCGGATCATAGTGCGCTTTTAATAGCGTTTTCAGTTCCGCAAAGGGCTTATCCCTTGCTGGGCAGGTGCTACTAAACTCCTCAGCACCGCGTATGTCTTCGTGCCAATCACACTCAGAAAGATAGCCACCTTTTTTTCAGGTACAATATCGTTGGCTCCAAAGTACAGCTCCACCCGCTCGAGGTACGCCGAGATACGCTCATCTTCACCACAAACTCTGAAATATGGCCAAATGTGGGCATCTTTCATCCCACCCACGTCGCCAATGTATATCTTTAGCCATAAACTCATACAGCCACACAAGCTATGATATCTAACTGCGCATGCGCAGACATGGCGTCCCACATACTCTACATGGTGCAGAGGTAAAGACCATGTCCTGGGGGGGGGAAAGGGTTGTACAGAGAAGTGTGTCAGAGGGGTCCAAAATAAATGTCCTGGGGGGGGTATGGTGCAGAGGTAAAAGACCATGTCCTGGGGGGGGGGGGGGGGGGGGGGGGAAAGGGTTGTACAGAGAAGTGTGTCCAGAGGGGGTCCAAAATAAATGTCCTGGGGGGTATGGTGCAGAGGTAAAAGACCATGTCCTGGGGGGAGAAAGGGTTGTACAGGGAAGTGTGTCAGAGGGGGTCCAAAATAAATGTCCATGGGGGGTATGGTGCAGAGGTAAAAGACCATGTCCTGGGGGGGGGGGGGGGGAAGGGTTGTACAGAGAAGTGTGTCCAGAGGGGTCCAAAATAAATGTCCTGGGGGGTATGGTGCAGAGGTAAAAGACCATGTCCTGGGGGGAAAAGAGTTGTACAGGGAAGTGTGTCCAGAGGGGGTCCAAAATAAATGTCCTGAGGGGGGTATGGTGTAGAGGCTTTATGTCCTGGGGGTATACCTTGATATTAGTCATCAGTAGGGGTGTACAATTACACAAGTAAATAAAACATTCTCTCTGAGAAAGTTGGTGGGATATAGGTTTTTCAGGCAAATAGTATACTGGTGTAAAAAGCAAGGAAACAAGTTTTATCAGACGGGAAAATGTAATAGTCCTATATTTAGCATAGAAACAGCATATGACTTAGTCGAAGTGTGCTAAATATAGGACTATTACATTTTCCCGTCTGATGAACTTGTTTCCTTGCTTTTTACACCAGTATACTATTTGCCTGAAAAACCTATATCCCACCAACTTTCTCAGAGAGAATGTTTTTATTTACTTGTTTCCTTAATTTTTTTAACACCCAAATCACTGTTGCATCGCCGGTTTCCCCCTCTCATTTAACAGATTTCTAGGTACCTTTGCTTAATTAGAATTGGTAAGACCGTATATAGGCTTTTAGGTGTTTTTGTATCAAAGCGAGTCCTCAGCAAATTCTAAAGCTATTGGTGCAATTTTCATTGCTTAAAAGTGTTCCTGTCCCGAGTTATGAGTTCTCAAGAAGAAGAAGAAGAAGAAGAAGAAGAAGAAGCAGAAGCAGACGACCCGCCCATTATTTTTGGAAGGGGAACGAGGACGGCAGTATTTTTCGTTCTCGACAACCACGCGGTTCTACGACGTGAAACAAAAGCGAAACTACTCAGTTTTGACTTCTAGATCGATTGCCGCAACAAGTTAGACGATCCGATCGCCGGAGCGAAGCAACAGTAGGGTCGCTGGATTTTAAATAAATTCATAGTCGGGGTCAAAACCTATATGAATAGCCCAATAACTTATTACATGTATAACTTATAATTTGAACCGCTGTATGTCTCCTATGTGAATTCGAACGTAGAGCATTATGGACGTTTACCAGTTGAACTATAAGCGTCGTCGCGTCGGTATGTATCTAAGGTATTAATGATGCATGGCATGGGCTTAACAAGTGGTTAAGATAAGTGAGAAGGACAGGAATGGGGTGTGTATGCCAGGTTATGTGTTATCGCATGCGTCACGTGTGTTATGCAGTGCGATGTTGACCAGTGGGTCATTTTGTCAGCCTTTTGGCAACACTAGCTAAGTTGACGAATGCGTAATTGTATGCTGTATACCAGTGGGTCAATGTGTCTACCGGATAATAGGAAGCTTGGGAGGCCATGTTTGACCGGGAGTCAACCTTTGTAACCAGGTAGCCCAGCAGGGTGGTGAATTGGCCGCCATGCAACCATATATTTGCAGCTCATCATTTATATCAGCCATTGTTTTAAAGTGTGTGAGGGAGCAGGAGTATGGTCATGATCCCCAGTGAGAAGGACCTAGAGTTGCAGAGGTTAGCTGAAGTGGTTCCTGACAAATTGGCCAACAGTATGATCACCACTGAAATAGCAGTGAAATAGCAGTGACACATCATTGGAGTCATGTAACTTTTGTGGACGTGGCACTTGATAGGTGAGTAGTACAATTTAATTTATTGCACACGTGCGCGTAATCACCACCAGACCTTGAGGACAGTATGTCCCTAAAGCTTTTCATGCTTTGAGACCTTTCAACCTTGAAAAGGTCATTGGAGTCACGTGACTTTGGTGGGCGTGGCACTTGATATGGTGAGTTGTACCATGTAATGTATTGCACACTTGCACGTAATCACCACCACAGCTTGAGGACAGTATGCCCTAAAGCTTTTCATACTGTGAGACCTTTCAACCTTGACGGGGTCATTGGAGTCACGTGACTTTGGTGGGCGTGGCACTTGGTAGGTGAATAGTACAATTTAATTTATTGCACACTAGCTTGTAATCATCACCACACCTTGAGGACAGTATGTCACTTAAGCTTTTCATGATGTGAGACTTTTCCATGCCTCATAAACAGAAACATTGAATTCATCGGTGTGTGTGAGTAATTATAAGAAGACATCAGTTGTGTGGCTTTGTTGATTGTCCTTTGTGTAATATGGACCCCAATGGTCACTTCCTGTGATGTTACTTGATCCTGCCCCCCCCCCCCCCCCCCCCCCCCCTGTTTCTATTTGTAACCCTCCCTCTCTCTCACTGTTACTCCTTTCTCTCTCACTGTTACTAAATATCACTGAAGGTCATCAGAAACTGGGAACCTTGACAACAGCCGATTTGCCATAAGACTGAACTCTTGTTGCCATGGCTACTTTGGGAAGGACATCACCACCACTATTGACACCAGACCATCCTCATTGTACCTGAGCACATGCATGTATATATGTACATATTGATTGACACTGAACATGTACGCATGCATAACGTTAGCATCTTCAGCACTAGAGTTGTGTTTGTCAATTCCCTAAACAATGCACACATCAGTGTTTTTATGATCACATGATTCAAAGAAATTAGCTAGTATACAACGACCAAATCGGATGGCGTACCCAATATAGTATACGGTCTACGTAGGTACTGTATACAGCGAAGTGGTATCCGGAGACGTAATTTCGAGAAACCTCCATAAGCGCACGTGATATATTTGAAATATACGCTGTACGAAACACATTATGCGATAAACATTGCGTCGTGTTGGTCTGGGGCCGAGACTTGATTAGATTCACGTGCACTGTGCAAATGAATTGGTATACCTATAGTGTTATTGTAATATAACCGATCACGTGATATTCATGGTCGCTTAGCAAGCGTTTGAATTCACTCTGTGTCTATCTTGACGGTCACCGTATCCTAAGCTCTTCATATTCCGTGTATTTGTCCTGCTCCCACCCCTCGTTCCCGATCCAATTTAGATGCAATTGAAATTTTAATAATTTGCACAAGTACAACAGAACAACGAACTAACAGTCCGAGGTGGCATTCAACATAACTCGTTCCAAGTCGCCTGTACAGAACAACAACTGTGAATTCTTATCGTCAAAATTATTTATACTTAACTCACCGCATATTATATGCATCCTCGCGAACTGTCGTGTTGATAAAACAGAGACATTGAAATGAAAACGAAATTGTCAACGCTTACCTTTCTAGTCTCCGTTGTGCCAGTTTTGGTTGCTCAATGGGAACACTTGGGACATGCCAAACTGGTGCAAATAGTGAGAGGTGATTAGCAATATTATTCTCGTTAACTAAGTCTTACCATTCAAACAATACGCTGATCTCAAGAGCCCATTTTCAGAGTCTTCCAACACACGGCAATGAAATTGCCCGCCTAAAATTTACAAGTCACGTGCGGTAAGCAAACCCACATTCCTAATTGGAGCAGCCCTACACCATCGCTAATGTCAGGAGCACCAAAGAAGATCATCACCAACATAGTATGTCTGTTACCATACAAGGAAGCGACGGCACCTCGATGAGATTACTGGAGAACCCGAAAAAATATTTACTAGCCTAAGGATCTCACATTGTATAAACTAATTACATGTAGGCCTTCTTCTAATCCTAAAGTACATATCTTTTATTTGTATAAATGCAATATACTGCTGTATACATAATTTAGTATACAAATAACATGCAATCATGTACGAGTACAATACATATATACTCACGCTCGCAAGTGGCTATGGTAAAAAATTAGGGAATAGCTTCGTACGTATATATACATGGAGTGCTCCATTCGTCGACCGATAGTGACTTTTGTTCGTTAAAAGGATGTTAAAATGACCATGTCAGCATCTGTAAACAAGTATGATTATAGGACAAGGTACGGTTTTAACCGGACCACTTATTCCCCGAGGGAAAAAAAATCAGTGTGACCCCCTGACGTATGCATTAACCGGCCCTCCCATACCGGCCATAGTTATAGCCGGAGCACTTACTATAGTGTGGCTACACGTAGACTGTAAGATGAGAAGAGCATTTTAGCTGCAAATTTGCAAGTGTAATAAGCGCACAACGGGATATTGCATGGTCATTACATTTTAATGGCTGCCTATGTAAACTGTGACGCAAGTGCGGTTGTGTATTCGTGAAGTATACAACGTCGTATATTTCAAATGTACTGATCGGGCGCATATTTCAAATATAGTCCAAAGTATACAGTGTTGCATAACAAACTATTTCTACAGTGGTGAGAGCGTGGATTATGAATATCATATAAACATGCGCAAAACTATTCAGAACAAGTTTGGTATACGCGTGGTTCCAGGCCTTACATCATGCTAGGGTCCCCACACTAAGCACAGGCTACACCACCACCATGTTCACTGTGGTCTGCCGTCACATTACCCTCGTCGCCGATACAGTTACGCCCCCAATCCCGTAGGATATTAAAGATCTGATGAGCAGAACACAGTTCCCTGATCCTTTTCAAGTACGAGGAAAATTTCAGAACGCTTGACATTTCTCATCCGTATTCTATTTCTCTGCCTTAAGCTAAGTTTGTTTCTGAGTTTTTTTTTTAATGGAAACGACACGTCCGTGCAGTGTCCGTAGTAAGGGGGGAGGCCACAAAGTTTTTTTCCAGCATAAAAGGATACACGTTGATGTTATAGTCACAATTGAACACATTCCGGTATTGCAAGCGGCCCGTAAATTTAGAACGAGAAAGTGTGGTCAACCGTCGATCAATCAGCGATGCATCGTTGTAATCAAGATCATGAAATCAATTAGCCCCCAAAAATTTTTGTGATTGACTACGGCCATGGTAGTGGGTATCGGTTTGTACAATTTCCGAATCGCCTGTATGCGTGTTTGTGGCTTCTCAGTACCAGTATAAATGTCGTGTGAGTAATGCTGCCGCGATACATCGCGATTAACAATGTAGATCGCGATTAATTAAATTTATGAAACGTTCTATACGAAAATGGGTCTTGTGGATTTTATTATACAACCACCAAATCGATTTAAATATTTACGCTACCGGGTCCTATTTTTAACACAACATATCCCACCATTATTATACGTGTGAATCCATTTTGGTGTCTTACGCATGAGGGGTACCGATGTTACAAGGTCCGGTACCCCGTAAGGTTCAAAGCTGCCATATCTCCAGGTAGGAGCGGCCGAATAGGTTTAAATTCGGAACATACCTACAAGGGTCCTGTCGCTATTGATTTGTACTATTCGTTAATTCCTTTCTTTATCCGTTACGGGGACTGTGGAAAGTAATAGCATTTTCCCGGTCGTTTCGACTATTTCGACTGGCATGAATATATGGGACAGTGTCCAGCTAAATCACCCTTATGGTACTTTTGCAAAATTTCCAGAACAAGTAAAAGAAAAGTAACGCTCGCATTGAAATGTACGGCTAATTATAATGTCAGTGCCTAATAACTTTGTGATGGATAGTCCGATTTAGGATGCGTAAGGACCATTTGACAGGTGTTCAAGGAAAATCAAAAATTTGAAAACTTGAAAAACTAGCCAGAAGGGTGATTCTGCTGGACACTGTCCCATATATATATATTTAAATTTAACGGACAATAAAACATTATATAGAACGTTGCAATAAAGTTAAGGTATTCTGGTTAAATAATTAGGTTAAATGATATTGATCAACTAGGTACTTTTTAGTCCAGAGTTTCACTGTGCACTAGCTCTGCAGGGAGAGGGACACTGCAGGGTACACGCCCGCATGAACACAACTATAATTTATACACTATACAACAAGTACGGGGGTTTCGCTTCTTGCAAAGATATAGGGTTCTGTTCAAGTTCCCTTCTTGGCTTCTTCGAACAAAAGCTAAAGATTCGTAATATGTGGATTCCTAATAATACGCGCACGTAGAAATCTAGCGTGTTGGCTCCGTCGAACTGCTCGAGGTCCAATTCATTTTTGCATGTACAACCTTACACATATCCAGAAATGCCCCATACATTGGAGGACATTAAAATATTCATAAAAAAATTCCAAATTGAATTCTATAACATTTTAGCATATAGCAGAATTTTTTTACTTTCCCCTATAAAAATTTGAGTTTCAGATTATGAAGTTAAATCAAGATATTTTTTGGGGGGAGGGGGGGGGTCGATTAACTAACTATTAAACGAATTAACAATGTTTATGAGCAATTATAATCCTCTCGCCAATAATGTTAATAACCTCGATCAAACTGGTGTATTTGATGACCGGCTGACTTTCGATGTTAGTGGAATATTGAAATACTAACCCTAAAGTGGAAACCGTGATAGTTGAGTATAAATTATTTTTCCTACTCGTCAATGTTTGAAATCAGTTTTATCAATAACGACTTGAGCTATAAAAATTCTAATAATGCAGTTTCGTTGGCAAACTAGTTTTCCAAAAGAGTTTGAAATTGTAGCTTATCACGTGACACCTTACTTTCTATTTTGGGGAATTTGTGTTCCTCGTCCTGAAAAAACATTTCTAGCTGATTTCTCCCCTATTCGGAAACAGATCAGGCTAAACATTGCCATATAACTACCCCATATATAACTGCACTACTTGGTCGGGCCGAAAGTTGAATGCGCTAAACGGTTCGAGGACCGCGGCTGCAAATGTGTTGTTTTAGAGGGAAACGCATCTAGCTGATTGTCGCGTATTGCGTTGATTTTTGGCTACCGTACCTAAACAATGCATAGAAGACAGGTATCTGTATCAGAAACGCTAGTTTACCGAGAAGTTTTGTTTACTCTGCCGCTAAAATGTTTGCCTCGAACGTTGGCTCTGAAAAGTTAGCCATTTTCGGATGAATAACATTATAATTATTGACAGTATTGTGGTTATCGTGGTTACGATTGAGATCGAGCAAGTTGAAAACGGTTCTTTTCAGAACCAAACGGAGAGTCCATTAGCACGCAGGCTGCCACGAAGAGCTGGCAGACAGGGACCACCACTTTGGGAAGGTTTGAAGCCAAGGAGCACTCCAAGAGGAAACCCTAAAGCGGCAGGTTTGCAGCGGCAATCGTTGTTTCGTGCCAGAAAGCTCGAGCTGGCGAGCAGAGCTCGAAGGACTGCTATCAGAAAGTGCAACCAAAGAACTTGCGTTAGCCGAGTACATGCAGACGTTCATGCTAGGACACTCGCATTGAGAATGTACTAGCTACATCGAGCTGAGCGAGGGGATTTCTCAAGGCCGTAGATAAGGGGGAGCTTGGGGGGGCACGTGCCCCCCCAAAATTTCTGTGACATTTTAAAATTATTACAGTGCAATCACGTGCGTGGCAATCGCAATGTCAATATTGAAGTATATTGTGCCGATACGGCCCGTGGTATCATCAAAGGAGGATTCTGATGTCCGACAAACTTCGAGTAATACAGGCTCAGCTCAGGTAATACTTCACTCAAGTGAATCTAATAGCGAGCCTATAAGCGGGAGTAATGAAGTCGTAGGCCTATTGGAAGAATGCGGTCATGATGAAGCAAATGCACCTGATTCACCATCCCCCACTACCAGTCCTGTGACCTGTACCAGAATTCTCCCATTAAGGTGATAGGGTACCCTCCTGGAATTTGAAAAAAAATCATACTAGCTTGTAGCCTGAAAGCATCTTAGAGGACCGTATCATTTTGACAGTTATTAGATGAGCAGTAAAAATGGTACAAATATTCTAAGAACAAAACTTTATAATTGGTTTGTTGAAAACTGTAGTGCTTAAAAATCACCAAATTTGGAGGATAAATATGAAATAATATCTTCTTTCGTTTGGTGCATTTGTTTCGAAACGGAGCAGTAGGTTTGTGCCAAGCTTATACTAACCATCGTTTCAGGGTGAACTAATTAGGCTACTCATGGATTACTCATGCTGGGCATTCCAGAACAGCTACTTTATCGTGATTACACGTTCTTCATTACTTAATTGTCCTTTTGGTGCATCGATAACGTTACTACCCTTTTCCACAAATGTACAGCATTTTTTTACAAAGTTACGCATCCCTGGACGCCATATTTGTACCTTGAAATTGAAATGTTATTAATAGATAGATTTTCGGTTTTCGGCTATTTAGAAAAAAGTAATTTATTTTGAAAACAAGGACAAGATATTTTCCTACACGTACGCTCTTCTTGGTGCTTAGCTCCTATCGTAATAATATGCTCAACACTTGATCATAAGGTCTGTTGTCCTGAATGTACAGGAAAAAGAGTTTTTACCGTTCGTATTTCAAGGTGCTCGTAAAACAAGCGGTGCTAGTGTTTCTGCGCGTTATTGAAATGCTATCAAGGTGGCATATCTTAAACAATAAGGTGGATTCTCTCCGAATAATATACGGTACTTGAACAGAACTACCAATTGTTGATGACGTATTTTAATAATTCAGACCCCAAAATACATGGCGGACTCAAACTGCGCATGCGTGCGCGAATTACAAGATGGCGGATGCCAAAGTTTAAGGCATTGCGCTCAGTTAAATACGTTACTTATCCAAATGATATCAAGGTGGCATATCTTAAACAATAAGGTGGATCTTACCAACTTTTTTTCCAAAAAAACCACGTTATGGGTACTACTACCTTAAAGCCCAATCAGCCCAGGCTGAAGTTTCCTATGAGGCAGTTTGGTAGTAAGCGTCGTAGCTTTTGTTACTCGTGGTATGAAAAGTACCACTGATTGCATTACATTGAAGAAGAAGATGCCGTCTTATGCTTCTATTGCGCTACAGTCCAGTTAAAGATGCCAATGAGAGGATACATGGATACAGTATTTAGTACTTCTGGATTCTTTAACTGGAAAAAAGCATTAGATAAATTCAGCAAGCACGATCAATCAGCATGCCATTGTGATGCTCTTAGCATGGTTGCAGCAGCTTCGACAGAGACAATGAATGTGGGTACACAACTAAGTGCTGAATATACTGAACAGAAAGCTTTAAACAGAAAATGTCTTTTTGCAATTATGTCAAACATTCGCTTCTTAGCACGGCAAGGTTTGGCTGTACGTGGAGCGCATTATGATGCTGATATGACTTCAGATAGCATTGGCGGGGAAAGAGAAAGTAATTTTATGCAATTGCTGCTTCTACGAAAAAATGAGATACCCAACTTAGATGCATGGTTGCAGAAGTCTCGTGATCGATTCACATGCATGTCCAGAAATTCTAAATGAATTTCTGCAGATTATGGCACGTTCTGTCCTTAGAAACATAGCTGCACAGCTCTCAGGCTGATAGCAGACCCCTCTCTACCTCGACAGAGGAAAGTACCAAAACATTTGGAGATAGGATCATCAGCTCCTGAGTTTGCAAAGATCGTGGAAGATGTTTATAGTAAGACTTATTATGAAGTCATTGATTTTGTTGTGCAATCAATCAAAGATAGGTTCGATCAGAACGGCCGTTTTAAAATTTTATCGAAACTGGAAGAGCTGCTGTGTGATTCGGAATGTAAGTTGGAGGATTATAGTGACGTAATACAGCTATATGGTGATGATTTTAATCAGCAGCGCATGGCAAGCCAGCTGCTTATCCTGCATGCAAATCTTCCTCGTGAGATTAAAAGCCTCGTAGGTGGGATGATATCAAAAGGCATCATTGCCTTTCCTCAGTCCCTCAGTCTTATCGAGAGTGAGCTATACACTGAAGTTATTAAGCTTGCCAAACTTATTATTGTCATGCCTACCACCAACGCAGTCAGCGAACGAACCTTCAGTGCCCTGCGACGATTAAAGACCTGGCTACGAAGTGCAATGCACCAATCAAGGTTAAACTGGTGCATGCTGCTGCATGTTCACAAAGATGAAACAGACAAGCTTGACCTTGCAACCATTGGCAATGAATTTGCAAGCCGCAATTCCAGTCGCCAAGAAGTGTTTGGTATTTTTCCTTAATGAGTGTATATGATAACGCGCGCATGCATGCAAAATATGGTTCAAATCAAATTGTGATCGAAGAATTGTGCCTACATGTAGGCTTTTACGTACATGGCATACCTATAAAATTTAGACCACATTGACATTCAGACTATTGTGCCCCCCCAAACTATAAAAGTTATCTACGGCCCTAATTCTCCAAGAAATGCAAAGAGAAAGGTCGACAAGATGCTTCTGATTTTAATGCAATCACCGTGAAAAGATGGGTTACTGCCTGGTGAGTAGTTGGAGTTACAATATGAATACATACATACATGTACATTTATAAATGTGTATACACTTCAAACCTTCCCAAAGTGGTGGTCCCTGTCTGCCAGCTTTTCGTGGCAGCCTGCGTGCTAATGGACTCTCCGTTTGGTTCTGAAAAGAACCGTTTTCAACTTGCTCGATCTCAATCATAACCACGATAACCACAATACTGTCAATAATTATAATGTTATTCATCCGAAAATGGCTAACTTTTCAGAGCCAACGTTCGAGGCAAACATTTTAGCGGCAGAGTAAACAAAACTTCTCGGTAAACTAGCGTTTCTGATACAGATACCTGTCTTCTATGCATTGTTTAGGTACGGTAGCCAAAAATCAAAGCAATAAGCGACAATCAGCTAGATGCGTTTCCCTCTAAAACAACACATTTGCAGCCGCGGTCGTCGAACCGTTTAGCGCATTCAACTTTCGGCCCGACCAAGTAGTGCAGTTATATATGGGGTAGTTATATGGCAATGTTTACCTGATCTGTTTCCGAATAGGGGAGAAATCAGCTAGAAATGTTTTTTCAGGACGAGGAACACAAATTCCCCAAAATAGAAAGTAAGGTGTCACGTGATAAGCTACAATTTCAAACTCTTTTGGAAAACTAGTTTGCCAACGAAACTGCATTATTAAAATTTTTATAGCTCAAGTCATTATTCCTAAAACTGATTTCAAACATTGAGGAGTAGGAAAAAAATTTTATACTCAACTATCACGTTGTCCACTTTAGTAGGCAAGCGCGAAGTAAGACATCACTATTATTTCAAATGGACCACGACACTAATACCTGCACACTACGGCAGTGGCCGGCGTCAGCGAGGAGGGTGATTCAGGTCAGGCCAGGTACGATAATTGGGGGGGTGGAGTTGCTGTCCGCTTCAGACCCAATACGAAAAGTGGGAGCCCTTTAATTGTTTGGCATAGGGCCTACTCTATTTAAATACGTTATCTTTATTACCGGTTCAGCGGCGTAGGAAGGAGTTTAAAAGTGGGGGGGCAAAGTTCGATGGTCATCATGGAGGGAGAGCGGTGCCCCTCCCCCCAGCCAGCTAGGGGAGTACTGTAAGCTTCCGCATTGGGGTCTGGGGCTGTGCCTCAAAAGCCAACGCTATTTCCATCTAACGACGTTACAAAACTACACTAGAATCAGTGCAATTCATTACAAATTTACGCATTTATCTGTAGTATTGCTGGTGTAAAAGTGTGTGTGGGGGGGGGGTGGGGGCTAGTCTCGTGCCCACACCCAATGCATCGCAGCTGCGGGTGGATTACATCACCGCTACGCTTGCATAGGGTCTGGAGACACTCGCATACAATGTTTGTCCCAGGGCTTACACGATAAAATCTTACTGTCATGTGACGCAATGAATATTGTGCAACGAATATCTGAAGCTGGGGATGGGTGAATCGCTATGTGTGGTGTGTCAAATCCAAACTGTGGTTCGCTCCAGGAGGCTACTACACAGTGCTTCCCACATGTACACGTCCACTTGATTCTTCATCAAAGCTACTAAAGGACTTACAACCAGCACTATGGATCCTGCCTCTTAAAGTGTCACACAACCCAGGAAGCAGCCAATAGCACAGGGACTTTCCAGTTCCAGTTGGAAGACTTACAAATATGTCGGAGCACTTTAGAAACTGCTTGACAACACAGCGCTGGTCATCAATCGCGTCAACAAAACCCAGCTTCTTCGCCTCGAGAGTGATGGCATTATCGAGAGTTGATGACATCAGCCATAATTGCAATACTAACAAATATGTCGCGCACTTGTAACCTTATTCATTGTACACATGAAATCTGATTGGTTGCGTTACAAATCCTTCGCCCTGGGACAAACATTGTATGCGAGAGTCTCCAGGCCCTATGCAAGCGTAGCGGTGATGTAGCTGCGATGCATTGGGTGTGGGCACGAGACTAGGGGGGGGGGGGGGGGGGGGGGGGGCATGGCCCCCCCTGCCCCCCCTTTTCCTACGCCACTGCGGTTACAATTTTGGCTGAGGAGAGTGAAGCACTTGTAACCCTTAATTATTAACGATAACCTATTTGCTGTGTGTCAAACAAAGGGCCCCCACTTTTAGTATCGGACCTGAAGCGGACAGCCCCCCCCCCCCCACCCACAAAAAAGGGCGTAGACAAGTTTTAAGGGTGGGGGGGCTAATTATGGTTGGGATTTAGACCCGCGATACGACAAGCGGGGGATTGGGGCTAATTATGGTTGGGGGTTTAGTCCCGCGATACGACAGTGGGGGTGTACACTTCAGGCACAATACGAAAGACGGGGGGGGGGGGGGGGGGAGTTGCTTAGCAGATAAGGGGGAGGTACCTTCCATGAAAGGGCAACTCTATGATCTATTGAATAGCGAGCGCTTTACAATTGATTATAACGATTTCAGAAATTTTAATACCTTAAGTGCAAAAATCTGGGGGGCTAAAGTTCCCCCCCCCCCCCCCCCCCCCCTCCTAGTCTGGGGACCAGACTGATGGTTGTACAATAAGTCTGGTTCCCAGACTACCCCCCCCCCCCTTTCTATTATTGAGTCTGACCTGAAGCACCCCTAGGCCTTTCGCTGAAATCCTGGATATGCCATTGATGGTGGGGTATGCTATGTCTCCGCAAACAACTATACAACTATGTGCGTGCACGTAACATTTGCTCCTCGAATACAAAGCCCTAATTCATAATGTCTCTACTCCCTCAATCGTTTATCAACTGTATACAGTGCACCGCCCCACATCAGAAATAGGGATAGATGTAGATATCAAACATTCTATACTCATTTCACTTCCAAATGCACCAACAGACACACAAAAGGCCACAAGTAATAATCAACGACGACTACTGCATAGCATCATGTCATTATCATCCAGTTAGAATAGTGTCAGAAAAGGATTGCTATCTTCTTGAAATGGATTTCATTTCATCGTATTTAACACGCGGTTTACGACAGACGCGGGGAAATCTTGATTATTTTGGGGAATAATTCCCTCCTAGTCGTTTGAATGATCATTCTTGCAGTTTTTCATATTTAAAACTCAGTACGCATTTGCGACTGCCCTATGGAGTTACATACAGGCTCGTATTGTCGGGCAATTCCGCAAACATGCAGCGCCAGGTGCCCTTTGTTTTTCTATGCAATTCCTGGTCAATCGCACTACCTATGCCACTGTATTGGTTTTCGGTGTATAAAATTGTTTCTTATAACATTCGCTTTTGCATCCATTTATTAAGTATAGGCTATAGTGTTAATCAGAACTGTACCTTGAATGCTGAGAGGCACATCGTTAAAACTATAATGAGCTGGCTTTTAAAGGTTACAATACGACAATTGTATATGCCTGCTGATTCTTTACTGTTCCAATTTCATCTGTAATGATTGGAGTATTATTAAACATGTTTAGTTTAGAAAAAAATCTATAGGAGGGAATTATGAATATTATATATTCCCCAATATTTCCCCGCATCTGTCGTAAACCGCGTGTTAAAAGAGACCAGTGAATCAAACAGTTGATGGTGTACCAATGCAATGTATAATTCGTAGCTTGGTGGATGTTATGGTGGAAGAGGTAAGACCAAAACCAACATCTAAGGAACAAATAAAAACCAATTAACTCTGTACAATCATATAGCAGATGATATATCACACTGCTGCCTACTACCAATTCCATAGATGCAGGAACTAAAGGTTAACCCCATCGAATCCTCTGTGTAGAATTTATATCAGAAATGCCCTGCGTGCGAGTATGCATGTGTGTGTGTGCGTGCGTGCGTGCGTGCGTGCGTGCGAGTGTGTATGTGTGTGTTTGTGTGCGTGTGTGTTGTATGTGCGTGTAACAACACAGTGTCAGTGTGGGTTAAATTTGCAAGCATATTGGATTTGGCTACATAGGAACCTCCATACATGGGTATCAAAAGCTTGTATGATATCAACAGGTCAAAATAAGTACCTGTGTGTGTGTGTATGTGCATGTGTGTGTGTGTGCGTGTTAAATCACAAAGTCAGTGTGGGTTCTTTTTGCAAGCTTACTGGATATGGCTAACCAGGCACTGCTATCTAGATCAATCTACCCACACACAGGTCAACTTCCATGTATGGGCATCAAACGAGCTTGTTAAATAACAGTACCTGTGTGTGTGTATATGTGTGTGTGTGTGCACATGCGTGTGTGCATGTGTGTGTGTGTGCGTGTTAAATCACAAAGTCAGTGTGGGTTCTATTTGCAAGCTTACTGTATATAGCTGGGAAAAGCTAACCAGGCACTGCTATCTAGATCAATCTACCCACAGTGTATTACACAGGTCAACCTCCATGTACAGTCCATACCTCGCACTAAGGGAAAACTAACACCTCGCACTAAGGGAAAATAAGGGTTATTCATTGGAGATTTGAGCAAACTTGCGGTTTATAGAGCGATTCCCCATATTATATTCACCTGGTACAGAAGAAACTGTTGGTGTACTTAGCAAACTCACCCGTCCCCTCTCTAAATGAAATTCACCGCTTATCGTGGCTTTGCTGTTACGCAACGTTTCATAATCCACCCCTTTTTCTACAATTTCATTTCCTACTCTGCGCCCCACCTACCGGTACCTCTTTATAGAGCTTCAACCTTGCTTTGTTATCTTGGTGGAGGGATGCAACCTGCTAGTTTGTCAATGAGCATGCACCATTTTATAGGAGAAAGGTACACTTCATTATGCTCATGCCCACCCTCATGCATTTGCAACATGTATGGCAATTGTGTATGGTATATGATACAGAGTGTTGCTGCAGCATTACATGTGCTTATATTTAGGACAGCTTAGCCAACCATTCCTACACAGAACACAGATCAATTGCGTTTAGATCACTGGCTCAGGCAGATGGACATTGCGGACAAATGTTTGTGCATTGAGTAGGGTCAGGTGAGGCTGGCTGCCATTGGAATTAAGCTCCATGTAATGCTGCGCTTGGTCTGCATGTGCAGGAACCATACACATTTGTCTCTACATGTGCATGCTCCACTGGCTCATCAATCATGTCATGCATGTACCACTTGTGCATGCATACATGGCAGGGGGATTGCATGAAAATAGGCTAAGACTTAGCACATACACAGTGTACACCGCACCTGCCATGCATGCCACTTATCTTCCCTTCAAGCTCCATCTTCCTGTACTACTCGCAAACATGTACATGTAAACTGTGTAATGTACTGCACGTATTGCCCTGAAGACAATACAGTGAAATGAGCCCACACATGCTATTTATATACAGTGCATGCTCGGTCTCACTTTCTCCCAGCAAAACAGCAAAGTTGCTTTTCTTCTTCTACGTTTGATGCGTGAATCGTGCGTGTTTACATGTGGTGAGCGAGTGTTTGTGCAAAACCAAAGCGTTCAAATCAATGCACAGAGTTTGCAGCAGATTTACACTTGGTATTCTATTAACAACATCCACCCATGCACTCAAAATCTGTTATCAATGCAAACAAGTTATGAGGATGGTATTAATAGCTGAGATGAGGGTACAGGTGGCTGAGATGAGACTGGTACTGGTGGCTGAGAAGACAAGTGGCTGAGATGAGGCTGGTATTGGTGGCTGAGATGACAGGTGGCTGAAATGAGGCTGGTACTGGCTGATATTAGACGGGTACAGGTGGCTGAGATGAAGTTGGTACTGGCTGAGATGAGACTGGTAAAGGTGGCTGAGATTATGTTGGTACAGGTGGCTGAGATGAGACTGGTACGCCCCCAGCTTTTCTGGAAGGGGGTGGGGGTGGGGAGGGGGGGGGGGGGAGAATAGATCAAGGAGGCGCCATTTGACAGCCATGAATGTGTTGTCCACTTTCAGTGGATTCAACCAGCGGGGGGTGGGGGGGGGGGAGTGCTGTCTGTCTGCTTTCAGCCAATTCAACCAGCGGGGGGGGGGGGAGGGGGGGTGCTGTCCGCTTTTGGCTGATTCAACCAGCGGGGGGGGGGGGGGGGGGGAGGGGGGCTGTCTGTCTGCGTTCGGCTGATTCAACCAGCGAGGGGGGGAGGGGGGGTGGTGCTGTTTGTCTGCTTTCGACCGATTCAACCAGCGGGGGGGAGGGGGCTGATTCAACCAGCGGGGTGGGGGTTGGGTTGGTGTCGGCTTTCAGCCGATTCAACCAGCAGGTGGGGTGCTGTCTGCTTTCAGCCAATTCAGCCAATGGGGGGTGCACATGTATGTAAACAATTTAGCCAATGGGGGGTGCACATGTATGTAAACAATTTTTATTACAAGGGGGGGGGGGGGGGGGGGAGAGGGCAGCATTCTTCTTCTTCTTCTTCTTCTTCTTCTTCTTCTTCTTCTTCTTCTTCTTCTTCTTCTTCTTCTTCTTCTTCTTCTTCTTCTTCTAAGAAATGAAAATCACACCAATGGCTTCAGAATTCATTGGCATTCTCGCTTCTGTGGTCACAACGTCTCGAGGCTACATGACATATATCGGTGGTTGTGCTAGCAAATCACGTATAGTTAAGCTTACTGCACTGACACGACTCGGATAGGTCCTACTTCGCTTTTTATACGAAGTACTAGCAGTATACATCATGTAATCAAATGTGTACGGTCTGGGCACTACACGTAGTGGTAATTAACTGTGGCGGTAATGTATTTTTAACAAGCACGTGCGTACTATAATCATTATTGTTATTCGATCGTTGTAAGTTTGACGCTCTTTGTAACTTAGTGAAGTTGTTTTTTTTTTTTTTTTCAAAATGCCTTCACGTCAGGAAAAGAAGAAAGCCAAACGACGAACATAGTACCTCAAAACTAGAGACGACATTATCATATTAGATTCAGCCCGAGCGGAACTACAAAGCAGAGCCTGAAAAGAAGCGGGCCTCTCAACGTGAAAACTATCGAGCAGAGCCTGAAAAGAAACGGACCTCTCGAAGCGCAAGGTATCGAGATGCGATTAGTAGGGAGGGGGGGGGGGGGGGGGGGTTGTAGAGGTGCATGCTGTCTGCTTCTGGCCCGATACAAAATGCGTTCGTGGGTTCGATCGGGACAATTAATAACCTCTCTTCATATCAAGATGGATTACTTAACATGCTATACGGCTCATATTCGGGTATGAATAAAAATCAATGAAACAAGTAAATAAAAAACATTCTCTATGAGAAGGTTGGTGGCATATAGGATTTGAAGGCAATGGTGGTGTAAAAAGGAAGGAAACAAGGGTCTAATTATAAGGGAAAATGGAATAGTCCTATATTTAGCACATTTCTATATGTAAGATATAGTATGTTCGTGTGCTAAATATAGGACTATTCCATTTTCCCTTATTATTAGACCCTTGTTTCCTTCCTTTTTACACCACCATTGCCTTCAAACCTATATGCCACCAACCTTCTCATAGAGAATGTTTTTTATTTACTTGTTAAAAACACTTAATAAGATGGCGCTAATTCTATCCTACTCCTTGTGACCCAAAACAATTTAAAATTCAAATGGCTGAAATCTATACTAGGTAAATTTTTTTAAATATCTCTAAAAATAATTAAACTGCATGATCTCTTATTCTGGCGGCCCACAAAATCTGAATCTAAACTGGTGTAAGAATTATAAGCTGCAAAATACATTAATTAGGTACGAAAAAGTTGATTTTCCATACATCTCTATGGAAAGTGCTGTTTTAACAAAAAACTACAACAATTTTCAACAAAGCGTTGTTTTTTGTTCAGCTAAATCAAGATCGTACGTTTCTGAAACAATATTGATAGCCACAACAGTTGTACCGTATTATGTTATTTAATAGCAATCAAGTTTATAAAACGCCGTTCATTTTCTATGGGAGTTGTCCGGAAGTATACGCGAATGTACAAACCGCAACAATTGTCAATTCCCTTTGACCGCGCATTTCTGGATATGAGAGCCACGGCTGTTTGAGGCTGGACATTTAGTTTGATAATTAGAGCGTTACGGTATATGATGTAGCAATCATGGCGGTTAGCCTCATTATCGACACCATATGTTCAACGATGTACCTTGCAAGATGCTTACATCTGGTGTTATTATAAACACATGCAGTAGTACCAGAAATCATCTGGCTTCAAGACACACACCTGAAACGATAAATTACGCTTTCCAATTAATACACGCGCCACGTTTTCATAGGCATATGAGGTACGGCACGATCGAATAGGTATGAAAGATGCGCGAATTGCACATAGCTGCCAATTTTCCCACATATAAGTTTGACATACAGGAGATGCGAAAGCTTCAAGTAGTTGGTTTCTGTCGTCCACTGAGCGCGGCCGGCTGTTTTCGGCCTGAAAGGGCTGCCTGTTTTCTATGAATAATCATGACACGTACAATGGAGTACCATTGCCAACACGTTCAGCTGCATTGTAGAGTGTGAAAAACGCATGTCTTATAAGAGAGCAAGTAAAAAGGACACTAAATGCAAGTACTCCTGAAGGCCTTGCATGGTGTGGCATTTCACTCTGAGGAGGATGCAGCCATGTATCCCCAAAGGTAATAGTGTAGCTACTGCAAGCAATGACCTCAAATGCTAGTATCAAATGGCATTAATAGTTAAAACATAAGAGTAAGATGTTAATGCATATTAATCATTGACCAGTTAATATGATGATATGCTTATACACGGGTTTTGTAACACTTCATGCCCTCAACTGGTGGAAAGGAGTGGTTCACCAGGCCAGCTAATTATTTAAGAGTGTGCTATTAAGCCTTAAAAGTACAATAGCACTATTTCACACCCCAACGTTTAATTAATGCTCTTGTTATAATCTGCAAAATTGCAGATGACAAACTTTCATGTCAATTCTACAGTATTTGTTATGCCCTCTCTTTGCTTATGTTTATAGAGAGGTAGGCAGCTTCTGGAGCTGCATCAAGCAAATGTATTTGCAGTTGTATAATACATCCCTATTGTTATGACACAGCACTATTACCCCCTAGATACCTAGCTTGGTATTTATAATTGAACATTGTAGCAGAGTGAATGTTCCAGGGACATTAGGGCTTGAAGTCAAAAATCAGCTATAGCCGGATGTTCTGATATGTATATGGCATCTTAGACCCTAGCAATATCGACAATGGCACAAAACTAGTCAAAGAATAGCTTGACTCTTCCTTACATGCATGTCTGTTAGGGTATATCCACAAGCCTTAGCAACCACATCAGTCAGCATGACAACACTGTAATGAAGGTCTCCTGGGTGTACCTTGTGCATAACTTAGGGATAACTACCTGAGAATTAAAATCTATTAAGTGATCAGTGATCAAAATAGGAAGCATTCATCAGTGGAGTCAGGGATTACAGTGAGTGCAGAACAAGAATCACAGCTGGCCTAGCAATCACTTGGCATTAGCTGCGCAACACCCATAAAAATCAACTGCAAAAAAATCTAAAACAATTAACTTTGCACTTACTTATACATACATGCATGTAAATGGTACGTAAGGCTTCTACTACAAACTATATCTACAGGGAGAGGTCAGAGGCAAGAAACCTCAAAGGGGTCGGGTTGAAATAGCTCTCCATTTTTACTGCCATTTTTCTGGCAGACAGAAGATACAAGAAGACACCTATATATGTTCCACATTGATGGAAAAGCTACTGGGTGCACGGATAGCTTTAATAAGATGATAATTATAAATCAACTCGCTATACATAGTTAGGCTCACCCTGCATGACAACTAAATCCCCAGTGATGAAGTGTGGTATGGATCAAGCTTGGACCTCTGCAAGGATGGAGAGGCACAATAATGTGTACTATACATTGCAGGTGTAAAGGTTTCTACTTGATCTTTATCAGGCACTGAATCAGGCACTATGTACCGCAAAGCATTGGAATATCAAAACACCATGCATTTCCATCACTAAAGCTGTCAACGACCTACCAGGTTTCACACCTGACATCTTGCACACACTGTAAACGTTAGTTATCGAATAATACATCTGATTCAACAGCATTGAATCTGAATGCCAGTATAAATGCTGCATGACTTTATAACCTTTAGCTCTTAATGCCATTGCCCTAGTTAACATCATCTTCATTACATGCACTAGGCTTGTAGAAAAGTGGCAGGATTCAGCTAGTCAGTCTCCTTCCGGGTTGCAGAATAAGGAGACAAATCCACGTATGCATACCATACATGCATAATTGCATGCATGCACAGAATAACATATATGCCTATGTATAAGAGATGCAGTTGCAGGACTACAATGCAGTGTGTGATGAAGCACATTATCAACATCGTGTCACAAGATGTGGCAACAATACCACAATCAACGAAGATTGAACTTTCAGGACTATACCTATCGTTGTGCTTGACACGGCATTAAAACTCTTGTAAAATCAGCGATATTTGACGATCTGCAGCGCCATCATTTCAGCCGGCCGCACTTAGTTTATACGCTGTCTAGGTAGTCTTAACCTTCCGCTACCTAATCACGCTTAGCTTTTTCCTAGGAAAATTGGCAGTGGTCCACTGTTCACTTCTTTGTGGAGGATATCCAACTGAGGTACTCGGCTTGCGAGCGCTATAGCTAGCGGGCACTACAGAGTTGTGGCACAAAATTTATGTGATGGATGGATAAATGGTATGTCTATACTAAAATGGCTGTTACATGTCGGTGCAACAAGTACAGTCGTTATATAGCACGAAAATACAAAGTGCTTGGTTAGGTCATGATGCATGATGTCATCGTTTCAATATTTCGGGGCGTAGGTCTTATTGTCCAACATTGAATGGGCCGCAAACAGCCGTGGAGCATGAAAGTAAACGGTGTCTAGGGCTAGCTTAATTTATGTATGTACATTTATGTATGCATGTGTAATTTTTGTATTGATGCCACCTCTGTGTTAGATTGAGTTTCAAGTTGGTGTAAACCATCGCAGCAAGGCACTGAGGGCTGTGAACATCAGACCATAGTTTGCCTTCATTAGAGGCAACATTGACAGCATCAAGGACCAGGCAAGCCAACTCCTGCATGTACGTACAGTTGTCATGTACACGTCAGATATTAATAACTTGGGTCAATGCTCAATTTTCAGGTGCCAACATCTATGTGAAGTATTGCATGGGTGGGTATGGTCCTCGACATTGTGGGTGTGGTCGTTGACATTGTAGGTGTGGTATTTAATACTATGGTGCAAAATGTTTGTTGAACTGTACTTACCATGCTACACATGTACAATTAGTTAATTACTTCATACTATCAATTGTAATCAAATTTGAAGCTGCAACGTGTTGGCATTTAACGATCACTCTTGGGTCATTCTATCGATTCAACACATATATGTCTCATCGTTTGAAACAGTTTTCTGCATGAGTGCAGGCTATTACTCCATGTACATTAATGTATTGCATTAACTCTTAACTATCTATTGTTCATAAGTTATTTCAGTGTAGGTGTGAAAAATTGACCACATATGCTAAATTATCTTTGCGTGCTTTAAAGCAGCTGTAGCGATGGTTATTTTATCGTGCATATAGAACGTCATGGCTAACATGTTTTTAAATTTAAAAAGTAACTTCATAATCGAGCACAAGAGAAAATGTGCGTTTTGAGCGCAATAATTAAATATTACACACTTTTATTTTGGCTATTTTTGGAGTTGGCTTGTTGTGTTTTCAATTGTAGGATGGAACGCCAAGACGTTATTAAACTACATCGCATCGAAGCGCTCGTGTTTTAACCTTGAAGAAACCTCGATGATTGGTAACTACGCACAAGAAATGAATATAATTTAATCAGAGCCAATAGCTATGTACAATTATTGTGCCCAATAATACATTAATGTGCCCAATAATACATTAATGTACACGGGGTAATAACCTGTTCTTGTTTCAGAAAATGAGACATCTGTGTGTTCAATCAATAAAGAATGACCCTCTTGTGGTATCACTCTGGTTATGTAAAATGAGGATGTAGTGTTACCTCTGATTCATGCTATTCCATTCTTAATTTGGCAGTATCTATAGTTTAGACCCACCCAATATGTGACTGGGCACGCTCTCATCACCACATTGTGGTGCAAAACAAGTCCTATGTTCCTGTCAGTCATTGCATCCATTACGTTTAACACACCAACCAATGAAAATATTGAATATTTGGTCACGATTTCAATTTTATTACGGGGAGGGGGGGCGGATTCTCCTTAATAATAATGACATGTTCATTTAATACAGTATGGATTCATTGCTTATGCAAAGGATGGACAGACAGGGAATGTCTTCTTCCATATGAACTCCCTGGCCAATGACTGTGCTTTCCAGGACCTTAAATTTATAAGCCACGGGATGAGGTAGAGTTCCTCACAACGTTCAGCTAAAAGACCCAGAGGATCAGTGCTGCCCAGGTCAAAAAACTAAGGTTAGGCAACCTCCTAATTAATGCCCTTGCTTAAATAATGCAGCTCAATCAATTCCACATCTTAAGTCATGTGTTGACATGGTGCCATGGTGCAGTTAATTGTCTGCATGTATGTGTTGTGCATGTATTGGTAAGGGCATGCAGTAAGTGCATGTATGTGTTGTGTGTGTATTGGTAAGTGCAAAGGGTTTGCTCATTTTTAGAGACCATTCTTTATTTTGGTTTACAGTGCTTCAATGAGACCGGACTGTCTTGTGAGGAAGAACCTTCAGGGTTCAAGCTCCACTGCTAACATGTACGTTGTGACGTGTGGGGGCCGTTCTGAGCGGGTCATACAGTAAGGATCTCTCACCTCCAGGTGCGTACTGCGTCAGCCGAGGGGTCCCAGTGAAGTTGGGCGTGGTTTTGCCCCTAGGAGGGCTGATCAGTCGGAGATCAGTAGCTGAAAAGCACTTGCATTGGCTCATGTTTCACTGTGTAATGCTGACATCTCATTTCAGTCTAAAGTTTTTGTATACGACAAAAATGAAAGTTCTCGGGGAAAAGTTATTGTGTGTGGAGCAGGGAAGGGAGAAGGTGAATGGAGAGGAGAGGGTGGAGGTGGAAGGAGAGGGATGAGGGAGAGGGTCCTATGTAATACCGAATACACATGTGTATAGCATTGACTTCCCACCTTCGCCTCCATAACCATTTTTGTAACTGAAACAGGTGATATGTACATGTTGCCATGTGCCAACTCAAACAACGTTGCATGGTAACCTTGCCTGCATGGTGAAATGTTGACATGGAGCATCCTTACGTATTACTGTATATAACATAGGGAGCTAGCTAGTGCCATGTAGGAGATTTGACACACACATCGATCTGTGTAATTCCTATTTTTATTAATGTGTTAGATAGTTATGTGCTTTATGGTGATATATTTATCATGGTGGACTGCATTTTATGAAATCTTTGACATCTTTCTTGCCTTGCAAGAAAACGTATTGATCAAACTAATCAAATACAAAATGATAAATATATTGATTACATCACTCAGATTTTTGAAAAAGTTATTATTCGACAAGAAGAGACTCACGAAGGTCATCGTTGTCATCTCTCAAAGCATTCACCTCAGCAACATAAGGCTCTAGTTCCACCTCTGCTGTTTTGTCTCTAGTGCTGAACCGTTTTGTCAGCCACACTTTAAACTTGCGCCAGACATTCCCCTTCTTCCTTATATTTGTGCATATGTGGAGGGCAACGATTAGAACGAAAAAAAGGAATGCACTTCCCGCTCCCACCATTAAGAATGCAGACGAGGTGAGGCTGACTTTTGAATTCGTATTAAAAAGGAGAACTATTGCAAGGACCATCAAGTTCATTTGAAAAAACGTTTCGTTGACCAAATGTTGCCGTTTCTTGTATACAGAAAACATATTCAAGAAGACTGTGTAAAAAGAAGTTGCAAGTACAATACCTAACAATTGAACGTTTGTACTGAAGTCCAAGGCAAATAACAAGTAGATTGGAAGGCGAATGGCTAGCAGAACTCCACACCAATATCGATACTTATCCTTATAAGCAGCAGCATAGCTGTCAAAAAATGGTTTCAGCTTATTCACCCATTTGAAAATTTTATGGTGTGACCTTGATTGTAAACACGGTATGAAGAGCAGTGTAGTAATGTATGGAAATATGAACAGAACGGTGACACCAAGTCCAACAGTGAAGAGAACCGAGTGCTTGGGTCCAAGGAACTGAATGTTTCCATCATAGCGCCAGGCTCTTAGAGTGGTAGTATTAAACGTATCAATGCTGGTGAAGGAGAAAATGGTGATGACAGTGCGCAGCACCTTCGAGTAAGACAGCAGTATGAGTGAGGCCAGTATGGAGACCACGTTGCATCTTTGCAACAACCCAGAGATCCTGAAGGAATATCTCCCAGCCAAGACAATGACACCCACAAGGCTGTAGATGTAAAGGGGAAAGACAAACTGAAGCCACGTCTTAGCGTACCCGTCCATGCCGCTGTAGAAACAAGCCTCGATACCAAAGTCCAGGTTCAGCCAGGCTATGAAAACGGAGAGAAATCGTGAAAGGACATTCCATCGATTCTGTGGGAAAAATATGCTGCTGCCAATCCTGACGATGTTAGCATAAAAAATGAGTCCATTCACACTGCCGGTGGAAATGGTGAGGTTGAGCAGGAACAATAGTCCCACTAGAGCCACACCCAACAGAGCAAAGGGTACCAGCAGCAGGATGCTGTAATTGGAGCAATTTGTGCACTGGGAGGTTCCAAACATCATACTAAGCCCTTCTTTACATTGTCCACACAGAACCTTCTCTCGATTGTATGCACATTGGTCATCAAAGTTTGTCACGTTTATGATACCTTCAGCCTTGCAATAGTCATATGGACATTGTAATTTAACTCCAAGTGTGCTGCTTCCGTTGGCAACAGGCCCAACCCAGCTACCACTTTTTGTCACAGTCTGGGTACTAATGTCACAGATGAAATTGTACCTCTGTAGTAACTGGGAACAGGTACAAGATGGCCCATTGCTCAATTCAAAACCAGAGGGACATGGTAAAACAGTTACTGAGACTTTCACATTCAGTTCACTTGACAGTCCATCGCTGAATGATGCCTGTGTGGTGAAATACAGGATTTTTCCATTAGCAAGAAGATAAGGAATATTGTACATACTGCAATAGCCAGTTGACCTCAATGCTGAGATGATACTAGTACGTCTGCCACTTGTGTAAATGAGCACAATTCCAGGAGCCGTTCCGTTTGCCTGACCAATTGTAACAAATGGTAGCTCTAATTTCTCGCCTGAATATACAGTTCTGTAAATAGTGATGTTCGTATTGCATGGAGGGAGTCGTAATGACGCTGTAGACAAAACAGGCATTGTCGAAGCTGTGGAGATGTTGTTAGCTCCGTACTCGCACGGACATAAATACTTTGGATCTGATGAAATCAGCGATAACATGTTGCCACTGGAACCTATTGAAAATATCGTTCGGAACACATCGTTTCCCCTGCAGGCATCAATACTTCCTCCATACAGCAAGCTGCCCGCCTCTCCAGCGGTGTTGCCTTCGAAGTAGAGTTTTACTTGATCTTCGGAATCCAGAAGTTGAATGAAACACTTCGGTACGACGAAGTCCGGACGAGGGGACGAAAATAGGGATTGGGACTGAACGTATATAGCTCCCCCAAACAGTACTGCGTTGTTACCGATGAAGATGACCGTTGTGGGTGAGGTCAAGTTAAGGAGCGAGGCCTCGTCCAAGTATAGCGCTCCACCGATGGCAGCAGAGTTGTTGCTAAACAGCACAATAGACGAGGCTAGAAATACGAGGGTGGACGAGTACAGAGATAGGGCACCTCCGTAGTCGTCGCTCTGCATGTCCGTAAAACTTACGCTTCCGCCCAAATAGACGTCCGAGTTACTCGAATCCACTTTCGAAGCGTAGAAACCGCTGTCGGTGATGAATGCACTTGATTGAAGAGGCCCGCCAGTCACGTATACATACGATGAGTCAAAGAAACTGCCCGCTATTCTAAGAGTTAGCTGCATGTTCAGTTTCTCCGAAGTGAGAATCTGTGAGTTGCTGAACGTTGAATTTGTCACGATGACGATAGGTTTGGTGTGAGAACCTTTGATGCTTAAATACGATTGAACAAAGACGCTATCAAAAAACGATAAGTCAGGCGATCCCGGAGATGCATAGTTTCCGTCTAGAGTCACAAAAGTAAATTCACCGAAACTGCAACCATCGAAGGACGCCGACAGGCCAAAAATAGTCACATCGGACAGCTGGAAGCTGCAGTTAACTACACGTACATCAGCTTGCGTGACTAGTGCTTGTATCGATACATCTGTCTGTTGGAACCTGCAGTCTTCGATGTATGCGGACAGATTATAGCCACCGGGTTTGTACAAAGATATGCTGACTGTTGAGTCGTTGTCGGGCGAAACGTTGCATGCAAACATCGAGTCAATGACGGAGACACTCGCGTTGGCGCTCCGCGAAGTCGCTCCCAGCTGCTGGTCCGCGGTATCGAAGAGCGCGCCACTCCATTCGCCTAGTGCGCGCGTGCTCGACACGCCCATCATCGTTACCGTGGAGACGGCGGGGTCGAACCTGATGTGCACGTTGGCCCCGAACAGCGCCTGGTTTCTGTACGACGTTGTATTGGTGATAGCGATATCAATCTCATACGAGCTCTGCGTCATGAATATGGTCAATCCCGTACCAGGACAGTTGTAGTCAATCCAACACTTGCTGCTCAATATGCCGGACGCCAGAGTTGGAAGCGTCCCGTCGACTCCCAAACTGAACAAACACGCCGAAAATATTAACTGGTTTTGAGATCCATCGATGAACGGGGACGGATCCTGATATCGGAAGTAAACGTTTCCACCAGCGACACTGGCGTAGTCCAGTGACCCGTCGTTAGTGAATGCTGGAATTCCCTTGGTTACCGTTTCCTTGTCGACGTAGCAGCCTAAACCATAAAATGTTGTCCCGTTGAGCGCGCCTTTTATACGCTGGTTGTTACCCACAAATGACGATCCGACGACCCTAGATCGTCCTAGGACGTTCTCTCCGAGCAGACCGTACCCTCTTCCGTTCTGAATGGAGATTGTGTCGATAAGGACGTCCGTGACATTCACCATATGGACGCTTGCGTTCCCCAAGGTTACGTCCGTGTACAGACCACAACCGCGTATGGTTAGGTTAGCGATGACCAAGTTGGTGACGTTGACGAACACAAATCCTGCGGGATTGTCCGTGTCACATTCGATTACGGCAGAAGATTCCGTGAAGGTTACTTCATCATCTTCAAGGTACGACTTAAAGCCGTACTCTAGAACCTGCTGGGCTATCGTGCGCGGCGCCAAGAGACACTCTACCGAACCCGACAGCTGCAGATTCGCGACGTCTTGGAATAGGGCGACACCGGTACTGAACACATGGATACCAGGTAGAAAGAGCACCGTTGCGTTAGACCCAGAGATGTTTCCTGAGGATATGCCAAGTAGGTAAGTTTCTAGGTTGTAACAAGAAGAACTCCCAGGGCATGTTGAAGAGGTTGCTATGGAGGATGAACTAGGTGTGATGTATATGGTGGTGCGAGATGGCTGAGCGGCGCAGAGAAGACCAGCAGTTGCCATAACAATTATCGCTAACACTTTCATCCTGTCGTCAATCAGTTCTCGATTGCACGGTTTAAAATACTGAAGGGAAAAAAAAAACCGCTGACATATACGAAAAAATATACATGGCATTATAAGAGTCTATATTGGTACTGAGGTACTGATGCTGCCAATTGTATGTCTACCAATTGATTTATTTTATGGGACAGCATGGGACAGATATCTGTAAATGAGACTCGTAATACCCAATATTATCATCTATGATAGTACCGAAACCCGCCTTTATTATTCAAGTAACATGCACACTTATCTCTGATTGCATAATTATTGAAAGTGTCGTAATACCTTACAAGTGAAGTGGATTGTATTCTTTCGAGTCGAAAAACAATTAGTTACAGTACTATAGTGGTATTTTATACCTAGGCTGAAATTCAGTGTCCTTTATTAATACTTATAGCCAAGTTTTAAAAACGTTCCGGTTAATCTATATGAAGAGATTTGTAGTTAATGACGAACAATTGTCAGGCCAACGCGTTTCACAGCCGATACAGCATTATTATGGATCGTTGCGCATTTTTAGCCTCAGTTGGTCCGACCCAGAGCGATATATACAATCGAGCTGAAATTCAACCTCGATTAATATATACTAATCATGATAGCGCAGAAGAGACGAGATGGGAGCGCAGCCATTGTCAGCAATTGAGACTGTTTGAATTATAGGCTAGGGTTAGAATTTCCGTCCCAGAAGTCTTTCAGCAGAATTACACGGGACCTTAAACCTAGCCTGCTTCCAAACAGACTACCGCGTGCTATTGCATACATTGACAACTCAGTCACGAACCTTATATCACTTCTCATCAAATGCGCATGATGCTAGGAGGAATTCTTCTGTCGTATATGCATGTGCACACGAGGCAACGCTTCCCCCGCACACACCCACACTCGTCGTGCCGTATATCATCGATACGAGATCTTCCGTCGCGCCGCTGCTGTAATAGAGAAGTGTCTATTCTTTGTTGTTGTTGTTGTTGTTGTTGTTGTTGTTGTTGTGGCCATGTAACATCAGCCCCCTGCAGCTGTAGTAATGGCCATCTAACATCAGCCCCTTGCAGCGGTCACAGTGACCCTTTTTTTGTCAATTATAATACATTCCCTATGAGTTCGTAAGTTATTAGGTGTGAAAAAGTTAACCACATACGTAAACTATGCTGATTATCTTTGCAGCAGTAGCGATGGTTATTTTTCCGTGCATACAGAACATCATGACTATCACGCTGTTTAATTAAAAAAGGAAGTTCATAATTGAGCACAACGGAAAAAATGTTTTTCGAGCATAATAGTTGCCACCATTTTAAAATATACACTTTTTTTTTGGTTTTATTTTATTTAATGAAAGGCTATCTGTTGGCTTGTTGTTTTTTCAATCGCAAGACGGAACGCCAAACCGTTACTAAACTACATCGCATCGAAGCGATCGTGTTTTAGTCTTAAAGAAACCCTTCTAATGTGATAATTGTGTACTAAACAAACTTATAATTGGCCACACATAATGAAAATTATGTGCTGCTTATAGAAAGAATATTCCCCTTTTCAATGACTGCAAACTAAACAAGTCTGTCACTCTCTCCCTCATGGTCCACCATGTCACCCTGGGGTAAGGGAGGAGGGTGACATGGTGGACCATGAGGGAGGAGGGTGACATGGTGGACTATGAGGGAGAGGGTGACAGACTTGTTTAGTTTGCAGTCATTGAAAAGGGGAATATTCTTTCTACAAGTAAATAAAAACATTCTCTAACGAGAGAGTTGTTGGTATATAGGATTGACCAATAGTGGTGTAAAAAGCATGGAAACAAGAGTGACAGAAATTTTACTGGAAAATTGAAATAGGCTTATATTTAGCACACAATGTAACACACATGCCTGAGTAATGGGCTAAATATAGGCCTATTTCAATTTTCCAGTAAAATTTCTGTCACTCTTGTTTCCATGCTTTTTACACCACCATTGGTCAATCCTATATACCAACAACTCTCTCGTTAGAGAATGTTTTTATTTACTTGTTTCATAAGTTTTTTTTCACCCTGTAATCAAATGTAGGAAGAATGTAATCAAATGTAGGAAGAGCGTGGACGATCCCCTCTATCTCTTAATGCAAGAACAAATAGCACTGCTGGTGGTGCCGGCAGGAGTGGTGGTGGGGGCAGCGCTGGTGGTGCAGGCAGGAGCGCCGGCAGGGACAGCTCTGCAGGGGTAGCGCTGCTGGTAGTGGTGGGGGCAGGAGCGGGGCTTCTGGAGGTGGGGGGGTGAAGGAGAGAGGAGTTGGAGGATGAATGTACTCTTCTCCTCTTCCGACCCCTCGTTGGTGAATAACCCGCGAAGGTCGTCAGCCATCTACATGTACGTAACAGAGAGTATATGATTAATTTTTTACCTCTTTCTTTTTTAAAGCAATGTGCAAAGCCTTTACACATCCACATAGAGTATTATTTTTACCTCTTTTTTGCAAAGTGCACTATTCAGAGGGTGAGTGCAAAGCCTTAACTCGTGTGCAGACTGTGCTATAATTCTAGTGGTCCAATTCCATCATATTAATGACAGGGAGGGAAGGGGTGTATGTTTGTCAGTTGTGCTAAAATTCTATTGGTCAAATTTGATCCAGTAAAAATGCTCCCATCTAAACATGGAGGTGTAGCCTACATACAGTTAAGTTGTATAGATGGATAGTGTGGGAACTAAGGAAGTGCATGAACTACATGGCAGCATGTAGATCGATTGATAAGGATATGTTCTCAGGTGAGGTAATATCTGTGGACAGGGTCTGCAGCTGTATGAGTGTGTTTTTTTTTCACTACATAAATGTGCAGCGGCGTAGGAAGGAGTTTAAAAGTGGGGGGAGGGGGGGGGGGCAAAGTTCGATGTTCATCATGGCGGGAGAGCGGTGCCCCTCCCCCAGCCAGCTAGGGGAGTGCTGTAAGCTTCCGCATTGGGGTCTGGGGCTGTGCCCCAGAAGCCAACGCTATTTGCATCTAACGACGTTACAAAACTACACTAGAATCAGTGCAATTCATTACAAATTACGCATTTATCTGTAGTATCGCTGGTGTAAAAGTGGGGGGGGGCATGGACCCCCACTTTTAAAAATTGGGGGGCAGTTGCCCCCCCTGCCCCCCCCCTTTTCCTACGCCACTGATGTGAGTGTGCTGCTAGAAGTACCTGATATGGTGGCTTAAACAAGTTGATGTGCAATCTTATGCCCCAATCTTACTTACTGCTGCACGGGCAGATCTAGTAACAACCTTTTGAGCTAGCAATGGATGAAGACCACCATTATACTCCATTAGTGCATGAGATTTGGGTTCATACAAGGAGTAGCTATATGGGAAAAGGATATGTTTGCATTTCATCTAGTTCTCAGCCCTTGCAACTGCAATTATATTCATACAGTTGCAAACATAGTACATGGCTAGACAAGGATAAAGATACATGTAAGGAAGCTTTATCAGATTAAAACAATAGACGAGTCACCATGCATTCTTTACATGTGAATACAACATGCCATATCATACCTTTGGGTTTAGCCAATCGGACAGCAGGGTCATTCCAATACGGACTCCTTTCAGACGCTTTAATGGCAGCTGAATTATCCGCCTTTTAGCAGCGCGGTTTCCCTCGAGGTCCTCTTCATATCACCGCCTTTTAGCAGCACGATTCTCCTCGAGGTTCTTCATATCGCCGCCTTTGAGCAGCACGGTTCTCCTCTTCGTATCGCCACCTTTTAGCAGATCGCTTGGATTCAATATCGGCCTCGTAACTGTCGCGTACAGAGGCCTTCTTCTTTTCGGGATCGGCATTGCAGCTGTCGCGTACAGAGGCCTTCTTTTCGGGATCGGCCTTGAAGCTGTCGCGTACAGAGGCCTTCGGGATTGGCCTTGTAGAGCGCTCGGGCTTTAGCTTTGTTCTCGTCTAGTTATTCCGCTCGTTGCTTAGATCTTCTTTTGCGAAAAAGAACTTCACTAGCCAAAGTAACAACTAGGGAACACCTAGTTATTATACTGCCTAAAATTATTAATAAAAATCTATTATATATCATTATTAATTAGAACTTGATATATGTATGTCTATATGACATGTAAGGATAACGTGCCGGTAAATTTCGAAGCGATTGGTACTATTCCCGTCCTCCAAAACCGTTCCTAGCTCAAGTTACACCTTCCTAAGAAGAAGAAGACGACGACGACGATGGAGAATTATTTTAGGACTGGGCACGAGAAACAGGAAATTTTTTGTTTCTCTAAAAGCACACCGTTTTATGACACGGAACAAACGTAGAACTGTAGATCGTTGTGCTTTCATTCCATCGCCATAAAGAGATAAGCGATCCGTTTCTCCGTTGTCCCTCCAGACGCTGGTGATGTTTTATTAATGACATTCATCAACCCTCTATCAATCCTATATTGAACCTGCTGCAGCAGGTTCAGATAAGCAGCACTAATTCATTACGTGTGGCCAATTATAGTACACATTAGAAGGGTTTCTTTAAGACTAAAACACGAGCGCTCCGATGCGATGTAGTTTAGTAACGGCTTGGCGTTCCGTCTTGCGATTGAAAACTCAACAACACAGGGAAAAAAATCGTGTTCCGGACCTTGGGTTTTAACCTATCGACCATGGGATCTGTTCCATCAAACGTATTCAAAGACTTTGAATACGTTTGATGGAACAGATCCCATGGTCGATAGGTTAAAACCCAAGGTCCGGAACACGATTTTTTTTTCCTGTGCAAGCCAACAGATAGCCTTTCATTAAAATTCAGTGTGTATTTTAAAATGGTGGCAACTATTACGCTCGAAAAACATATTTTCCGTTGTGCTCAATTATGAACTTCCTTTTTTTATTAAACAACGTGATAGTCATGATGGTCTGTACGCACGGAAAAATAACCATCGCTACTGCTGTAACGCTCGCAAAGATAATTAGCATAGTTTACATATGTGGTCAACTTTTTCACATCTAATAACTTAGGAACAATTGATATTTAAAAGTTAGTATAATACATAAATATACGCAGGGTAATAGCCTGCACTCATCCAAAAAAATGCTTGAAACTTATGTGTGTTGAATCGATATAGAATGACCCTACAGCCAACTGTTAACTCCGCACTACAGTTATCAGATGATCCACCTATAATTTAGTACATGGGATAAAATAATCGTTCCTTAACAGGGCTACAGGACAATGCAATGCAGTACCATTCGAGGAATCGCTATATTTAATCATAATTCAGGTATGAAATTGATGAAACAATTATAGGGATTGAAGGGTGGGCTACGCCAGTGGCACGATTTGAACGAAATAAAACTTTTGATGGTCCATAAATATATATCTGTCCCCCCCCCCCCCCCCCCCCCCCCCTCTCTCCCATTCATTTGCAGAAACATTATCACAGCCAGTTTCCATGATACCACCACATGCAGGTCCCATCACACACAGTAAACACATTTAATAATGCAATATTTAAATAATAAGTTAGCTGCTGATCTTCGATGATTTTGACCTGAAAGCCAGAAACAGAGGTTATGGACCGCAATGAATGCATGCACAGCACTCATGCACACGTACAGTTTGCCCTTCGGCTGATACTCCATTAGTTTGGCAGCCTCCAGTGTGTTACATGTCTCCTCTTGGGGAGGTATTGGGCTAGATTTTGAACAGTCCAGTTCAAACCTTCTCGGGACAAACAGTTGGAACCATTTCTGAAGGGAAGGGGAGAATTGCAAGTATAAGGAAGGCACTATCAGGTTGTGTCCTATTTCTGAGACCCTGTGATTGTTTGCAATTAAAATTGGATTGCCAAGCTATTGGCAGGCTCGTAACTTTTCCTTTCTCTTTGTCTGAGTCACATTTGTGGGTGGTGAAAGGGTTAACCATTTATAGCACATATTTTTAAATTGAGATAACTTCCAGATTGATACATATTACAGGACTTAAGGAACATCTTGTTTTTCTGTGTATAAACATTCGCGGCAGTATAGAGTGAAATGGAGAAGGATGGAGATTGAAGATGGAGCTGGGCTTCCATACCTGCCAGAATGAGTTTCAGCACAGCTTCTCTTGTTTGTTTTGTTTTTAGTAGCTTCTGTAGTTGTTTGTGTGTGTTTTGTGTGTTATTCTCTTGTATCTTGATATGTTTATTTAAATGTTGTAGGCACCACACTGAGTTTTACAAATATTAAATGTTTATTTTAGCCCTAATCTGAAGTAAGCATTTGTTGATATGCCACAAGTGTATCATGAACCACAGCTACGAATGCTACAGCCACAAATTGGTAATACCGTGACTTGCGCATAGCTAGTAAAAATACATTTTTGGAATAAAAGACTTTTAGAATGATAAGTAAAGTATTATAAGTGCTTTGAACAGAAGATTGTATTTTATTTTTGGAAGAAAAAAAGCAATAACTATCCATGATGCGAAGAAATTGAAGCTGGTTGTGGTAAGGACATTATCGCTGAGTGAAAACTCACACGGCCTTAGCAGTGCACCCGCCCCCTTAGCAGTGTACTCATACTAAAAGATGCGCGTCTTTTAATCTCAACTTGTATTTGTACTTGCTGAGCATAAGTTACACTGCTACCAAATTGTGGCCAGCATTCGTAGCTGTGGTTTAGCAATACTTAAGAACATGTAACACACTTCAAGTGTGGTGTATCGACAAATGCTTACTTCAAGATTAGGGCTAAAATAAACAGCATGACACCTTTAAGACAGTGATCACTCGTAAAACTCAATGATGTGCCTATGGCTTTAAACGATAAATGGTCCCTTCAGTCTTGTAAATAAAATAAAAAGCTGTTTATCGATCTGGAAGTTAGATCTCAATTTTAAAACGTGCTATATAAAGGATGTTTATTCATCTTTTCACCATCATGAAGGTGATTATTGTATGTACATGCAGCTTGAGCTTCAAACAAGTCACTACCAGACAAACGAGCCTGCCAAGTTGCAAAAATTAATTATTCAGGGCAGCATAATTCGTAAACCATTAAGGTTATTAACTTTTAAAATAGTGCAGTATAGCTCACTCTAAGAGTAATTGTGCGAAGACCTGAAGGTGTGAGGCACATGGCTCAGGTATATGACCTGAAGGTGTGAGGCACATGGCTCAGGTATATGACCTGAAGGTGTGAGGCACTTGGGCTCAGGTATATGACCTGAAGGTGTGAGGCACATGGCTCAGGTATATGACCTGAAGGTGTGAGGCACATGGCTCAGGTATATGACCTGAAGGTGTGAGGCACATGGCTCAGGTATATGACCTGAAGGTGTGAGGCACATGGCTCAGGTATATGACCTGAAGGTGTGAGGCACATGGCTCAGGTATATGACCTGAAGGTGTGAGGCACATGGCTCAGGTATATGACCTGAAGGTGTGAGGCACATGGCTCAGGTATATGACCTGAAGGTGTGAGGCACATGGGCTCAGGTATATGACCTGAAGGTGTGAGGCACATGGGCTCAGGTATATGACCTGAAGCTGAGCTAGTTAAATTTCAACACAGACAGCCTCATATCTTTGCTTGTCACAAAATGAGCAAAAAAACATGAGATCATAGCTGCAATCACAATATTTCCATGAAGGAGAAACAAAGTTGAAGACAATGCGAGTAGAAAAGAATTTTAGAGGTGATAGCACAGGGAAAAAAAATCGTGTTCCGGACCTTGGGTTTTATCCTATCGACCTTGGGATCGGTTCCATCAAATGTATTCACTGTTGTCTTAGGCACTTTGAATACGTTTGATGGGAACAGATCCCAAGGTCGACAGGATAAAACCCAAGGTCCGGAAAACGATTTTTTTCCCCTGTGTAGCACACTTGTGCTTGATAAAGTGTGATAACACACTTAGGGTGTACTTGATAAAGGTGTGATAGCACACTTAGGGTTAACTTGATAAAGGTGTGATAGCACACTTAGGGTTAACTTGATAAAGGTGTGATAGCACACTTAGGGTTAACTTGATAAAGGTGTCATAGCACACTTAGGGTTAACTTGATAAAGGTGTCATAGCACACTTAGGGTTAACTTGATAAAGGTGTGATAGCACACTTAGGTTAGGTATGATAGCACACTTAGGGGTACCTGATAAAGAGGGCTGAGTCCCACACTGGTTACAGCATAGGGCCATTGCTTCAGCCCCAGGTGGACAGCTGCTAGCCTGAGGTAGTCTGAGAAGGTGTGGCAGAGGAAGTGCCAGGAGAGGGATAGGTCCAGGAGCCAGACGGAGCAGCAAGAGGAGGTGGGAGGTGCTGGCGAGGAGGTGGGCAGTGATGGTGAAGAGGGAGAGAGAGATGGAGGTGTGGTGATGGGGTGGGGAGAGGAAGTATGATGATGGGAGGGAGGTATGATGAGGGAAAGAAAGGCAGAAAGGAGATGCAGTGATTTGGTAAGTGTGGCCTCACATTTAGAGTGGAATCACTACTGCAATTCTGTGCCAATCTCACTACAGCAATGTTAATGTAATGCGCTTATGATGTAATCTTAATGTTAATGTGAATTCAAACCAGTGACCTGCAATGGTTCCTATCCAAAACTATTGCAATATCCTGTAAACTTGTGTAAACTCCCACATTAAATGTGGCCACAAATCAATATATGTGTTTCGAAAAAGATTAAACATGCCAGTCCCATGGAAGAGTGAATGATTTACTATGGCTCCATTCAAAATGGAGTTTATGGACAGGAAGGAGGTGTTGGTACATTACATTGATAGCTAATGTGTATGTACCACAAAGCTCGACCTCTTCCTACCCCTACTCTCTTCACTCAACTAGTCCCTCTCCTCTCCCACCTCCTTCCTCTCCTCTCTTACCTCCTCCCTCTCCACTCTCTCGCCTCCTCCCCTCACCTCCCCCCTTACCTCCTCCCTCTGGTATCTGGAATATGAGGCACACATGCCCACATGTTGAGCAGTAGTTGAGGGGGAAAACCCTGCAATCATCACCTCCAAACGATGGGGACCACACTGTGATGAATCATTCGTCATGTGTGCACACACACACACATATGTACACAAACACACACACATGCACACAAACACACACACACACAAATGTACACACAAACACACATACACATGCACACAAACACACATATGTACACACACACATATGTACACACACATATGTACACATAAACACACATACACATGCACACACACATACACGCACACACATGCACACCTTCCGTGTCCCTTATGTCCAAGTCCACCAGAGATGGCTTGCTGGACTCCCTTTCCTGAACCAGTGGCTTCAATCGAGCCAGTGAGTTCACGTGTATGTTGCCTAGCTTCAACACTTCATCTATATATGCAAGATGGCAATGTATGGTCAAAAGAAACATGTAACATCAGGTCAAAGTGAAGACAAATACTAGGTCTGGGCACCTGGTAAATGCTAGACCTGGGGACCTGGTAAATGCTGGCACTGGGGACTTGGTTAGTGCATATTCGTGTTACAAGTATGTTAGTTTGAATTACATGTAGTATCATTATGTAAAAACTCTAATAAGGGCACACCCCTCTAAACGACAGTGGGGACTGCAATATTTGGCCAAACTGTAAAATGTCATTCTAACTAAATATGGATGCCACAGGCAATTCATATGCTCATGGTGTGGCAAGATCTTTTCTCTTCACTGTATTATTCAAGGCTGTAATGCATGCAACAAGATTGCAATGAAATACAATAATTGGATTGCAGTTCTATTACTCGCCCCTCCTTCTCACTGTTTACGAAGCCATAACTATAAGGCTTACTGTTACAGACATAACTCCAGTTCAAAATAATCCCATCGTGAGCGAGATAGAACAGCTTCAGATCTTCGGGAAGGCTACAGCGATTGGCCTATTCGCAGTTATGCAGTACCATGAACTTGAGAGAAATATAATTGTTCGCACCATACTCTTTCCCATGAATCTAGTTGCGAGGTGGTTACAGATTCGCCTTGCTTTAATTCAATATTTCTTACGCCAGGTTGAGTCTCTAAGGCAGAGTAGCAACTGGAGTTACAGTTTAGCAGCTGTTTTCAAAACGTACCTAGAATCTCGACAACTTCACTAAAAACGGTTCGCAATTTTTTGAATTGCATTCCCAATAGCGCCCACCCAAATACGCATGCGCAGTTGTAGTTTCTATTTTTGAATTTCGAAACGTAAACATGTCAGCGTCTAGTATCGATAACGAAATCGTCGCGGGGGAGGAGGCTGCTTCTAACAGCAGGGGGAGCTCAGCATCAACCGGCCTCCGCGAAGAGTACGAAGATTTACTGCGATACGCAGTCGTCACTCCGTTAGTGGGCGGGAAAGGCCGACAGTCGACACTGAGCACCGGTAACAAGCAGGCACCCACCACCTCTGCACCGAGGACAGAGCTTGAAAGTACGTCTGGAATTCCAAGCTTGCGTGTCTTATGTGACCGAAAACCGGCTTGATATTATTTCTGTATCTATTTGTGCAGTAAGTAAGGTGGATTCACGGGAGAACTCTGCCGGCTCACGAGAGGCGGATCAGGACCAGCGTCGCCATAGTAACCCCAATCCGGAACAGCCGGCCTCGTCGGAGCGTCCTCCCGCTCTCACCACGCCCATCTCCACGCCCACTTCGATGGAACGCACGCCAACGCCTGTGGGGGAAGGGGAGAGTGACGTGGGCGGGCACAGCGAGACGCGCCATCCGATGAGCGACCCTGAGGTGGTCCAAATGGCAGGTCAGATGGACTCCTGGTGCCTGGACCTCAAGAGAAACCTACTGGTGAGGTTGGTAGTGGTGTGCTATATAGGAGACTGCTGGTGAGGTGGTGGTAGTGGTGTGCTATATAGGAGACTGCTGGTGAGGTGTTGGTAGTGCTGTGCTATATAGGAAACGTCTGGTGAGGTGGTGCTTATGATGCACCTCAAACAGCTAGCACAATGGGTTTTTGTGGCATGTCTCTAATACTGTGTGTGCATGTGTGTATGTGTGTATTTGTGTGTGTGTATTTGTGTGTGTGCGCTGGTGTGTGATGCATTTTAGTTTTTCTTGCACTGGTGGTTGCTTGAATTCAGCCACATACACTGGTCTAGTTCCTGTATAACCTCTTGTCTAACACACTGGTTTGTTTACATGTGTCTGATGTGTAAGAATTTTATAACATCCTGTTATGTGGTAACCATCCCATTTTTATATTTCAATTGCAAGGTGGTCACCTATGTAAATCAGCAAATCTCCCTTTCCTCTTTCACTCTCCTCACATTGTCACCACCACCTACTACACACTTACCCCCTCTCACATCAGGCAGAATTTGAGCAGTCTAGGGTGAGGTTAATAGAGAGATACCAGGCCGAGCTACATAAGGAGAGACAGCAGTGAGTACTCCTCCCTATCCTGCTTCCTATACACCTCTCCCTTGCTCCTCCCCATCCCTCTCCTCCCCCCTCCACCCCATATATACACCTCTCCCTTGCTCCTCCCCATCCCTCTCCTCCCCCTCCACTCCATATATACACCTTTCCCTTGCTCCTCCCCATCCCTCTCCTCCCCCTCCACCCCATATATACACCTCTCCCTTGCTCCTCCCCATCCCTCTCCTCCCCCTCCACTCCATATATACACCTCTCCCTTGCTCCTCCCCATCCCTCTCCTCCCCCCTCCACCCCATATATACACCTCTCCCTTGCTCCTCCCCATCCCTCTCCTCCCCCTCCACTCCATATATACACCTCTCCCTTGCTCCTCCCCATCCCTCTCCTCCTCCCTCCACCCCATATATACACCTCTCCCTTGCTCCTCCCCATCCCTCTCCTCCCCCACCCCATATATACACCTCTCCCTTGCTCCTCCCCATCCCTCTCCTCCCCCTCCACTCCATATATACACCTCTCCCTTGCTCCTCCCCATCCCTCTCCTCCCTCCCCACCCCATATATACACCTCTCCCTTGCTCCTCCCCATCCCTCTCCTCCCCCTCCACTCCATATATACACCTCTCCCTTGCTCCTCCCCATCCCTCTCCTCCCCCCTCCACTCCATATATACACCTCTCCCTTGCTCCTCCCCATCCCTCTCCTCCCCCTCCACTCCATATATACACCTTTCCCTTGCTCCTCCCCATCCCTCTCCTCCCCCTCCACCCCATATATACACCTCTCCCTTGCTCCTCCCCATCCCTCTCCTCCCCCTCCACTCCATATATACACCTCTCCCTTGCTCCTCCCCATCCCTCTCCTCCCCCCACCACCCCATATATACACCTCTCCCTTGCTCCTCCCCATCCCTCTCCTCCCCCTCCACTCCATATATACACCTTTCCCTTGCTCCTCCCCATCCCTCTCCTCCCCCACCCCATATATACACCTCTCCCTTGCTCCTCCCCATCCCTCTCCTCCCCCCTACCACCCCATATATACACCTCTCCCTTGCTCCTCCCCATCCCTCTCCTCCCCCCTCCACCCCATATATACACCTCTCCCTTGCTCCTCCCCATCCCTCTCCTCCCCCTCCACTCCATATATACACCTCTCCCTTGCTCCTCCCCATCCCTCTCCTCCCCCACCCCATATATACACCTCTCCCTTGCTCCTCCCCATCCCTCTCCTCCCCCCTCCACCCCATATATACACCTCTCCCTTGCTCCTCCCCATCCCTCTCCTCCCCCCTCCACTCCATATATACACCTCTCCCTTGCTCCTCCCCATCCCTCTCCTCCCCCCTACCACCCCATATATACACATTTCCTTTGCTCCTACACATACATGTACGGTATATAGCCTAAAATATATACCAGGCCTATTATCTTCCTCCTCCCCATCCTCTCCCTGCAAACGCCTCCTCTCCACCCCTCCTATCAATTTCCTCTTCCCCATTCCTTTTCCCTCCCCATCCATCCTCTCCTCCTGTTCAAATAATGTATATCATCTACTTTGACTTTGTATGTATGGATGCATGTGTATGTGATTGTGTGTTGTGAGGAGACATTTTGTTCCTTCTTCATTCCCCCCACCTCTGTAATTTGTATTCATATGGCTTTGTGTGTGTGTGTGTGTGTGTGTGTGTGTGTGTGAGTAGACACCTACAGCAGGTGAGGCAGCTGCAGGAGGAGGTGGAGAGGTGTAGAGAGCTGGTGACCACCTATGAGCTCTCCATCACCAGGAAGGACCAGGTCATTGCAAACATCACTGGAGCTGTACAGAAGCAGGTACATTCATGGTGGCTATTGGTAGAGGGATTGGAACAACAAGTGACAAATCAACAAGTACCCTCTTCACTTTTTATGAGTGGCAATTTTATTTATGTGATGCTTAGGGTTAACACTGCATTCGTTTATAAGGTAATGGCAGGGTAAAGGGGTTAAGTGGGTGTAGGTGTGTCCCTGGTCCTGGTGTGGTGTAGGTGTGCATATATAGGCATACAATAATCACTCCTATGGATGCAGTCATGCTACATTGATTTTCCAATTAGCAGTCACTCCAGGTGTGTGTGTATAGGTGTGTCCCTGTGTATATGTGTTTTGCCAAGATCTGTAATGGTGATCTAAAAAAACTGGAACAGTCACAGTAACATACTACACATGATCTTAGGGCTAGCTCCTCACTGCCCCTGCCCCTCCCTCTCATTCACCACTTCACTGCCTCCTCCCCCTCTCTCTCATTCACCACTTCACTGCCCCTCCCCCCACCCCCATCATTCCCTCAGAAAGACAAAGTTGAGCTACAGAAGTGCTTCAGTACTTGGAAGATCAGACATTATGGACAAGCAAGAGAGGTGGGTGTTAAATAGAGTAAGCGCCACCTGCGTTCTATTAATAATTCATATAAAAATCTTAGACCTGAACCTAAATAAGTATTTTTAAGTGTGTGTGTGTGTGTTTCTGTGTGTTTGTGTGTGTGTGTGTGTGTGTGTGTGTGTGTGTGTGTGTGTGTGCATGTCTTGGTGAGTACATACCTTCAGATGTATGCATGGGGTGATGTGTGCATGTCATGATAAGTATTGTGCACCAATACTGCTGTCAAGCTCCACCCTCCCACACTCCACCACAGTTCTTCACAAGCTCACTGGCCCAACATCACTATACCAAGCAGCTCAAGTCAAGAGTCCTCACCATGTGGTTTGGAACCATCCAAGGACGCTGGAAACAGAGGCTAGAGAAATCCTGTCAGGTAAATGTGTGTGTGTGTGTGTGTGTGTGTGTGTGTGTGTGTGTGTGTGTGTGTGTGTGTGTGTGTGTGTGTGTGGTATGTGTGTGTGCAATGCAGGATATAATGGCTAACATGGGGAGGGTGTGTACACACTGTAACTTGACAACCATCAATACAATTAATTGTGACACCAAATGCTTATGTGGCTTCAGCACAAAACTTCATGATGACTTGGGATTACTGGTGTAACCAATCAGCACACAGCTGGATTAGGTGGTCTAGCACACTTCGGTTATGTGAACTAGTATTTAGCTTCCCATTTACTACCTGTTGTGTTTGAGGTAATGCTCTCTTAAGCTGAGGGTACCTAAGACCTATGTATTTGGACAAACCTTCAGATAAATATCCCACATGGTCAGCATCAAAGGACCTCCTTTGTCAGATTTTAAATGTTGATGCTGTCATTGGCTTTGGTTGGCACAGGGGAAAGAAAGGAGCACACACCACGAGCAGGCAGTATTACTGGGGAAGACAGCAGCCCAGTAGATACATCATGTGCCCTGGACCAGTTATGTGCACATAATGATTTCCAATACTCACCATACTGACCTCATACATCACATCTTTACATGTGTTGAAGAAATGAGTAAGACCAAACTGTTTTATATACACGTCTGGCCTAACTAATGTAATGTCCCCAAGCATACCTTGCAAACCTCATGTACAGTGTACCATGCAACAATGTTCCATCTAATGATGTTTGTTATGAATGGTTAGGGACAAGATGTATGATGAAGGGGTTTGTATGTTTCCCTCCACAGGCCAAGGCCCAGGAAGTATGTGTTCAGCTAACCAATGAATATGACGAGAGACTTTATGCAGTATGTTAGCATTGTTTGTTATCACATTGTGATCACATCACCTCTACACCCTCACACCATAATCACTCCTATGGATGCATTGATTTGAGTTCCAATTAGCAGTCACTCCTTCTGCACACATGCTGCCTTATAGCTTCTCCCTCCTCTGACACATACTGCCTTCCAATACCACCACACAGTGTGGCTATCACCACACAGTGTAGCTATCACCACAGTGTAGCTACCACCACACAGTGTAGCTACTACCACACAGTGTAGCTACCACCACACAGTGTGGCTACCACCACACAGTGTAGCTACCACCACACAGTGTGGCTACCACCACACAGTGTAGCTACCACCACACTGTGTGGCTACATGTATGAACATGCAGGTGTATTGATTCCTCTTATCCTGTACACATCAAATGGCTCCCCCCCACAGGTACAGAGGTCATTGGAAGAGTCACGTGCAGAGGTGGTCCAACTGAAAGCAGAGAGGCAGCTGTGTGAAGAGAACATGAAGAAGGCCTTCATGAGGGGTGTGTGTGCCCTCAACCTCGAAGCCATGTCTGTCTTCCGTCCCCGAGAAGCAGCTGTCGAGCCCGCCAATCACCATGACGATGTTGCCAATGGAGACTGCACCCCCTCCCCTCACGTGCATACACCAGATGAGCAGCAGGCAGGAAGCAGCCATCCCTCTGGTGGTGGTGGTCAGACCTACCCCAAGTCTGTACACATGACCACCTCCACCATAAATGGACACCAACATGTTCAGTCCAAGGCTTCAAAGCCTTCTGTGGTCACCATGGCTCCTCCCCTTCAAGGCAAGTCGACGAATGGTAGAAGAGGTCAAAGTTCAAAGGGACCTCCTGTTGTAGTGGAGAGACATGTTTCAGCCTAACCTCCTCCTCCCCATTCCCACCTGTTACAGCTACCACTTTGCCCACTTCATAAATTATAATTGCCAGAGATTTAACCCTTTAGAGCATGATATTGGGATCCAAGGGGGAGTGTCCCCGGCCTGTCAAGCATTCATCACACTAATAATTCCACAAGAATTAGTAATAAACCTGATGGAGTATTTGACCTCTTCCCTGCTAACAGCTCTTGCAAAAGACATGCATGTTATTCTTATTTCATTGCTTCAATTCCTTGTTATAACTAACAGTCTGCCAATGCTACTCCCGAAAGGAGAGGGGTGGATCCCCAAGTCTTCATCTCCATTGAAGGCATGGTCCATTGGATGATCCTCTGATGTCCATGATGATCAGGCCATGGTTGAACCATGAGTGGGCGGCAATACGTTTGTATACAACTGAGGTATAAGCCTCCATGCCAGGGGCAGAGAGAGGGGTGACGGAGGCACGTTCAACTTTGAGGATCCTTGGCTCAATAATATTGCTAACCTGTGGTGTCTTGAAGCAAGGCTTAGACCAAAGTGTTAACCCATTACTAACCATAGTGATGCTAATGGAGTGTGTGGTGTCTTGAAGCTGTTTACTTCTTCCATACATGTGTTACCAAATTAAAGAACATGCAAGGTCTTCATCACTATTTGTGGTAACGACAGCACAACAGCTTGTAATTGAGAGAATGAACAAAACTGCGACATTTAAAGATGTTAGACAGTTGGCATCACAAAAAATATTGCATGGTGATGATAACCGTGTAATATATAAATGTTTGCAACTTTGTCTGTTTAACTCCTGTTCAAAAGAACTGGCTGGAAGTTAGGACACATGTACATATATGAGGTGGTGAATTAACGAAGGTAGTGTGTGTGTGTGTGTGTGTGTGTGTGTGTGTGTGTGTGTGTGTGTGTTTGTTTGTGTATATATGTATGCATTGGTATATCTGGTATGTGTGTACGTGTATGTGTACTTAAGGTCACATTGCTAACCGCTGCTGTGAAAGACTTCCTAGTCTGAAATGTACCTGGGCAAAAGGGGCTGAGTTGGGCTGGACAATGCAGGGGGGTGACCATGAGGGTAGAGGAGGGGTGGGATGACAAGTACTGCCAATGAAATGTACCTTCAGCATGAGGGTCTCTCTCTCTCTCCATCCTGCCCCTACCATCAGTTTGGGGGGTTGCTCTTAATGGAAACACTGTCCGTACTTGTTTTCAATCACCTGTTGAGTTCTCTTTCTACGTGTATGTAGCTTCATTGGTCTTGCTGTTGAGTCTTCAGTTAACCACTTATGGATTTATATTCAACTGGGATGTGTGTGTTCCATTGTCAAGCTTAAATAATGCTAAACATTCAGATAAAGTTGTTACCACTAGCACTCCGCATCTCGGTGCGCATTATAATTTTTTTAAAGCGTGCACGTTTGCAATTTCCGGCCTATTGTGGTCATGCATGGTTCTATTAGTATACTAGTAGTAGCAAGGACTCTAGTTAAGGACACTTAATAAAGTCTAAGGACAGTGTCCTTGGTAGTATATGTATATAAATTTAATGGATCTAGCACAGTTACTCCGTTTCGGTTTGCAATCGCAAGATGTCGACACTTGCCGATGTCGATACACAAGTAAGACTTTTCAGGCTTGTTCGATCGTAATGATCAGAGATATTCTTCCCCTCTCTAAAGAGCGAGGTTAGCTGGCCAAGCCTTCTGGAAACCCTCGGTTCTAAGAGTTCTAAACAAATAGCGCGATGGACGGCTGCCGCTGTAAAGACACTGCTGATTGACCTCCTCTGTGCCCAGAACGTCAATGGGCAGAATATAAGCCTCGGTAAGTGCACGTACAACCTAGGTACAGAGCCGCGGCACAAATGGCTAGGCTGCCGTGATTTGTAACTGCCACAGCGTCCAGGGTGGGAATAGTGGAAAAACCATCCTGGGATTGAGTGTCCAGGGTGGGAATAGATATGGTTCTACCCTGGTTCTGTCGAACAAAAACCATGTTGAGGTTATAATTATTTCATACTTCAACAGGCAAAACCAGGGTAGAACAACATGGGATTTTACACTATTCCCATTCCCACCCTGGACGTTCAATCCCAGGATGGTTTTTACGCTATTAGGTGGGTTTTTGTTAAAAACCAGCCAAAAAAATCCAGGCTGGACGTTTATAATTTTTTCCTGTGATCACTGGAACCCCTTAATGGGGACAAGTGATGCCACGGCCAGCACTGGCCGTCCAGGACCGTATTGATTTGACAGCTCAGACGGCCCAGCCGTGACCGTGACTGTCACTAAACAGGAGCACGTGAGCTAACCGTATGAAATTCGCTGGCTGTCAAAATTTAGGGCTGTTGACCGTGGTCGTCAGGATCTTTCACGGACGGCCAGTTTTACTCACGTGATGCCACTGATGGTATAAATTAATTACTCAGTGCATGTATTTTTTTGGTTCTGGTGTCATTGAGCAGCCCCCGTAGTCCCCTAGTCCCCTAGTCCCCTGGTCCCCTAGTCCCCTAGTCCCCTAGTCCCCTAGTCCCCTGGTCCCCTAATCCCCTAGTCCCCTAGTCCCCTAGTCCCCTAGTCCCCTAGTCCTCTGACATGATAGTATCTTTGGCTTCTTCGCTATGTTACTCATGACTGAACCATTTTTGTTTCTGTGTTCTCATGTTATCTAGCCGGCTGCATGGCCTGCACTCAACAGAGCATTGGACCAAAGTTGTCAGGTGCATTATGTAGTAATAATTGTAGTTTATCGGGTTGACCTTTCAGGTCACAGGCCGGAACCTGGCCTGACTTTTGGCAACCCTGCGTACGTGTATTATAAATGCCTAAAGGCTGTAAAGCCATGACCGCATAGAAGATAGACGGCTGCCGGCCAGGCCGTGTACGTGACCGTATTGCTAAGTGGTGGTCAGCCTTTGACCGCGATCGTGACCATTGGGACAAAATCCGGCCAGCTGTGAACATGAACGTATCGGATATAGCTGGCCGTGGCATCACTGATGGGGACTGCCTGAAACACGGACACTGGACACATTTTGAATTCCCAAAATATTGCAATTTCACTTGGGATATAGATTATGAACCTCTGATGGTATGGACACCTAGATGCTCAGGATGACACTTCCTACTTGTTCACTACACATGCAACTAGTGAGGCACACACACACACACATACACAAGGGTGCTTAACAAGGGGATGACCCATGGTTTTTCCAGGAACATCAGAATTGTCCACTGTCCAACTTAGGGTCAACTGAGGTAAGCTGCCATATTAGAACGGTTTGGCTTTATTGGAACGGTGGGGGGGGGGGGGGGGGGGGGGGGGGGTTCGAATAACCGCAGAGAAATAACCACAGTTGATAATTATACCATTTACGCACTACGCCTCTAAGCGGTTAAAAATAACAGTTATTACAACTTAAGCTTCTTGGCGTCCATACACCATATTGTATGAGCTTAGCCGAAAACAACGCAACTGCTGTTTCCCGTCCCATTGGGTCCTTCCTTATCCTGTGCCATGGCTATCCGCTGCTGTTACAGTAGCGATTTCTTAATTTTGCTACATGTGTTTGATGAATGTGCAACTATAACATTTCCAGGAAACCAGGCTTAGCCATTGGGCTCATGACTGTCCACCAGTATCTCGTATTGTGACCTTAGCCGAATCCGATCGCCAAAGCTTAATGGGCTATTCCATAAAATAATTGTACACCCCTACTGATGATTCATATCAAGGTATCCCCCCATGGCATAAAACCTCTACACCATACCCCCCCCCCACCCCCCCCTCCCGAGGACATTTATTTTGGACCCCCTCTGGACACACTTTACCATTGGACTCCCTCTGGACACATCCTGATGTAGGACACCCCCCCTAGAACATTACCTTTGAAATCCCTCCTGACACATCTCACTGTGCGACACCCCTAGGACATTGCCATGATTGCCATTGGACCCCCCTCTGGACACATCTCACTGCAATAGAACATCCCCCTAGGACAACATTTTTTGTCATCTGTAGGGGTGTACAATTATTTAATGGAATAGCCCAATGACTTCCAATATTGCCTTGAAGTGCGTAAGGCCCTTTTTGTGCCCATGCAACAACTATTATGTTACATAGTCTCACACAGTTGCGAGGCTACCCCTGGTTTCATCGTTTGTAGCAGCCACTCATAGCTGACAATGCAATACGTTGGAAAGATTACTGATACATGGCCTGCCAGCTGGAGAGCTAGATAAATTGTCTAATTTATCTAGCTCTCCAGCTGGCAGGCACACAGTTCCAAAGAAAAACCACATCCGTCTGTGGTTTTTCTTTGGAACTGTGTGCGGTGTACCGCTTGCATGCAGGGAGGGGTCTTCATGGATCATGGAAGTTATTTCTCTATTCTCAGTACAATGTACATAATAACATACACTCATATAGCTTCCATTCAAGCGGTACAGTTCCAAAGAAAAACCAGACGGATGTGTACTCGCTCGCCAGCTGGCAGGCCATGTACCGGTATATCAGTAATCTTTACCAACGTATTACACGCATATGTTCAGCTCTGAGTGGCTGCTGCAAACGATGAAACCAGGCGGTAGCCTCGCAACTGTGCAGACTATATAACATCATAGTTGCTGCATGGGCACATAGAGGGCCTTCCGCATTTCAAGGGTTAATAACTATTGAAACGATTTAAGCACAGGTAAACAAGCTTTGGTTTTGATGAATTCTGGCGATTCCTAAGAGGCTGTGGAAGAGTTAGGAATTTGAACATCATTCTTGTTTGTGTATGTTTGTGAAGTAACCATAACTGATGCCAGTCTCACCCTGGCCAGTTAGGGCTTATTTTATGGTCGTTTTCAATGGAGGCCAAGAAGCCTCACTTTGGCTTGAAGTAACTCTTCCATCTAACAACCTATAACAAAAGTCTACGCAACACACACACACACACACACACACACACACACACACACACACATGAATGCATGCACACTCACCCAGCACTTACGTATTATCTTCAGAGTATCACGTCCCACTTCAGTAAGGGTATAATCTTCTCCACACACAACTGTGGTCCCATTGAGAGCCTGATCAGCAGAAATGGTGAGGACGGATGTGTAGCATGAAGACTGGTCTAGTTCCTTTATAACCTCTTGTCTAACACACTGGTTTGTCCATCATGTGTCTGAATGTGTAAGAATTTTATGACATCCTGTTATTGGTAACAATCCCATTTATATATTTCAATTGCAAGGTGAGGCCCTATGATGGTCATCTGTGTAAACAGTCTTCAGCAAATCTCCCTCTCCTCACATTCTCACCACCACCTACTACACACTTACCCCCTCTCACATTAGGCAGAATTTGAGCAGTCTAGGGTGAGGATAATAGAGAGATACCAGGCAGAGCTACACAAGAAGAGACAGCAGTGAGTACTCCTCCCCATCCCTCTTCCTATACACAGGAAAAAGTTGAAAAATCCCAGCCTTGGTTTTTTTTTAACAAAAAGCCATCCTGGAATTGAGCGTCTAGCATGGGAATATTTATATTGCATTCTGGGATTTGGCGTCTAGGGTGGGTATAGCCTAAAAACCATGCTGGGTTTGTCAAACAAAAACCGTGTTGAGCTCATTTTTATTCATTGCTTCTACATGGTTTTTGTTCGACAAACCCAACATTGTTTTTAGGCTATTCCCACTCTGGACACCAAATCCCAGGATGGTATTTGCGATATTCCCATGCTAGACGCTCAATTCCAGGATGGCTTTTTGTTAAAAAAAAAAACCAAGGCTGGGATTTTGTATGGGTGCATGTTTATGTGATTGTGTGTTGTGAACATTTTGTTCCTTCCTGCCTCCATGCTCATGCAAGATGACCATCGTAACAGTATCAACATTGGTGTTCCTCGACTGTGCACGACACAAAACCTGTGCACATACAACACAACTAGCCACACATACATGACAACTGGTACATCTAATGTGGCATGTGCATGTGCATCAGTCTGTGGCAGGGGCCAAATGTGTGCTATTTAGAGCCCACACCTTCCTCAGGGGAACTGGCATTTCTCTACCTCTTGTTTAGAACTGGATTATGTGGTAATTTGTATTCATATGGCTTTGTGGTATGTTTGTGTGTGTGTAGACACCTACAGCAGGTGAGGCAGCTGCAGGAGGAGATCTTTCTTAGGGCTAGCTCCTCACTGCCCCTCCCCCCTCCCTCTCAAGATCTTAGGGCTAGCTCCTCACTGCCCCTCCCCCCTCCCTCTCAAGATCTTAGGGCTAGCTCCTCACTGCCCCTCCCCCCCCCCCCATCATTCCCTCAGAAAGACAAAGTTGAGCTACAGAAGTGCTTCAGTACTTGGAAGATCAGACATTATGGACAAGCAAGAGAGGTGGGTGTTAAATAGAGTAAGCACCACCTGCGTTCTGTTTATATAAAGATCTTAGACCTGAACCTAAATAAGTATTTTTAAGTGTGTGTGTGTGTGTGTGTGTGTGTGTGTGTGTGTGTGTGTGTGTATTTGTGTATGTATGTGTTCATGTCTTGGTGAGTACATACCTTCAGATGTATGCATGGGGTGATGTGTGCATGTCATGATAAGTATTGTGCACCAATACTGCTGTCAAGCTCCACCCTCCCACACTCCACCACAGTCCTTCACAAGCTCACTGGCCCAACATCACTATACCAGGCAGCTCAAGTCAAGAGTCCTCACCATGTGGTTTGGAACCATCCAAGGACGCTGGAAACAGAGACTAGAGAAATCCTGTCAGGTAAGTGTGTGTTTGTGTGTGTGTGTGTGTGTGTGTGTGTGTGTGTGTGTGTGTGTGTGTGTGTGTGTGTTTGTACATGTATGTGCTTGTGCGTGCGTGCGCGCATGTGCGTGCGTGCGCGCATGTGTGTGTGTGTGTGCTTGTGAGATGCAGGATATAATGGCTTGACAATGGAATTTGGTCACACAATTGTGACACAAAATGCTCATGTGGCTTCAGCATAATGTGATGACAAAACTTCATCATGACTTGGGATTACTGGGGATTACTGGTGTAACCAATCAGCACACAGCTGGGTTAGGTGTTCTAGCACACTTCGGTTATGTGAACTAGTATTTAGCTTCCCATTTACTACCTGTTGTGTTTGAGGTAATGCTCTCTTAAGCTGAGGGTACCTAAGACCTATGTATTTGGACAAACCTCCAGATAAATATCCCACATCAAAGGACCTCCTTTAATTTGTCGAATTTTAAATGTTGATGCTGTCATTGGCTTTGGTGGGCACAGGGGAAAGAAAGGAGCACACCCCATGAGCAGGCAGTATTACTGGAGAAGACAGCAGCCTAGTAGATACATCATGTGCCCTGGACCAGTTATGTGCACATAATGATTTCCAACACTCACCATACTGACCTCATACATCACATCTTTACATGTGTTGAAGAAATGAGTTAGACCAAACTGTTTTAAATACACGTCTGGCCTAACTAATGTAATGTTCCCAAGCATATCTTGCAAACATCATGTACCAAAAATGTTATAATTGTCCCATCTAATGATGTTTGTTATGGGACAAGATGTATGATGAAGGGGTTTGTATGTTTCCCTCCACAGGCCAAGGCCCAGGAAGTATGTGTTCAGCTAACCAATGAATATGACGAGAGACTTTATGCAGTATGTTAGCATTGTTTGTCATCACATTGTGATCATATCACCTCCACACCCTCACTCCATAATCACTCCTATGGATGCATTGATTTGAGTTCCAATTAGCAGTCACTCCTTCTGCACACATGCTGCCTTATAGCTTCTCCTAACTCATGCTGCCTTATAGCTTCTCCCTTCTCTGACACATACTGCCTTCCAATGCCACCACACAGTGTAGCTACCACCACACAGTGTAGCTACATGTATGAACATGCAGGTGTATTGATTGCTCTTATCCTGTACACATCCCCCTTACAGGTAATGGCTCCACAAGGGTGATTTAGCTGGACACTGTCCCATATTGGGATCCAAGGGGGAGTGTCCCCGGCCCTGTCAAGCATTCATCACACTAATAATTCCACAAGAATTAGTAATAAACCTGATGGAGTATTTGACCTCTTCCCTGCTAACAGCTCTTGCAAAAGACATGCATGTTATTCTTATTTCATTGCTTCAATTCCTTGTTATAACTAACAGTCTCCATTTGTAAATGACATCAGTGCTTGCAAAGTCATGCCCCTCCCCCTAACTGGATCTGCCCTGCAGATGTACTGATGTGGATTCTTAGTTATAGAATATTATCTTACACATCATAATATTTGCTCAATAGTATTGCTAACCTGTGGTGTCTTGAAGCATGGCTTAGACCAAAGTGTTAACACATTACTAACAATAGTATTGCTAATTATAATAGAGTGTGTGGTGTCGCACTCAACACAGGGATCTCGCGTAATCCATAAACATATAGGTAAACATGCGAGCAGCGTGTCTGTTAACATCATGCGGGAACAGGAGATTGTACGCCGTTGGGATGGATTTTCCACGCATGTGCGTTCGCTGGTTGTCACTTCGCGCCTCACGCTATGTAAATCCGTGGGTATTAACGGAGCTTGGGTACGTGTTGTGCATTGTGGAACGTGGTGTGGTGGTACCGAATGTTTTCCGGGCTGGTGGTGTGCTTTAGCGGTCAAGGCGCTGAGGCCGGGGAGGTAGGGAACACCCAGAAAAGGCGCGTGACATTCATAATGCTGGTCACGGACGTGTGAAGCTGTGGGCTTATCTACTTATGAAATCATTAAAAGCGTGAATAATCGTGGCGACCCTAATCTTCAGGAATGCCGTAATCAGGAGACATACTTTATTACTTCGGAGTTGGGAGTTGGGAATAATATTAATGAATGAACCATACCCTCATCCCCCCCCACCCTCTCCCTCACAGGATACCCTATTTATACATGTCGTACCCCCCCCCCCGTTTGGCGTTGTTCCCTAGTGCTGGTGGTGTGTACTGAATGTATGGATGTGATGGGCTAGTGCTGGTGGTGTGTACTGAATGTATGGATGTGATGGGCTAGTGCTGGTGGTGTGTACTGAATGTATGGATGTGATGGGCTAGTGCTGGTGGTGTGTACTGAATGTATGGATGTGATGGGCTAGTGCTGGTGGTGTGTACTGAATGTGTGGATGTGATGGGCTAGTGCTGGTGGTGTGTACTGAATGTATGGATGTGATGGACTAGTGCTGGTGGTGTGTACTGAATGTGTGGATGTGATGGGTTAGTGCTGGTGGTGTGTACTGAATGTATGGATGTGATGGGCTAGTGCTGGTGGTGTGTACTGAATGTGTGGATGTGATGGGCTAGTGCTGGTGGCGTGTACTGAATGCACTAGCCCATCACATCCATACATTCAGTACACACCACCAGCACTAGCCCATCACATCCACACATTCAGTACACACCACCAGCACTAGTCCATCACATCCATACATTCAGTACACACCACCAGCACTAGCCCATCACATCCACACATTCAGTACACACCACCAGCACTAGCCCATCACATCCACACATTCAGTACACACCACCAGCACTAACCCATCACATCCACACATTCAGTACACACCACCAGCACTAGTCCATCACATCCATACATTCAGTACACACCACCAGCACTAGCCCATCACATCCATACATTCAGTACACACCACCAGTACTAGTCCATCACATCCATACATTCAGTACACACCATCAGCACTAGTCCATCACATCCATACATTCAGTACACACCACCAGCACTAGCCCATCACATCCACACATTCAGTACACACCACCAGCACTAGTCCATCACATCCATACATTCAGTACACACAACCAGCACTAGCCCATCACATCCATACATTCAGTACACACCACCAGTACTAGCCCATCACATCCATACATTCAGTACACACCACCAGCACTAGTCCATCACATCCATACATTCAGTACACACCACCAGCACTAGCCCATCACATCCATACATTCAGTACACACCATCAGCACTAGCCCATCACATCCACACATTCAGTACACACCACCAGCACTAGTCCATCACATCCATACATTCAGTACACACCACCAGCACTAGCCCATCACATCCATACATTCAGTACACACCACCAGCACTAGCCCATCACATCCACACATTCAGTACACACCACCAGCACTAACCCATCACATCCACACATTCAATACACACCACCAGCACTAGTCCATCACATCCACACATTCAGTACACACCACCAGCACTAGCCCATCACATCCACACATTCAGTACACGCCACCAGCACTAGTCCATCACATCCATACATTCAGTACACACCACCAGCACTAGCCCATCACATCCACACATTCAGTACACACCACCAGCACTAGCCCATCACATCCATACATTCAGTACACACCACCAGCACTAGCCCATCACATCCACACATTCAGTACACACCACCAGCACTAGTCCATCACATCCATACATTCAGTACACACCACCAGCACTAACCCATCACATCCACACATTCAGTACACACCACCAGCACTAGTCCATCACATCCATACATTCAGTACACACCACCAGCACTAGCCCATCACATCCATACATTCAGTACACACCACCAGCACTAGTCCATCACATCCATACATTCAGTACACACCACCAGCACTAGCCCATCACATCCACACATTCAGTACACACCACCAGCACTAGTCCATCACATCCATACATTCAGTACACACCACCAGCACTAGCCCATCACATCCATACATTCAGTACACACCACCAGCATTAGCCCATCACATCCACACATTCAGTACACACCACCAGCACTAGTCCATCACATCCATACATTCAGTACACACCACCAGCACTAGCCCATCACATCCACACATTCAGTACACACCACCAGCACTAGTCCATCACATCCATACATTCAGTACACACCACCAGCACTAGCCCATCACATCCACACATTCAGTACACGCCACCAGCACTAGTCCATCACATCCATACATCCAGTACACACCACCAGTACTAGCCCATCACATCCATACATTCAGTACACGCCACCAACACTAGTCCATCACATCCACACATTCAGTACACACCACCAGCACTAGCCCATCACATCCATACATTCAGTACACACCACCAGCACTAGCCCATCACATCCACACATTCAGTACACACCACCAGCACTAACCCATCACATCCACACATTCAGTACACACCACCAGCACTAGTCGATCACATCCATACATTCAGTACACACCACCAGCACTAGCCCATCACATCCACACATTCAGTACACGCCACCAGCACTAGTCCATCACATCCATACATTCAGTACACACCACCAGTACTAGCCCATCACATCCATACATTCAGTACATACCACCAGCACTAGTCCATCACATCCATACATTCAGTACACACCACCAGCACTAGCCCATCACATCCATACATTCAGTACACACCATCAGCACTAGCCCATCACATCCACACATTCAGTACACACCACCAGCACTAGTCCATCACATCCATACATTCAGTACACACCACCAGCACTAGCCCATCACATCCATACATTCAGTACACACCACCAGCACTAGCCCATCACATCCACACATTCAGTACACACCACCAGCACTAACCCATCACATCCACACATTCAATACACACCACCAGCACTAGTCCATCACATCCACACATTCAGTACACACCACCAGCACTAGCCCATCACATCCACACATTCAGTACACGCCACCAGCACTAGTCCATCACATCCATACATTCAGTACACACCACCAGCACTAGCCCATCACATCCACACATTCAGTACACACCACCAGCACTAGCCCATCACATCCATACATTCAGTACACACCACCAGCACTAGCCCATCACATCCACACATTCAGTACACACCACCAGCACTAGTCCATCACATCCATACATTCAGTACACACCACCAGCACTAGCCCATCACATCCACACATTCAGTACACACCACCAGCACTAACCCATCACATCCACACATTCAGTACACACCACCAGCACTAGTCCATCACATCCATACATTCAGTACACACCACCAGCACTAGCCCATCACATCCACACATTCAGTACACGCCACCAGCACTAGTCCATCACATCCATACATTCAGTACACACCACCAGTACTAGCCCATCACATCCATACATTCAGTACACACCACCAGCACTAGCCCATCACATCTATACATTCAGTACACACCACCAGCACTAGTCCATCACATCCATACATTCAGTACACACCACCAGCACTAGCCCATCACATCTATACATTCAGTACACACCACCAGCACTAGTCCATCACATCCATACATTCAGTACACACCACCAGCACTAGTCCATCACATCCATACATTCAGTACACACCACCAGTACTAGCCCATCACATCCATACATTCAGTACACTAGCCCATCACATCCATACATTCAGTGCACTAGCCCATCACATCCATACATTCACCAGCACTAGCCCATCACATCCATACATTCAGTGCACACCACCAGCACTAGCCCATCACATCCACACATTCAGTACACACCACCAGCACTAGTCCATCACATCCATACATTCAGTACACACCACCAGCACTAGCCCATTACATCCATACATTCAGTACACACCACCAGCACTAGCCCATCACATCCACACATTCAGTACACACCACCAGCACTAGCCCATCACATCCACACATTCAGTACACACCACCAGCACTAACCCATCACATCCACACATTCAGTACACACCACCAGCACTAGTCCATCACATCCATACATTCAGTACACACCACCAGCACTAGCCCATCACATCCACACATTCAGTACACGCCACCAGCACTAGTCCATCACATCCATACATTCAGTACACACCACCAGCACTAGCCCATCACATCCATACATTCAGTACACACCACCAGTACTAGTCCATCACATCCATACATTCAGTACACACCACCAGCACTAGTCCATCACAACCATACATTCAGTACACACCACCAGCACTAGCCCATCACATCCACACATTCAGTACACACCACCAGCACTAGTCCATCACATCCATACATTCAGTACACACCACCAGCACTAGCCCATCACATCCACACATTCAGTACACACCACCAGCACTAGTCCATCACATCCATACATTCAGTACACACCACCAGTACTAGCCCATCACATCCATACATTCAGTACACGCCACCAGCACTAGTCCATCACATCCATACATTCAGTACACACCACCAGCACTAGCCCATCACATCCATACATTCAGTACACGCCACCAGCACTAGTCCATCACATCCACACATTCAGTACACACCACCAGCACTAGCCCATCACATCCACACATTCAGTACACACCACCAGCACTAACCCATCACATCCACACATTCAGTACACACCACCAGCACTAGTCCATCACATCCATACATTCAGTACACACCACCAGCACTAGCCCATCACATCCACACATTCAGTACACGCCACCAGCACTAGTCCATCACATCCATACATTCAGTACACACCACCAGTACTAGCCCATCACATCCATACATTCAGTACACACCACCAGCACTAGTCCATCACATCCATACATTCAGTACACACCACCAGCACTAGCCCATCACATCCATACATTCAGTACACACCATCAGCACTAGCCCATCACATCCACACATTCAGTACACACCACCAGCACTAGTCCATCACATCCATACATTCAGTACACACCACCAGCACTAGCCCATCACATCCATACATTCAGTACACACCACCAGCACTAGCCCATCACATCCACACATTCAGTACACACCACCAGCACTAGTCCATCACATCCATACATTCAGTACACACCACCAGCACTAGCCCATCACATCCACACATTCAGTACACACCACCAGCACTAGCCCATCACATCCATACATTCAGTACACACCACCAGCACTAGCCCATCACATCCACACATTCAGTACACACCACCAGCACTAGTCCATCACATCCATACATTCAGTACACACCACCAGCACTAGCCCATCACATCCACACATTCAGTACACACCACCAGCACTAGCCCATCACATCCACACATTCAGTACACACCACCAGCACTAACCCATCACATCCACACATTCAGTACACACCACCAGCACTAGTCCATCACATCCATACATTCAGTACACACCACCAGCACTAGCCCATCACATCCATACATTCAGTACACACCACCAGTACTAGTCCATCACATCCATACATTCAGTACACACCACCAGCACTAGTCCATCACATCCATACATTCAGTACACACCACCAGCACTAGCCCATCACATCCACACATTCAGTACACACCACCAGCACTAGTCCATCACATCCATACATTCAGTACACACCACCAGCACTAGCCCATCACATCCATACATTCAGTACACACCACCAGTACTAGTCCATCACATCCATACATTCAGTACACACCACCAGCACTAGTCCATCACATCCATACATTCAGTACATACCACCAGCACTAGCCCATCACATCCACACATTCAGTACACACCACCAGCACTAGTCCATCACATCCATACATTCAGTACACACCACCAGCACTAGCCCATCACATCCACACATTCAGTACACACCACCAGCACTAGCCCATCACATCCACACATTCAGTACACACCACCAGCACTAGCCCATCACATCCATACATTCAGTACACACCACCAGCACTAGCCCATCACATCCATACATTCAGTACACACCACCAGCACTAGCCCATCACATCCATACATTCAGTACACACCACCAGCACTAGCCCATCACATCCACACATTCAGTACACACCACCAGCACTAGTCCATCACATCCATACATTCAGTACACACCACCAGCACTAGCCCATCACATCCACACATTCAGTACACACCACCAGCACTAGCCCATCACATCCATACATTCAGTACACACCACCAGCACTAGCCCCCATCACATCCATACATTCAGTACACACCACCAGCACTAGCCCATCACATCCATACATTCAGTACACACCACCAGTACTAGTCCATCACATCCATACATTCAGTACACACCACCAGCACTAGTCCATCACATCCATACATTCAGTACACACCACCAGCACTAGCCCATCACATCCACACATTCAGTACACACCACCAGCACTAGTCCATCACATCCATACATTCAGTACACACCACCAGCACTAGTCCATCACATCCATACATTCAGTACACACCACCAGCACTAGCCCATCACATCCGCACATTCAGTACACACCACCAGCACTAGTCCATCACATCCATACATTCAGTACTTACCACCAGCACTAGCCCATCACATCCACACATTCAGTACACACCACCAGCACTAGCCCATCACATCCATACATTCAGTACACACCACCAGCACTAGCCCATCACATCCATACATTCAGTACACACCACCAGCACTAGCCCATCACATCCACACATTCAGTACACACCACCAGCACTAGCCCATCACATCCATACATTCAGTACACACCACCAGCACTAGCCCATCACATCCACACATTCAGTACACACCACCAGCACTAGTCCATCACATCCATACATTCAGTACACACCACCAGCACTAGCCCATCACATCCACACATTCAGTACACACCACCAGCACTAGCCCATCACATCCATACATTCAGTACACACCACCAGCACTAGCCCATCACATCCATACATTCAGTACACACCACCAGCACTAGCCCATCACATCCATACATTCAGTACACACCACCAGCACTAGCCCATCACATCCACACATTCAGTACACACCACCAGCACTAGCCCATCACATCCACACATTCAGTACACACCACCAGCACTAGTCCATCACATCCATACATTCAGTACACACCACCAGCACTAGCCCATCACATCCATACATTCAGTACACACCACCAGCATTAGCCCATCACATCCACACATTCAGTACACACCACCAGCACTAGTCCATCACATCCATACATTCAGTACACACCACCAGCACTAGCCCATCACATCCACACATTCAGTACACACCACCAGCACTAGTCCATCACATCCATACATTCAGTACACACCACCAGCACTAGCCCATCACATCCACACATTCAGTACACGCCACCAGCACTAGTCCATCACATCCATACATCCAGTACACACCACCAGTACTAGCCCATCACATCCATACATTCAGTACACGCCACCAACACTAGTCCATCACATCCACACATTCAGTACACACCACCAGCACTAGCCCATCACATCCATACATTCAGTACACACCACCAGCACTAGCCCATCACATCCACACATTCAGTACACACCACCAGCACTAACCCATCACATCCACACATTCAGTACACACCACCAGCACTAGTCGATCACATCCATACATTCAGTACACACCACCAGCACTAGCCCATCACATCCACACATTCAGTACACGCCACCAGCACTAGTCCATCACATCCATACATTCAGTACACACCACCAGTACTAGCCCATCACATCCATACATTCAGTACATACCACCAGCACTAGTCCATCACATCCATACATTCAGTACACACCACCAGCACTAGCCCATCACATCCATACATTCAGTACACACCATCAGCACTAGCCCATCACATCCACACATTCAGTACACACCACCAGCACTAGTCCATCACATCCATACATTCAGTACACACCACCAGCACTAGCCCATCACATCCATACATTCAGTACACACCACCAGCACTAGCCCATCACATCCACACATTCAGTACACACCACCAGCACTAACCCATCACATCCACACATTCAATACACACCACCAGCACTAGTCCATCACATCCACACATTCAGTACACACCACCAGCACTAGCCCATCACATCCACACATTCAGTACACGCCACCAGCACTAGTCCATCACATCCATACATTCAGTACACACCACCAGCACTAGCCCATCACATCCACACATTCAGTACACACCACCAGCACTAGCCCATCACATCCATACATTCAGTACACACCACCAGCACTAGCCCATCACATCCACACATTCAGTACACACCACCAGCACTAGTCCATCACATCCATACATTCAGTACACACCACCAGCACTAGCCCATCACATCCACACATTCAGTACACACCACCAGCACTAACCCATCACATCCACACATTCAGTACACACCACCAGCACTAGTCCATCACATCCATACATTCAGTACACACCACCAGCACTAGCCCATCACATCCACACATTCAGTACACGCCACCAGCACTAGTCCATCACATCCATACATTCAGTACACACCACCAGTACTAGCCCATCACATCCATACATTCAGTACACACCACCAGCACTAGCCCATCACATCTATACATTCAGTACACACCACCAGCACTAGTCCATCACATCCATACATTCAGTACACACCACCAGCACTAGCCCATCACATCTATACATTCAGTACACACCACCAGCACTAGTCCATCACATCCATACATTCAGTACACACCACCAGCACTAGTCCATCACATCCATACATTCAGTACACACCACCAGTACTAGCCCATCACATCCATACATTCAGTACACTAGCCCATCACATCCATACATTCAGTGCACTAGCCCATCACATCCATACATTCACCAGCACTAGCCCATCACATCCATACATTCAGTGCACACCACCAGCACTAGCCCATCACATCCACACATTCAGTACACACCACCAGCACTAGTCCATCACATCCATACATTCAGTACACACCACCAGCACTAGCCCATTACATCCATACATTCAGTACACACCACCAGCACTAGCCCATCACATCCACACATTCAGTACACACCACCAGCACTAGCCCATCACATCCACACATTCAGTACACACCACCAGCACTAACCCATCACATCCACACATTCAGTACACACCACCAGCACTAGTCCATCACATCCATACATTCAGTACACACCACCAGCACTAGCCCATCACATCCACACATTCAGTACACGCCACCAGCACTAGTCCATCACATCCATACATTCAGTACACACCACCAGCACTAGCCCATCACATCCATACATTCAGTACACACCACCAGTACTAGTCCATCACATCCATACATTCAGTACACACCACCAGCACTAGTCCATCACAACCATACATTCAGTACACACCACCAGCACTAGCCCATCACATCCACACATTCAGTACACACCACCAGCACTAGTCCATCACATCCATACATTCAGTACACACCACCAGCACTAGCCCATCACATCCACACATTCAGTACACACCACCAGCACTAGTCCATCACATCCATACATTCAGTACACACCACCAGTACTAGCCCATCACATCCATACATTCAGTACACGCCACCAGCACTAGTCCATCACATCCATACATTCAGTACACACCACCAGCACTAGCCCATCACATCCATACATTCAGTACACGCCACCAGCACTAGTCCATCACATCCACACATTCAGTACACACCACCAGCACTAGCCCATCACATCCACACATTCAGTACACACCACCAGCACTAACCCATCACATCCACACATTCAGTACACACCACCAGCACTAGTCCATCACATCCATACATTCAGTACACACCACCAGCACTAGCCCATCACATCCACACATTCAGTACACGCCACCAGCACTAGTCCATCACATCCATACATTCAGTACACACCACCAGTACTAGCCCATCACATCCATACATTCAGTACACACCACCAGCACTAGTCCATCACATCCATACATTCAGTACACACCACCAGCACTAGCCCATCACATCCATACATTCAGTACACACCATCAGCACTAGCCCATCACATCCACACATTCAGTACACACCACCAGCACTAGTCCATCACATCCATACATTCAGTACACACCACCAGCACTAGCCCATCACATCCATACATTCAGTACACACCACCAGCACTAGCCCATCACATCCACACATTCAGTACACACCACCAGCACTAGTCCATCACATCCATACATTCAGTACACACCACCAGCACTAGCCCATCACATCCACACATTCAGTACACACCACCAGCACTAGCCCATCACATCCATACATTCAGTACACACCACCAGCACTAGCCCATCACATCCACACATTCAGTACACACCACCAGCACTAGTCCATCACATCCATACATTCAGTACACACCACCAGCACTAGCCCATCACATCCACACATTCAGTACACACCACCAGCACTAGCCCATCACATCCACACATTCAGTACACACCACCAGCACTAACCCATCACATCCACACATTCAGTACACACCACCAGCACTAGTCCATCACATCCATACATTCAGTACACACCACCAGCACTAGCCCATCACATCCATACATTCAGTACACACCACCAGTACTAGTCCATCACATCCATACATTCAGTACACACCACCAGCACTAGTCCATCACATCCATACATTCAGTACACACCACCAGCACTAGCCCATCACATCCACACATTCAGTACACACCACCAGCACTAGTCCATCACATCCATACATTCAGTACACACCACCAGCACTAGCCCATCACATCCATACATTCAGTACACACCACCAGTACTAGTCCATCACATCCATACATTCAGTACACACCACCAGCACTAGTCCATCACATCCATACATTCAGTACACACCACCAGCACTAGCCCATCACATCCACACATTCAGTACACACCACCAGCACTAGTCCATCACATCCATACATTCAGTACACACCACCAGCACTAGCCCATCACATCCACACATTCAGTACACACCACCAGCACTAGCCCATCACATCCACACATTCAGTACACACCACCAGCACTAGCCCATCACATCCATACATTCAGTACACACCACCAGCACTAGCCCATCACATCCATACATTCAGTACACACCACCAGCACTAGCCCATCACATCCATACATTCAGTACACACCACCAGCACTAGCCCATCACATCCACACATTCAGTACACACCACCAGCACTAGTCCATCACATCCATACATTCAGTACACACCACCAGCACTAGCCCATCACATCCACACATTCAGTACACACCACCAGCACTAGCCCATCACATCCATACATTCAGTACACACCACCAGCACTAGCCCCCATCACATCCATACATTCAGTACACACCACCAGCACTAGACCATCACATCCATACATTCAGTACACACCACCAGCACTAGCCCATCACATCCATACATTCAGTACACACCACCAGTACTAGTCCATCACATCCATACATTCAGTACACACCACCAGCACTAGTCCATCACATCCATACATTCAGTACACACCACCAGCACTAGCCCATCACATCCACACATTCAGTACACACCACCAGCACTAGTCCATCACATCCATACATTCAGTACACACCACCAGCACTAGTCCATCACATCCATACATTCAGTACACACCACCAGCACTAGCCCATCACATCCGCACATTCAGTACACACCACCAGCACTAGTCCATCACATCCATACATTCAGTACTTACCACCAGCACTAGCCCATCACATCCACACATTCAGTACACACCACCAGCACTAGCCCATCACATCCATACATTCAGTACACACCACCAGCACTAGCCCATCACATCCATACATTCAGTACACACCACCAGCACTAGCCCATCACATCCACACATTCAGTACACACCACCAGCACTAGCCCATCACATCCATACATTCAGTACACACCACCAGCACTAGCCCATCACATCCACACATTCAGTACACACCACCAGCACTAGTCCATCACATCCATACATTCAGTACACACCACCAGCACTAGCCCATCACATCCACACATTCAGTACACACCACCAGCACTAGCCCATCACATCCATACATTCAGTACACACCACCAGCACTAGCCCATCACATCCATACATTCAGTACACACCACCAGCACTAGCCCATCACATCCATACATTCAGTACACACCACCAGCACTAGCCCATCACATCCATACATTCAGTACACACCACCAGCACTAGTCCATCACATCCATACATTCAGTACACACCACCAGCACTAGCCCATCACATCCACACATTCAGTACACACCACCAGCACTAGTCCATCACATCCATACATTCAGTACACACCACCAGCACTAGCCCATCACATCCATACATTCAGTACACACCACCAGTACTAGTCCATCACATCCATACATTCAGTACACACCACCAGCACTAGTCCATCACATCCATACATTCAGTACACACCACCAGCACTAGCCCATCACATCCACACATTCAGTACACACCACCAGCACTAGTCCATCACATCCATACATTCAGTACACACCACCAGCACTAGCCCATCACATCCATACATTCAGTACACACCACCAGCACTAGCCCATCACATCCACACATTCAGTACACACCACCAGCACTAGCCCATCACATCCACACATTCAGTACACACCACCAGCACTAGCCCATCACATCCATACATTCAGTACACACCACCAGCACTAGCCCATCACATCCATACATTCAGTACACACCACCAGCACTAGCCCATCACATCCATACATTCAGTACACACCACCAGCACTAGCCCATCACATCCACACATTCAGTACACACCACCAGCGCTAGTCCATCACATCCATACATTCAGTACACACCACCAGCACTAGCCCATCACATCCACACATTCAGTACACACCACCAGCACTAGCCCATCACATCCATACATTCAGTACACACCACCAGCACTAGCCCCCATCACATCCATACATTCAGTACACACCACCAGCACTAGACCATCACATCCATACATTCAGTACACACCACCAGCACTAGCCCATCACATCCATACATTCAGTACACACCACCAGTACTAGTCCATCACATCCATACATTCAGTACACACCACCAGCACTAGTCCATCACATCCATACATTCAGTACACACCACCAGCACTAGCCCATCACATCCACACATTCAGTACACACCACCAGCACTAGTCCATCACATCCATACATTCAGTACACACCACCAGCACTAGTGTACTGAATGTATGGATGTGATGGACTAGTGCTGGTGGTGTGTACTGAATGTGTGGATGTGATGGGCTAGTGCTGGTGGTGTGCACTGAATGTATGGATGTGATGGGCTAGTGCTGGTGAATGTATGGATGTGATGGACTAGTGATGTGATGGACTAGTGCTGGTGGTGTGTACTGAATGTATGGATGTGATGGACTAGTACTGGTGGTGTGTACTGAATGTATGAATGTGATGGGCTAGTGCTGGTGGTGTGTACTGAATGTATGGATGTGATGGACTAGTGCTGGTGGCGTGTACTGAATGTGTGGATGTGATGGGCTAGTGCTGGTGGTGTGTACTGAATGTATGGATGTGATGGACTAGTGCTGGTGGTGTGTACTGAATGTGTGGATGTGATGGGTTAGTGCTGGTGGTGTGTACTGAATGTGTGGATGTGATGGGCTAGTGCTGGTGGTGTGTACTGAATGTGTGGATGTGATGGGCTAGTGCTGGTGGTGTGTACTGAATGTATGGATGTAATGGGCTAGTGCTGGTGGTGTGTACTGAATGTATGGATGTGATGGACTAGTGCTGGTGGTGTGTACTGAATGTGTGGATGTGATGGGCTAGTGCTGGTGGTGTGCACTGAATGTATGGATGTGATGGGCTAGTGCTGGTGAATGTATGGATGTGATGGGCTAGTGCACTGAATGTATGGATGTGATGGGCTAGTGTACTGAATGTATGGATGTGATGGGCTAGTACTGGTGGTGTGTACTGAATGTATGGATGTGATGGACTAGTGCTGGTGGTGTGTACTGAATGTATGGATGTGATGGACTAGTGCTGGTGGTGTGTACTGAATGTATAGATGTGATGGGCTAGTGCTGGTGGTGTGTACTGAATGTATGGATGTGATGGACTAGTGCTGGTGGTGTGTACTGAATGTATAGATGTGATGGGCTAGTGCTGGTGGTGTGTACTGAATGTATGGATGTGATGGGCTAGTACTGGTGGTGTGTACTGAATGTATGGATGTGATGGACTAGTGCTGGTGGCGTGTACTGAATGTGTGGATGTGATGGGCTAGTGCTGGTGGTGTGTACTGAATGTATGGATGTGATGGACTAGTGCTGGTGGTGTGTACTGAATGTGTGGATGTGATGGGTTAGTGCTGGTGGTGTGTACTGAATGTGTGGATGTGATGGGCTAGTGCTGGTGGTGTGTACTGAATGTATGGATGTGATGGACTAGTGCTGGTGGTGTGTACTGAATGTGTGGATGTGATGGGCTAGTGCTGGTGGTGTGTACTGAATGTATGGATGTGATGGGCTAGTGCTGGTGGTGTGTACTGAATGTGTGGATGTGATGGGCTAGTGCTGGTGGTGTGTACTGAATGTATGGATGTGATGGACTAGTGCTGGTGGCGTGTACTGAATGTGTGGATGTGATGGGCTAGTGCTGGTGGTGTGTACTGAATGTGTGGATGTGATGGACTAGTGCTGGTGGTGTGTATTGAATGTGTGGATGTGATGGGTTAGTGCTGGTGGTGTGTACTGAATGTGTGGATGTGATGGGCTAGTGCTGGTGGTGTGTACTGAATGTATGGATGTGATGGGCTAGTGCTGGTGGTGTGTACTGAATGTATGGATGTGATGGACTAGTGCTGGTGGTGTGTACTGAATGTGTGGATGTGATGGGCTAGTGCTGATGGTGTGTACTGAATGTATGGATGTGATGGGCTAGTGCTGGTGGTGTGTACTGAATGTATGGATGTGATGGACTAGTGCTGGTGGTGTGTACTGAATGTATGGATGTGATGGGCTAGTACTGGTGGTGTGTACTGAATGTATGGATGTGATGGACTAGTGCTGGTGGCGTGTACTGAATGTGTGGATGTGATGGGCTAGTGCTGGTGGTGTGTACTGAATGTATGGATGTGATCGACTAGTGCTGGTGGTGTGTACTGAATGTGTGGATGTGATGGGTTAGTGCTGGTGGTGTGTACTGAATGTGTGGATGTGATGGGCTAGTGCTGGTGGTGTGTACTGAATGTATGGATGTGATGGGCTAGTGCTGGTGGTGTGTACTGAATGTGTGGATGTGATGGACTAGTGTTGGTGGCGTGTACTGAATGTATGGATGTGATGGGCTAGTACTGGTGGTGTGTACTGAATGTATGGATGTGATGGACTAGTGCTGGTGGCGTGTACTGAATGTGTGGATGTGATGGGCTAGTGCTGGTGGTGTGTACTGAATGTATGGATGTGATGGACTAGTGCTGGTGGTGTGTACTGAATGTGTGGATGTGATGGGCTAGTGCTGGTGGTGTGTACTGAATGTATGGATGTGATGGACTAGTGCTGGTGGTGTGTACTGAATGTGTGGATGTGATGGGCTAGTGCTGGTGGTGTGTACTGAATGTATGGATGTGATGGGCTAGTGCTGGTGGTGTGTACTGAATGTATGGATGTGATGGACTAGTGCTGGTGGTGTGTACTGAATGTGTGGATGTGATGGGCTAGTGCTGGTGGTGTGTACTGAATGTATGGATGTGATGGACTAGTGCTGGTGGTGTGTACTGAATGTATGGATGTGATGGGCTAGTGCTGGTGGTGTGTACTGAATGTATGGATGTGATGGACTAGTGCTGGTGGTGTGTACTGAATGTGTGGATGTGATGGGTTAGTGCTGGTGGTGTGTACTGAATGTATGGATGTGATGGACTAGTGCTGGTGGTGTGTACTGAATGTGTGGATGTGATGGGCTAGTGCTGGTGGTGTGTACTGAATGTATGGATGTGATGGGCTAGTGCTGGTGGTGTGTACTGAATGTGTGGATGTGATGGGCTAGTGCTGGTGGTGTGTACTGAATGTATGGATGTGATGGACTAGTGCTGGTGGCGTGTACTGAATGTGTGGATGTGATGGGCTAGTGCTGGTGGTGTGTACTGAATGTGTGGATGTGATGGACTAGTGCTGGTGGTGTGTATTGAATGTGTGGATGTGATGGGTTAGTGCTGGTGGTGTGTACTGAATGTGTGGATGTGATGGGCTAGTGCTGGTGGTGTGTACTGAATGTATGGATGTGATGGGCTAGTGCTGGTGGTGTGTACTGAATGTATGGATGTGATGGACTAGTGCTGGTGGTGTGTACTGAATGTGTGGATGTGATGGGCTAGTGCTGATGGTGTGTACTGAATGTATGGATGTGATGGGCTAGTGCTGGTGGTGTGTACTGAATGTATGGATGTGATGGACTAGTGCTGGTGGTGTGTACTGAATGTATGGATGTGATGGGCTAGTACTGGTGGTGTGTACTGAATGTGTGGATGTGATGGACTAGTGCTGGTGGTGTGTACTGAATGTATGGATGTGATGGGCTAGTACTGGTGGTGTGTACTGAATGTATGGATGTGATGGACTAGTGCTGGTGGCGTGTACTGAATGTATGGATGTGATGGGCTAGTGCTGGTGGTGTGTACTGAATGTATGGATGTGATGGACTAGTGCTGGTGGTGTGTACTGAATGTGTGGATGTGATGGGCTAGTGCTGGTGGTGTGTACTGAATGTATGGATGTGATGGACTAGTGCTGGTGGTGTGTACTGAATGTGTGGATGTGATGGGCTAGTGCTGGTGGTGTGTACTGAATGTATGGATGTGATGGACTAGTGCTGGTGGTGTGTACTGAATGTATGGATGTGATGGACTAGTACTGGTGGTGTGTACTGAATGTATGGATGTGATGGGCTAGTGCACTGAATGTATGGATGTGATGGGCTAGTGTACTGAATGTATGGATGTGATGGGCTAGTACTGGTGGTATGTACTGAATGTATGGATGTGATGGACTAGTGCTGGTGGTGTGTACTGAATGTGTGGATGTGATGGGCTAGTGCTGGTGGTGTGTACTGAATGTATGGATGTGATGGACTAGTGCTGGTGGTGTGTACTGAATGTATGGATGTGATGGGCTAGTGCTGGTGGTGTGTACTGAATGTATGGATGTGATGGACTAGTGCTGGTGGTGTGTACTGAATGTGTGGATGTGATGGGCTAGTGCTGGTGGTGTGTACTGAATGTATGGATGTGATGGGCTAGTGCTGGTGGTGTGTACTGAATGTATGGATGTGATGGACTAGTGCTGGTGGTGTGTACTGAATGTGTGGATGTGATGGGCTAGTGCTGGTGGTGTGTACTGAATGTATGGATGTGATGGACTAGTGCTGGTGGTGTGTACTGAATGTATGGATGTGATGGACTAGTACTGGTGGTGTGTACTGAATGTACACAATGTATGGATGTGATGGGCTAGTACTGGTGGTGTGTACTGAATGTATGGATGTGATGGACTAGTGCTGGTGGCGTGTACTGAATGTGTGGATGTGATGGGCTAGTGCTGGTGGTGTGTACTGAATGTATGGATGTGATGGACTAGTGCTGGTGGTGTGTACTGAATGTGTGGATGTGATGGGTTAGTGCTGGTGGTGTGTACTGAATGTATGGATGTGATGGGCTAGTGCTGGTGGTGTGTACTGAATGTATGGATGTGATGGACTAGTGCTGGTGGTGTGTACTGAATGTGTGGATGTGATGGGCTAGTGCTGGTGGTGTGTACTGAATGTATGGATGTGATGGACTAGTGCTGGTGGTGTGTACTGAATGTATGGATGTGATGGGCTAGTGCTGGTGGTGTGTACTGAATGTATGGATGTGATGGACTAGTACTGGTGGTGTGTACTGAATGTATGGATGTGATGGGCTAGTGCTGGTGGTGTGTACTGAATGTATGGATGTGATGGACTAGTGCTGGTGGCGTGTACTGAATGTGTGGATGTGATGGGCTAGTGCTGGTGGTGTGTACTGAATGTATGGATGTGATGGACTAGTGCTGGTGGTGTGTACTGATTGTGTGGATGTGATGGGCTAGTGCTGGTGGTGTGTACTGAATGTATGGATGTGATGGACTAGTGCTGGTGGTGTGTACTGAATGTATGGATGTGATGGGCTAGTGCTGGTGGTGTGTACTGAATGTATGGATGTGATGGACTAATACTGGTGGTGTGTACTGAATGTATGGATGTGATGGGCTAGTGCTGGTGGTGTGTACTGAATGTATGGATGTGATGGACTAGTACTGGTGGTGTGTACTGAATGTATGGATGTGATGGGCTAGTGCTGGTGGTGGTGGTGTGCACAATGGATGGCTGCACCAATATTGAATTCATAAGTGATATGGGTGTGTGACACTGTGAGTGAGTTGTGAGGGGGGGGGGGGGGGAGGAGATAAGTATGCTTTGGTGGGCAAGGTACCTTGACCCTGATGAGACCTTACCCAGGCCACCCCCTGGAAAAGATATCCCTGGTGGATGGCCATGGGGGCATAGGGAGGAGTGGACACTCCCCCTCAGTACCAGCGTTGTATCCAAAACAAACAGATCACTCATCTAACCACACTAACCATGTAGTAACTAAGTAGTCTTGTACCCATGCAGACGTATATATGTTTGTACTGATGTCCATGGATTTATACCCCATCTCTTTGGCACCTTCCCTGATGAACGAGGTGGTGAGGGTGTATTATACCCACCTGCTCTTTTCCCAAAGGCCAGGTCTGAACATTCTACAACGTTGTCACCAGGCTATGAAGGAAATTAGAATAGCTTTTGCAATTATAAACTTACAATACACACACTAAATATCAGTACCAAATAATACCATATACAGCAGCATAATAATGTTTTTTTTTCTTGTTTGTTGGAAAAGTAACCTACACTACTCTACATCAGTCCACCTTCAATATCATCAGCCAGGGCACCCAGGCCTATCTTCCTCAACACATCTATCAGTGTTGACCAAGCAACAGGCTGTGCTCCCTTCCCTTGTAGCCACTCCCTAAAAATGGCCATGTTGATCTTCTTAGCATTCTTATTACATTCATTTTCCAGTGCCTCTACAATAGTTCCAGTCTCATCATTCAGAAGGAAGATCCCCAACTCTGTAAACTTTGTTCCCACAAGTTCAGCCACATTGAATGTCTTCTCTTTGCCCTTGAAGCACAGTAACTCCCCCAGCTTGGGTTTTGCTAAGGATATAAAGAACAGGAGGTATACCACTTTGCAGCATACAAACCATTCCTGAATGTATCACAAACTAAGGCTTTACATATACCTAAACGCCCAATGACAGCTGTTTTTAGAAGTCTAAAATCATCATAATATGATGTAATGAAACATCACTACACAATACTTGTGCATACATGTTTCTTTAGTTGTGCTATATCAGATCATTGGCATTATCAAAAAAAAAATTGTCCTTTGTAACTGCCTAACCTGGCCAGTAAGGAACAACTATATTTAGGCCAGCAAGCCCACACCTTCCACCACCTCCCCCCATCCAAGCATATAGTTACTTTTACTCAACAGTGGGTATTATCATCAGAACACATGGCGGAAACTGGCAATGGTTATTGGTTAACAAACCATTAATTCGGCTTGATGGCTGTTCTGGGGGATTATTTTCAGTACCTGTACAAAGTTAAACCAATGACATTAATTCCATATGACGTATATGTTACCAACACCTTACCATTCACAGCAATGGACACAAGACGAGGAAGACGTGGCTCCACACTGGTCCAGTTACATAGACGTACCACTTTATTATTCTTAGAGTCCACTACTGTAGAGTCCCCATCTTTAAGAGCAACACTAAGTTGAGAGAGCTCTACTCTTGTCAGTGTATCCAGAGAACAGCCTTGTGTAAACACAGAGCTAGCCTTACTAGGGTCCACTATGTATTCTGTGGCTGGGATGGATGGAGAGAACTGACTGAGGGTGGCCTTGATGGTTTGGAGAACAGGAACCAATTCATTGCAATATTTAGGATCAGGGAAGGACATGACCAAGAAGAGACATCTTGACTGCTCCATCAACTCGATGACTGTGCTCACACCTTTTACACTATTCCAAGTAATGCCATGCTTCCACACTTTGCAGTGGCGATTATTAATATGAATATTTATAGTTCGATTTTTATCTGGAAGACATAACTCATGTGCCAGTTTAAGTATGAGTGTGTGAAGGAAGCGATTTGGAAAGAACTGATGGATACTGTCAGTAGACAATAGCCATCCAAAGCAGCTCTCAGAAGTTGCTATGTCATCTTGACCAAAATGTGGCCTATCTTCACTTATGAGAGGAGGGAAAAATAACAGATCAGATGATGATGGACCTTGAGGTGCCATGTTTGTGTTGACACCCTCTAGGCTGATGCGTTGGCATAACTGAAGTTTAATAAGAAACTGAACAATCATTGCATTGTTGTGGTCAGGGAAACGCTTCCCAAGTACATCCATTGGGATGATCCCAGTGTTGCTGGCTATGGGGAGGTGCTCTTTGAAGAATGAAGGAGCAAATAAGACTCCATTGACCTTCTCAAGCAATGTTCCCTGGTCAAGGACTATCCAGCTATCACCATTATCAGTATGGAGGAAGACAATAAATCCCCTTTCTCCCAAGGTGGTCAGGAGTGAGATGATTTCAGAAGCATTGGCTGGAAGGACTCGTGGTACTTCCTTATCAAGAAGGGACATGATAGACAATAGAGATATGACCTCTTTGTCAGAAGGAACCTTGTCATTCAAGAAGGCATACATCAGATGATTAGTGAGAGAGATGGCTGGAGAACGTTTCCCCACTTTAATATTGATCCCATTAAGCAAACTAAGAAAGCTTTTTAGGCTGTCACCACGACATTCAATGGCATTAAGAAAAATGAACTCTTCAAAGATGAGCTCTTTAAATATATCCTTCCCCAGCTCTTTTATTTTTTCTTCAAGCTCTGTTAGATAATCCTTCTTAACCATGTCTACATGTGTTCCTACCACTACGACAGATGATGGTTGAGAGCATTTGTGACATACATTGCTTATCATGGCAGACCAGTAGTACATCTGTGTAGTGATCCCAACTATGTCCCCCACACTGACATCCACCAGCATGAGGAAGGTGGAGGGACTGGTGAGGGAAATGGCCTCCAGTAGAGAACAGTGACTTGAGTAGTAGCTATGGTGGCCTGCTAGGTCATAGAGTATCATGTTGGAGTCAGAGTTCTGAACTTGGTATGAAACAATACCAGCTGTTAGTGGTTTGGCCACCTCATCAAGATCAGGCTTTAGCTGAACCACACTATCCACCTGTCATATAAACACATGTATGTAACATATGGTACAGTTCACGCAAAAATGACCTTTCGCGTATATAAATATATATATGGGATTGTGAAAACGAAAAGGGACTTTGCGCACATTTTTTCAAGTTTTCAAATTATTTCATATTCAAAGAGACACCTATGTCCTCTACAACTTCTTTCTTACGCACTGGAAATTAGTCTGTCCATCATGGAGTTACAGTGGCCTGAATTTTTTATTACGCATGCATTTTAATTGCACACTTTAACTATGATTTTCCTTCCTGGAAAATTTTAACGATATGCGCAAGGCCCCTTAAGCTTTTTACTGCCACGATCCCATATAAATGTTCACTTCAAAATCGTAATACATCTCCCGCACAGTAAACATTATTGACTTCCTATTTTCAACACTTCATAGTACATACTACACCATTTCTTTTTGATAAACTAGATTCTGGGGTCTTGCATTTGCTTCCTGCCAGTGATGCAATATCCGGTATCCCTAGGGGTTCAAACCTGCCATATCTCTTTTGGCAGGAAAGTATTATTATTATTCACTTCGAATCCTGTACCTAATGATATGCCCTGTGCATTAATTTTTACTTCATCCGTTACGGAGATACAGCTGTGCAAAGTAATTGCACATTTCTCGTTCATTTTGTTGCATTAGCCTCAACCTGGTTCCCACTACTCCAAGCACATGAATATTCAATAACTTCCCCCTATAACAACTGACACTCATTGCGTGGCCATTTATACGCTAACAATGCTAATGCCGGCATTCATACTGTTTAGGTTCCGGCAATTAAAATCACGAGCATTGAAAGGTTTCGAGGTCCAACGGCTGATTCAGACATTATAATTAGGCAGTGAAGGCCTAGTCTCGTTCCCAGACCACACTAGCAGCTGCGGATGGATTACATCACCGCTACGCTAGAAGTGGTCCTGGGAAACTGGCTAACAAAATTGGTTCTATGCCCGGGCCATTTCTAACCGTACAATCAGAATGCAGGTGCTCCGTGACGTCACGATAATTATTTATTGAGCTGTTTAATAATAGTACGATGGCTGTGTCAAACCTGGAGCTCGACAATGCGATAATTCAGGCGTCTCAACAGCTGGGTTATGCGACGATTCGTCCAGACCAGAACAGTTATAAAAAGCTTCATGGATAGGGCGTGATGTTTTTATTAGCTTGCCGACGCGGAGTAGAAAGTCGTTATGCTTTTCTGTGCTACCCTACGCGTTCGATTACCTCTACAAACGCGTTGGCAGTATCGTCGTGGTCGTTTCACCCTTGATTGCATTAATGTAAGTATTGGGTTATTCCATTTAATGCACAGACGATTCCATTTAATGCGCAGACGGAGGGAGATCTTTGATTTCAGGTCCTTTCTAATGCTTATCTTGCAGTGCCAAGTACTTCTTGATCGAGTCGAAGCACCTTGGACACAAGTACCCTGATTCATACTCTCTCCCAGATTCCTTTGATTTAGTTCTGTTGTCTCGATCGCTAAATCCATTAAAACCGCTCTGCAGCGTTGCGATGTTGTACTAGCAAGCTGCCTCATATTCCTGCTTTCTAAAACCAGAGCGTCGCACAACTTGCATCTATTCGTTTTACAAACTTATTGACCAATGACACCGTTAATGAGTGTTGCCGCGACACTTACACTCAATGACGTCACAACTGTTAAGAACGTGAGAACCAATTTTGTTAGGCAGTTTCCCAGACCACTTTTAGCGTAGCGGTGATGTAATCCATCCGCAGCTGCTAGTGTGGTCTGGGAACGAGACTAGTGAAGGCCGACATACAAGGATCGACTTCCTGCCGATTTATCGCCTGCAACTCAAATGAATACGGGTGTAAATTCAGTAAACTAAAGTTTTACGGAGTTTTTACGCATATTCATTTGAGTTGCAGGCGATAAATCGGCAGGAAGTCGACCAGTGTATGTCGGCCTTAAGGCTTCCTGCTTGATGCAGAGCAGGTGAGCAAAAGCTATTTTACTGCCAAAACCTAAAAACTTTGCTCGGGGTTTACAATTCAGGATAGGCCACAAATCCACAATCCCTGCTGCTGCTGCTGGTATGTCATTCAGAACCACAATCATGGCCTCACACAGTACCTATGAATTTATTGTCATGCACACGCAGCACGCCTCCATGTTGTTTCCGATCCCAACATGTACGGCCTCAAAGGGAGCACTAAGACTGCATGACTCGCCTAGATGCTATTGCATGCCCATAGAGCACTATATACGAAGTACAAAAACTAATCTAAGACCATGATTGTGGTTATGACTTTAAACCACTGTGCAGTGGTTTTGTGGCCTATCCTGAATTGTAAACCTGATGAACAGAGTACCTCGATGTTCGTTCTTTGAGCGCTTTGTAAAGTGCGCTATAATTAGAGCGCACATAGACATACTCATAAACGTAATTTGCAATACCAAATCCACCAGAAAAAATTTAAGCAAGTAATAGAAACGTTCTCTATACGAGAAGGTTGGCGATATATAGGAATCAAAGGTGATGGTTGTGTAAAAAGCAAGGGAACAAGGCTTCTGATTGAAAAGGATAGACCTATATTAGCACGCACATTTAAATATGACAACATGCTGCTAATATAGGTCTATTTCATTTCCCTTTAAAATCACAAGCCTTGTTTCCTTGCTTTTTTTACACCACCATCACCTTAGATTCCTATATACCACCAACCTTCTCGTATAGTGAATGTTTTTATTATTTGTACAGTTATGAATTAGATAGTAAACTTGATTATTTCAATTTGAGTTTACTATTGTCGTTTACTTAACACCACCTTACTACAAGCAAGGATACAAACTATTTGTTTACAAGAATTTCAAAATGTCCTAGTCACCTATGGTTTTAAACCACTGTGAGTGGAGAACTTGGCCATAATTGTTCCCCCTCAGTTTCATGTTCTAATTTGTTTTTTCTGTACCAGTATGGGCTAAAATTACATACCTCCACTGTTAAAGTACTAGGTAATAACTTGAAAAAAATTCATCACGTGAAAGTTGTGAGGTTTTTAGTGACCTCTCTTCATTGTTTCTGCCTGAGTTTTGAATGTATGCAAAGGGTGGATTGTATTGGGCTCATGTATCATGGTCAACTGTAGTCTTGTACCCAGACCCACACTACACAGCTGTGGATGGATTACATCACGTGAGAATAAGTTGACTGGCTGATATAGTAATGGAGCTCATGCCATGCACCCAGTTTACTTTTACCTGAAAGGAGTCACTTTACGTTACCCAGTGAAACAGAACACTTATCATCAACCTTACACAATGCATGTTGTAGATTGCAAGAATACACATACACACTTGTTTGCAACCTGCAAACCTCTGTTATCTTCTTTAAATGTGCATGGTTTAGATGCCACTTTGTACTTGAAAAAGCTTGTAGTTCTAGCAGAGGATAACAGAAGCTTAAAAAAACAGATGGCCTTGACGACAATGTTTACTCCTAGTACAGACACTGATAGTGCTAAGTCTCAGGTTGAAAAACTTGCCCTAGCATGGTGTATGAACCTGTGTATGTCATTTAAACTCTTGCATGATACATATTTTAAAAGTGCTTTTTCAGCTTATTTTTCATTCCTCCAGCCGTTGTTCTGCATCTGAAGCTGAGTTGATCAGTTTTTTTCAACTGAGGGCCTCTTTCATGATGATTTAGATTCATCAATATCTGCAATGATATCCAAAGCAGTCATCCACTCCCGCTGGAACCATGATTTGGTGAAACTGCAGTATGTTCGGGAATTCCCAATGGATGTCCAAGACGTTGATTTTGATGACTAGAGTCCTTCTTGTGTATTCCCCAGTTCAAAATTATAAAGCAATATTAGTCAGTTTAGCCAATACCATTTGAATAGCCAGGGATTAGCCAGCAAGCGTCATTAGCTACTTAGCCAGTGCAGCCCTGTGTATAAGTCTCCTCAAGATAAATAGCCCTCGCTGGATTCGATATACATCGACATCCATATTGTTATCCTGCATGGTAATTTTTCCAATGCTCATCGTGCATGCACATGCCAGTACCCGTTCAGCTGTTCTCTCCATTTCGCCTTATTTATCCCAACTGGTATTGATCAGACAGATCTCTATGACTCAAGGCTCTCAGGTGAGTCATACTAACTTCCTGGACAGGTCTATGTACACCACAACCAAGAGCTTGCATGATCGGAGAAGAGGAGATTGTCGAATGTCAGTGTGGGTAGTAGATTAGAAAGTGAGGATGACCAACGACGCCAAGTTCCAGGAATAGATTAGTGAGAAATACGAGTAGCAAAGTGTAGCTTTGGTCATCAGGATTGCTGAGAAGAATGTATGCCTGTTTGGAGGAGAGCAATGACTCTGGCTTCGAAAATAGAAGGCAGCTGAAGGTATGTTGTAACTATTACTGTGTCCAATATGCATCAGAACCACAGTCAGTCAATGCAACAGACGTACAGGAAGATCAAGATCTTAAGGTTGTGTACAATATCCTCTTTTACTATGGCGAAACTACACCACGGCCTAAAGGCAGCTTAATACAGAGAATCAGAAGTAAGCCTGATGAAGGTGTAATTGCATATCCTTATGGTCATTCATTTTAGAATACCTCGTGCAGTTGTAAAAGCACCATTACCACATGAGGGCAGTGTGTTTCAGGCAAGATTCTACTCACCTGAACTGGAAGTACAGACAAGTTCAAGCTTATTTGGAGAGGATGTGCAAAGTGATATTCGACAACTTTTTTTTTTGCAACAGAAAGGATAAGAAAATTATACTGATTTTAATAAAACGAACAGTAAATAGGACTAGTATTATAATCTGGGACAGCATCGAGGAAGTAAAAATAATGTGCCTTTTTTTTTTAAAGGTGTCTTTGGGGTCCGATAAGAACTTCCTTATATTGGTTTCACTAGCCCAACTCGTTTTAACAAAAATTCAGTGAGTTGAATTATAACTATAAACATTATTTCACAATTAGCAGCTAATTATATTCATTGAAAACACTTGACCGTTTACATAAAAATGCCGCAGTTAGTCGCATATCAGTAGCAAATTACACGTATTTAGATTACATATCAGCATCAAACTATATATCATGCATCAGTATCTGATTCGTCGCTTGTAAAAGAACAGCTGCTCTCAGGTGGAGAAGGGTTGCAGTCCTCTTGGTCTTCAGTATCATCTTCTTCACTATGTTTGTCTTCTTCATTGTTGAGATCATCAGCTTCCATGTACTCTTCTTCTATCTTCCTGACATGGGTATAAAGGTTCTCAATTCTTCCTGTTGTGTCTGCTCCAAGGTGTTCAAAGGCTGCCTCCAAACGTTGCTTTACTGTGAGCATTGTTGTAGAGATATCATACTGCCTCCCAACTTCACCCTTCACCTGTGACCACACCATTTCAATTGGATGTAATATAAGTCACAATGGTATGGTGGTGTATACAACACCTCATGACCATGCTGCTTTGCAAGCTGGACAATCTCGGGCTCAACTGCATCAACATATGCCTTCAATCTTTGGCGAAGAGTAACAACGGTGTCCTTTGGTGCAAACAGAATGCCTGATGCAGTGAGTACCTGTTGCGATTGTGCTTTATTAAGTTGGCGTGCATTGGGTGTACTTGTTGGCTTTGTGCGATGGTATTTTGCATTGTCAAGGCGAGCTCACTCAGATTTGGTAAGAACTGAGTCTTAAACCAGTGGACAAAGTTGGAACCATTGAAGTTCTGGTGGTAGTCTCCAGATGATTTTTGGGACTGGAATACCCACACTGAATTAGGCACTAGACTAGCCTTGTCATTGTCTGATATTAAACTGATTGGGGCTTGATTAGATAACGGGTTGGACTTTCGAATTGCAGCTACAAAGCACTCCCTTCTTCTGCATGCGTGGCTGGCTACATTCAGCATCATTGGGATCAAAGAGTGAGTCGTGATGGCGGCGATAGTGGTGATGGATGTACGACTCGTCTAAGTCCACTATACGTAGTTGTTTTTCAGGTGGCAGACTTTCATTGTCGAAGAGGCGCTTCAGGTATCGAATGCAAGCATCACGAATACTCTCTTTCTCACGAACTGATACCGCTAGTGAATTCCCCCGACAGAATCCACGACGAGAAAGGTATCGGTTAACACAGCAAAGTGCAGAGGCAAACATCTTTGGATCAGATTCATCTATGGTAAGCTAGCTGCGCTGTTGCATAAGATCCAGAATATGCCGTGCAACAACTCGTTCACCTTTAGCTCTCTTTTCACGCACTAATGCTCTTACAGCAAGCAGCACAAGTTTTGAGTTTGGTATCCGTTGGCGCTTGGGTTTACAGTTTGCAGTTACACTTACTTTGTTTTCTTGAACCCAATCTCAATAAGTCATGCCCACTGTTTTGCTTGAATAGCCTAAAATGCTGCTAACTCGCCATTGGTAGCGTCCTTTGCCACACTTTCGCTTTGGATGCTTCTTTTTGCTTTTCAGATCTGCAACTTGCAGGGAGCGGTATGCAACAAGAATATCAGTCTTTTGTTCTTCACTTAATGCTCGGGGTCTCTTTTTCTTCAATTCCTCCATCTCAGCCAACAATACACTCTCGTCTTCATTACTACTGCTAGCACTCTTGTGTGAAGCCGCGGACATTTCAGTTGTCAGACTGACTCTGATATATATACTGGTATATTAATAATTCTACAAATATATATCTTGAAGGGACCTCTAGCACAATAGAGCCATAAGAACAAAAGGGCTGCGCAGCTCATTGATAAGGAATTCCCTGGAAGTATTACAAAGGAACAAAGGAAAGGGCTTATCGATGAGATTGTTGAGTAACGTTCTTACCAATTGCAGCTGTTAAGTAAACTATGGGTTCACAGTTACTTCAGCAAGTTGTTTTGCTTACACAAGGTACATGTAAGTGGGTAATGAATATGGCTCCAGTAATGAGGCAAAAACTTTTAAAAACTTGTCTTGAAAATTTTATGGACATGCAGTTATTAAGTAAAAAACGAGATATTCGGTATTTTTAAATACCATTACATTTAGAATTAAAATATGATTTTTAATTTTGGACACGGTACTGAAATATTGTCAAACTGAATAATGTTTTTTTTAGTACCCCCAATAAACTTGAATTTTTTGACTTCACATTACACTATATAAGTTTTGTTTTCTCACCATACATAGCTGACATATTTTACCGAATTGTGGTGATTAATACATGTATATGCTACATAAACGTATACTTCCTTGATGCTGTCCAGGACTTTAATGACCTCAACAGATTGCATTTATATACCACATTTACACACGTCGAAGTACCGTGTTGTATTATCTAACGGGGTTTCCATTTACCAACGGCTGTGCCACATTACAAACATGTTACACCGCGATATGAGGTCATTTATTTTCTACGGGTCGTGTTGTGAATATTAAAATTATGATATATGCATTGTTGAGAGAAAACATTTCCTTTAATGCAATAAGCTCACCTTAGCATGCCCAGATCTTCTTGCTGATTTTGATCCTTCAATGATGATCTAAGATGATAAGGAACTGTCACATGATCCTTTAGACAATGTGCACAATTAACTAACAGGCCCATCTCTATACTGAAGTGGAATGTATATCAGGCACTTGGCAAAACATGACGGCACAAATCATATATAAGGTGTGTGGTTTGATCTTCAATAAGATGTAATCTACTACTATAAGACAGAACATTTTAGATATCATTAACCACATCAACAAGGCCATGGTAACAATTACGATAGCACCGCTATATCCAACCCACAAGTTTAGATTTAGTAATAGCATTCTAAAGACAGCGCCCAGCTATTGATGATCCATGATTGTATGCGTTATTATCCTAGTTGTGATATCCCAGCAAGCCTGGTCCTATCCACTTTACCTTTGCCAAGGAGCTCTTGCCAGCCCCTGTGTCCCCACACAGGATAACTTTACTGAAGGTGTGGACAGGATAGTCCTCATAACAGGTAGTGTACTTTTGGAGTAATGTGATTACATCATACTTAGTAGCCACCTTCAGTGGAGTACGGCCATTCTAGAGTGGATATAGAGCATCATAAGTCATACAGACTACCAATACATTGATGTATGACACTAGTAGTACTTTACATTAAAAGGGGCAGGTGAGGTTGATAGGGTGGCTGTGCAGCAGGCTATGTGTGGGTGGTGGTAAGAGGACCCATGGAGGCACATGATGGCACAGGGTAACACCAACTCCAAGAGCTATTAGTACTATCAAGCAGACTTCCAACAAGTACACCATTGACATTGACATATGAGGGGGCGTGGCAAGGGGAATTTGAATTATGGGATTGCCTTATTTAGTCTGCTAAGCATGATATCATAAATAGGCTGAGAGGGGTTTATAAGGGAGAGTTGCAGAGAGAGGCAGGCTTGACCTACTAACCTTTGATAAAGCTGCCTTTTAACACAAGCTTTCCCATGCTATATCTAAGTAGAGGGAGGGGGGAGGGGGTGCACAATCATTTGCCCTCAATCAAACATTATTTACTCCCACCAAACTAAACATCTCAGGAGGAAAAAGATTATGTGCAGGAAATGGCCTCAAATGTGAAGTCTTCAAAAAGTTGCATCTCCATGCTTGTGCAATGTAGTAGAGTAATTACATATTTACAAAGATATTCACTTTCAAGTAAGAACTTGATTTCGAGGGTTTCAAGTACAGTACAAAATTCAGCTCACTTTCAAGATGTGAATATCATTTGGAACGATACTTTTGACCTTTACAGAAACATGCAAAATGTACCCATAATACACAATCTTGGAGGCTGCGCAATGTTGCGTGTTTATTGTTCAGTTTTCCTTTTCCCTTTCCCGCTCCCCCAGATACATGTGTGGAGCATCTCCTTTACAAATGAGGGGAAAAGGCAGCATGGGGGTGGGGTGGAGGGTCACAAATGTTCTTTGACTCATGCAAAAAACCACCCACAACAACCTTTCAGGTGTTCATCCATACCTAACCTCCCTACTGCATTATATCATTCCCTATATAACTTTCTAATCAACGCCCACTCTACACCACTTGCCACATTAAAATCACCAACCCACTGTTCTTTTAATGTTCACATCATTTACATTTACAGTGCACTCAATTTCATTACTAGGCATTCACAGGGGCAGATTTAGGGAGGGGGGTCCGGACCCCTCCTCCTCCCGTCCTATAAGAACAATGATGTAATGCATACGGCAATTTATGCGACCAAGGTAGTGACCAAGGTAGTGACCAAGGTAGTGTACCGTTCAATGGTATTCTAAACAGCTTCAATGAAGTTTGTATAGGTACCGCGAGCGTATAAAATATGAAGGTCCATCAATGTTATCATTTATATTGATCACCAACTCACCTTGCCCAGAGGGGAGGAGAAGGGGAACAAAAGTAGACAAGAAGGAGGGAGGGAGGGATGAGTGGAGAGGGAGGAGGGAGAATAACAGAAATGAGGGGAGGGGAGGGTCACAATATTTCATTAACGCAGGGGAAAAAACCTTCTGAAGCAACCTTTCAGGTGCTCCTCCTTAACTCTTTACTGGATAGGCGAGTTGACCTAACCTACTACTTTTTATCATATCGTAAAACGTCGGCACTCGGTATTCTAATCAATGCCCACTCCATGCCAAAACCCATGATCATTAATGACTTCAAAATGCCCTCAATTTTATTATTAAATTTATTGTTATGCATTACATCATATTATCAACTACATGAGAGGAGACCTACCACACTGTGTATGTACAATACTCTAATCAATGCCCACTCCACACCAGATGCCACATTAAAATCACTAACCCATCATTGCTTCACGTTCACATCAATTTTATTATCAGGCATTACATCATACATAACTTTAATTAGCATGAAATGTATGACAAGAAATGTGCAACAATGGATCATGAAGGTCCATCAATGTCAGTTATCATTTATATTGATCACCAACTCACCCTGTCTTTAATGTTCACATCAATACCAGGAGTGGAAAGGAGACATTCCACACAAGTAGTATAACCTTTACTTACAGCAAGGTGTAATGGAGTATAACCAATCTGGAGTGGTACAATAGTTCAGTCAACATTGTGGGTACAATGAATACATGAACATGTAGTATAGGGGATGGGGGATAAAGGAGGAGGCATGGGGGGAGGAGGGGCTGAACAGGAGGGGCGAGGAGAGGAAGGGGAGGAAGGGAGGGGTGGGGAGGGGTGGGGGAGGAGGAGGGGTGGGGGGGAGGAGGGGTGGGGGGGGAGGAGGGGTGGGGGAGGAGGAGGGGTGGGGGAGGAGGAGGGGTGGGGGAGGAGGAGGGGTGGGGGAGGAGGAGGGGTGGGGAGGAGGGGTGGTGGAAGAGGGGTGGGGGAGGAGGAGGGGTGGGGGAGGAGGGGTGGGGGAGGAGGAGGGGTGGGGGAGGAGGAGGGGTGGGGAGGAGGAGGGGTGGGGAGGAGGAGTGGGGGAGGAGGAGGGGTGGAGGAGGAGGAGGGGTGGGGAGGAGGAGGGGTGGGGGAGGAGGAGGGGTGGGGAGGAGGAGGGGTGGGGGAGGAGGAGGGGTGGGGGAGGAGGAGGGGTGGGGGAGGAGGAGGGGTGGGGGAGGAGGAGGGGTGGGGGAGGAGGAGGGGTGGGGGAGGAGGAGGGGTGGGGGAGGAGGAGGGGTGGGGGAGGAGGAGGGGTGGGGGAGGAGGAGGGGTGGGGGAGGAGGAGGGGTGGGGGAGGAGGAGGGGTGGGGGAGGAGGAGGGGTGGGGGAGGAGGAGGGGTGGGGGAGGAGGAGGGGTGGGGGAGGAGGAGGGGTGGGGGAGGAGGAGGGGTGGGGGAGGAGGAGGGGTGGGGGAGGAGAGGAAGGGAGGAGGGGCAGGAGAGGAGAGGAAGGGGAGGAGAGGGAGAGGAGGAGGGTGGGGAGGAGGGGTGGGGAGGAGAGGAAGGGGAGGAGGGGCAGGGGAGGGTGATGAGGGAAGGGGAGGAGGAGGGGAGAGTGAGGAGGGAAGGGGAGGAAGAGGCCAGGTGGGCGAGGAGGAGGGGTGGGTGAGGATAGATGGGGAAGGAGGGGTGGGGAAGAAGAGGGGTGAGGGGTGAAGAAGGGAAATGGCACAATCATTGGGATATCTATAAAGCAAGCAAAAAAAAACCATCAGCAACCTTCCAGGTAGTCCTCCATATCTCCTTGATGGATTGGAGAGGTGACCTACCCTACTCTCGCCTGGTACGTACAATACTCTAATCAATGCCCACTCCACACCAGATGCCACATTAAAATCACCAACCCATCATTCTTTCACGTTCACATCAATTTTATTATCAGGCATTACATCATGCATAACTTTAATTAGCATGAAGTGTATGACAAGAAATGTGCAACAATGGATCATGAAGGTCCATCAATGTCAGTTATCATTTATATTGATCACAAACTCACCCTATAGTAACCTTTAATGTTCACATCAATACCAGGAGTGGAAAGGAGACGTTCCACACAAGTAGTATGACCTCCCATTGCAGCAAGGTGTAATGGAGTATTAACATCCTGGAGTGGGTAAAATAGTTCAGTCAACATTGTGGGTACAATGAATGCATGAACATGTAGTATATAGGGGATGGGGGAGGAAGGAGGAGGCATGGGGGGAGGAGGGGCTGAACAGGAGGGGCGAGGAGAGGAAGGGGAGAGGATGGGGAAGGAGGGGTGGGGGAGGAGGAGGGGTGGGGGAGAGGGGTGGGGGAGGAGGAGGGGTGGGGGAGGAGGAGGGGTGGGGGAGGAGGAAGGGTGGGGGAGGAGGAGGAATGGGGGAGGAGGAGGGGTGGGGGAGGAGGAGGGGTGGGGGAGGAGGACGGGTGGGGGAGGAGGAGGGGTGGGGGAGGAGGAGGGGTGGGGGAGGAGGAGGGGTGGGGGAGGAGGAGGGGTGGGGGAGGAGGAGGGGTGGAGGAGAGGGGTGGGGGAGGAGGAGGGGTGGGGGAGGAGGATAGGTGGGGGAGGGGGAGGGGTGGGGGAGGAGAGGGGTGGGGGAGGAGGAGGGGTGGGGGAGGAGGAGGAGGGGTGGGGGGAGGAGGGGTGGGGGGGAGGAGGGGTGCGGGGAGGAGGGGTGGGGGGGAGGAGGGGTGGGGAGGAGGGGTGGGGGAGGAGGAGGGGTGGGGAGGAGGATGGGTGGGGAGGAGGAGAGGTGGGGAGGAGGAGGGGTGGGGAGGAGGAGAGGTGGGGAGGAGGAGGGGTGGGGGCGGAGGAGGGATGTGGGAGGAGGAGGGGTTGGGGAGAGGAGGGGTGAGGAGGACGAGCGGTGAAGGAGGTGGAGGAGTGGGGGAGGAGGAGGGGGAGGAGGACGAGGGGTGGGGGAGGAGGAGTGGAGGAGGTGGAGGGATGGGGAGGAGAGGAAGGGAGGAGGGGCAGGAGAAGAGAGGAAGGGGAGGAGAGGGAGGGGAGGAGGGCGGGGGAGGAGGGTGGGGAGGAGAGGAAGAGGAGGAGGGGCAGGGGAGGGTGATGAGGGAAGGGGAGGAGGAGGGGTGGGTGAGGAGGGAAGGGGAGGAAGAGGCCAGGTGGGCGAGGTAGAGGGGTGGGTGAGGATAGATGGGGAAGGATGGGTGGGGAAGAAGAGGGGTGAGGGGTGAAGAAGGGAAATGGCACAATCATTGGGATATCTATAAAGCAAGCAAAAAAACCCATCAGCAACCTTCCAGGTAGTCCTCCATATCTCCTTGATGGATTGGAGAGGTGACCTACCCTACTCTCGCCTGGTACGTACAATACTCTAATCAATGCCCACTCCACACCAGATGCCACATTAAAATCACCAACCCATCATTCTTTCACGTTCACATCAATTTTATTATCAGGCATTACATCATACATAACTTTAATTAGCATGAAGTGTATGACAAGAAATGTGCAACAATGGATCATGAAGGTCCATCAATGTCAGGTATCATTTATATGATCAACAACCCACCTTATCTTTAATGTTCACACCAATACCAGGAGTGGAAAGGAGACATTCCACACAAGTAGTATGACCTTCCCTTGCAGCAAGGTGTAATGGAGTATCACCATCCTGGAGTGGGTACAATAGTTCAGTCAACATGGTGGGTACAATGAACACATGAACATGTAGTATATGGTTATGCAAATTCCGGGTAGGTAAAGTTGACTGAAATACTGCTAGAGGGGATGGGGGAGGAAGGATGGGGGGGAGGAGGGGCTGAACTGGAGGGGCTAGGAGAGGAAGGGAAGGAGGGGAGGGATGGGGGAGGAGCAGGGGTGGGGTGGGGGGGCGGGGTGGGGTGGGGGAGGGGTGGGGTGAAGGAGGAGGGGTGGGGGAGGAGGGGAGGGGTGGGGGAGGAGGGGAGGGGTGGGGGAGGAGGGGAGGGGTGGGGGAGGAGGGGAGGGGTGGGGGAGGAGTGAGGGGTGGGGGAGGAGGGGAGGGGTGGGGGAGGAGGGGAGGGGTGGGGGAGGAGGGGAGGGGTGGGGGAGGAGGGGAGGGGTGGGGGAGGAGGGGAGGGGTGGGGGAGGAGGGGAGGGGTGGGGGAGGAGGGGAGGGGTGGGGGAGGAGGGGAGGGGTGGGGGAGGAGGGGAGGGGTGGGGGAGGAGGGGAGGGGTGGGGGAGGAGGGGAGGGGTGGGGGAGGAGGGGAGGGGTGGGGGAGGAGGGGAGGGGTGGGGGAGGAGGGGAGGGGTGGGGGAGGAGGGGAGGGGTGGGGGAGGAGGGGAGGGGTGGGGGAGGAGGGGAGGGGTGGGGGAGGAGGGGAGGGGTGGGGGAGGAGGGGAGGGGTGGGGGAGGAGGGGAGGGGTGGGGGAGGAGGGGAGGGGTGGGGGAGGAGGGGAGGGGTGGGGGAGGAAGGGAGGGGGAGGAGCAGGGGTGGGGTGGGGGGGAGGGGAGGGGTGGGGGGAGGGGTGGGGTGGGGGAGGAGGGGAGGGGTGGGGGAGGGGTGGGGGAGGGGTGGGGTGGGGGAGGGGTGGGGTGGGGGAGGGGTGGGGTGGGGGAGGGGTGGGGTGGGGGAGGGGTGGGGTGGGGTGGGGTGGGGGAGGGGTGGGGTGGGGTGGGGGAGGGGTGGGGTGGGGTGGGGTGGGGTGGGGGAGGGGTGGGGTGGGGGAGGGGTGGGGTGGGGTGGGGGAGGGGTGGGGTGGGGGAGGGGTGGGGTGGGGGAGGGGTGGGGTGGGGGAGGGGTGGGGTGGGGTGGGGGAGGAGGGGAGGAGTGGGGGGTGGGTGGGGTGGAGTGGGGTGGGGAGGAGGGGCGGGGGAGGAGGAGGGGCGGGGGAGGAGGAGGAGGGGCGGGGGGAGGAGGAGGGGCGGGGGGAGGAGGAGGGGCGGGGGGAGGAGGAGGGGCGGGGGGAGGAGGAGGGGCGGGGGGAGGAGGAGGGGCGGGGGGAGGAGGAGGGGCGGGGGGAGGAGGAGGGGCGGGGGGAGGAGGAGGGGCGGGGGGAGGAGGAGGGGCGGGGGGAGGAGGGGCGGGGGTGGAGGAGGGGTGGGGGAGGAGGAGGGGTGGTGGAGGAGGAGGGGTGGGAAGGAGGAGGGTGGGGACAAATAGGAGGTCTGGTGGAGGAGAGGTGGGTTAGGGGTGGAGGAGTGGGGAGTAGGAGGGTTGGAGAGGAGAAGGGTGGGAGGACGAGGAGGAGGAGTGGAGAGGAGAAGGGTGGGAGGACGAGGAGGAGGAGTGGAGAGGAGAAGGAATGGCACAATCATGGGGCTAACACTTCTTTACATTCCTCTGCTGCCTAATTTTGTTGATTTTGAACACTTCTAGTTTAGTTGAACAAATATATTCCGGCATTAATCGGTTAAAGGAACAATGGGTTATGTGGCAACTGGTATAGAGTGAGCATTGATTAGAGTATTGTACATACCAGGTGAGAACGATACAATGCAGTAGAGGAGGTCACCCCTCCTATCCAGCAAGGAGGTATGGAGGAATACCTGAAAGGTTGCTCCGGATGGTTTAATGCCGGAATATTTTTGTTTAACTAAACTAGAAGTGTTCAAAATCAATAAAATTAGGCAGCAGAGGATTGTTAGGTTAGCAGGAATGTTTCAAAAATATGATCTGAAGCTGTCAACATGAATAACTTCAAATTGGTAAAATATTTCAAAGGGATTCTTTGGTAACGGTAAACATATTATTGACGCAGATGTGCGTCTCTTGGCGGTTATTGGTTAATGTCCAAATCAAACACAGTGCAGGCAATGTTATAATTAACCATTACATCATATATATCCAGCATCATGTGTGTGGTAAGAAATGTGCAAATACAGTCATTGAAATTTTGCAGGTGATGGGGATAACAGCAGGTGGTGAGAATAGGAGAGGAGGGGGAGGAGGATAGGGGTCGGAGGAGGAGGGGTGGAAAGGAGGAGGGGTGGGAAGGAGGTATGGGGAAGAAAAGGGGTGTGGAGGAGGAGGGTATGGGGAGGGGGAGGTATGGGGAAGAAGAGGGGTGTAGAGGAGGAGGGGTGGGGAGGAGGGGTGGTGGAGGAGGGGTGTGTATGAGGAGGGGAATGGGGGTATGAGGAGGGGGAATGGGGGTATGAGGAGGGGGATGGAGGCGGAGGCTACAGTATTTCTTTAACACATGAATAAAATTCTTCGGCAGCAGGTACTCCTCCATACCTCTTCGTTGGATAGGGGAAGTGATCTCCCCTACAGCATTAACATTCTCACCTGGTATGTACAATACTCTAATCAATGCCCACTACACACGAAATGCCACATCAAAATCACCAACCCACAGTTCCTTTATGCTTACATCAAATATTTAATATGCATTACACCACATATAATTCTACTTATCAATTAAATTTCCAGCATCATGTGTGTGACAATAAATGAATGGAGTATTACCATCCTGGAGTGTGTACAATAGTTCAGTCAACATGGTGGGTACAATGAACACATGTACATATAGTATATGGTTATGACAACAGGATAGGTCATTGAAATATTGCAGGTGATGGGATAACAGTGGGTGAGGGGAATGAGAATTGAGCTATGGAGGAGAGGGAGGAGGAGGGGGAGGAGGGTGGGGAGGAGGGTGGGGAGGAGGGTGGGGAGGAGGGGAGGATGGGGGAGGGGTGGGGAGGTAGAGGCATGGGGAGGAGGGGGAGGAAGAGGGTTGAGGAGGAGAGGTGGGGAGGAGGAGGGGGTGGGTTAATGCAGTTACTGATCGATTAGATTTCCAGCATTGTGTGCCACAAGAAATGTGCAACAATGGATCATGAAGGTCCATCAATGTCAGTTATCATTTATATTGATCACCAACTCACCTCGCCTTTAATGTTCACATCAATACCAGGAGTGGAAAGGAGACATTCCACATATGTAGTATGACCTATCTTTGCAGCAAGGTGTAATGGAGTATAACCATCCTGGAGTGGGTACAATAGTTCAGTCAACATGGTGGGTACAATGAATACATGAACATGTAGTATAGGGGATGGGGGAGGAAGGAGGAGGCATGGGGGGAGGAGGGGCTGAACAGGAGGGGCGAGGAGAGGAAGGGGAGGAGGGGTGAGGGAGGAGGAGGGGTGGGGAGGAGGGGTGGGGAGGAGGGGTGGGGAGGAGGAGGGGCGGGGGGGGAGGAGGGGCGGGGAGGAGGAGGGGCGGGGGAGGAGGTGCGGGGGAGGAGGGGCGGGGGAGGTAGGGTGGGGGAGGAGGGGCGGGGGAGGAGGGGCGGGGGAGGTAGGGTGGGGGAGGAGGAGGGGTGTGGAGGAGGAGGGGTGTGGAGGAGGAGGGGTGGGGGAGGAGGGATGGGGGAGGAGAAGGGGTGGGGAGGAGGGGTGTGGGAGGAAGAGGGGTGGGGGAGGAGGGGTGGGGGTGAAGGAGGGGTGGGGGAGGAGGGGTGGGGGAGGAGGAGGGGTGGGGAGGAGGAGGGGTGGGGGAGGAGGAGGGGTGGGGGAGGAGAGGAAGGGAGGAGGGGCAGGAGAGGAGAGGAAGGGGAGGAGGGGCGGGTGAGGAGAGGGAGGGGAGGAGGGGTGGGGAGGAGAGGAATGGGAGGAGGGGCAGGGGAGGGTGATGAGGGAAGGGGAGGAGGAGGGGTGGGTGAAGAGGGAAGGGGAGGAAGAGGCCAAGTGTGCGAGGAAGAGGGGTGGGTGAGGATAGATGGGGAAGGATGGGTGGGGAAGAAGACGGGTGAGGGGTGAAGAAGGGAAATGGCACAATCATTGGGATATCTATAAAGCAAGCAAAAAATACCCATCAGCAACCTTTCAGGTAGTCCTCCATATCTCCTTGATGGATTGGAGAGGTGACCTACCCTACTCTCGCCTGGCACGTACAACACTCTAATCAATGCCCACTCCACACCAGATGCCACATTAAAATCACCAAACCATCATTCTTTCACGGTCACATCAATTTTATTATCAGGCATTACATCATACATAACTTTAATTAGCATGAAGTGTATGACAAGAAATGTGCAACAATGGATCATGAAGGTCCATCAATGTCAGTTATCATTTATATTGATCACCAACTCACCTTATCTTTAATGTTCACACCAATACCAGGAGTGGAAAGGAGACATTCCAAACAAGTAGTATGACCTTCACTTACAGCAAGGTGTAATGGAGTATAACCATTCTGGAGTGGTACAATAGTTCAGTCAACATTGTGGGTACAATGAATACATGAACATGTAGTATAGGGGATGGGGGATAAAGGAGGAGGCATGGGGGGAGGAGGGGCTGAACAGGAGGGGCGAGGAGAGAAAGGGAAGGAGGGGAGGGATGGGGGAGGTGGAGGGATGGGGAGGAGGAGGGGTGGGGGAGGAGGAGGGGTGGGGGAGGAGGAGGGGTGGGGGAGGAGGAGGGGTGGGGGAGGAGGAGGGGTGGGGGAGGAGGAGGGGTGGGGGAGGAGGAGGGGTGGGGGAGGAGGAGGGGTGGGGGAGGAGGAGGGGTGGGGGAGGAGGAGGGGTGGGGGAGGAGGAGGGGTGGGGGAGGAGGAGGGGTGGGAGAGGAGGAGGGGTGGGGGAGGAGGAGGGGTGGGGGGGAGGAGGGGTGGGGGAGGGGGAGGGGTGGGGGAGGAGGAGGGGTGGGGGAGGAGGAGGGGTGGGGGAGGAGGGGTGGGGGAGGAGGGGTGGGGGAGGAGGAGGGGTGGGGGAGGAGGGGTGGGGTAGGAGGAGGGGTGGGGAGGAGGAGGGGTGGGGAGGAGGAGGGGTGGTGGAGGAGGAGGGGTGGGGAGGATGGTGGGGACAAGGAGGAGGTCTGGTGGAGGAGAGGTTGGGGAGGGGTTGAGGAGTGGGGAGTAGGAGGGTTGGAGAGAAGGGTGGGAGGATGAGGAGGAGGAGTGGAGAGGAGGGGAAATGGCACAATCATGGGGGCTAACACTTTTCTTTACATTCCTCTGCTGCCTAATTTTGTTGATTTTGAACACTTCTAGTTTAGTTAAACAAAAATATTCCGGCATTAATCAGTTAAAGGAACAATGGGTTATGTGGCAACTGGTATAGAGTGAGCATTGATTAGAGTATTGTACATACCAGGTGAGAACGATATAATGCAGTAGGGGAGGTCACCCCTCCTATCCAGCAAGGAGGTATGGAGGAATACCTGAAAGGTTGCTCTGGATGGTTTAATGCCGGATTATTTTTGTTGAACTAAACTAGAAGTGTTCAAAATCAATAAAATTAGGCAGCAGAGGAATGTAAGGTTAGCAGTAATGTTTCAACAATATAATCTGAAGCTGTGAACATGAATAACTTCAAATTGCAAAGGGATTCTTTGGTAACGGTAAACATATTATTGATGCAGATGTGCGTCTCTTGGCGGTAATTGGTTAATGTCCAAATCAAACACAGTGCAGGCAATGTTATAATTAACCATTACATCATATATAACAATTACATTTCCAGCATCATGTGTGTGATAAGAAATGTGCAACAATGGATGATAAAAATCTATCAATGTCAGTTATCATTTATACTGATCACCAACCCACCTCATTTGTAATGTTCACATCAATACCAGGAGTGGAAAGGAGATGTTCCACAAAAGTAGTATGACCTTCCCTTGCAGCAAAGTGTAATGGAGTATCACCATCCTGGAGTGGGTACAATAGTTCAGTCAACATGGTGGGTACAATGAACACATGAACATGTAGTATATGGTTATGCAAATTCCGGGTAGGTAAAGTTGACTGAAATACTGCTAGAGGGGATGGGGGAGGAAGGATGGGGGGGAGGAGGGGCTGAACAGGAGGGGCAAGGAGAGGAAGGGGAGGAGGGGTGAGGGAGGAGGGGTGGAGGAGGAGGGGTGGGGGAGGAGGAAGGGTGAGGGAGGAGGGGTGGGGGAGGAGGGGTGGGGAGGAGGAGGGGTGGGGGAGGTAGAGGGGTGGGGGAGGAGGAGGGGTGGGGGAGGAGGAGGGGTGGGGGAGGAGGAGGGGTGGGGGAGGAGGAGGGGTGGGGGAGGAGGAGGGGTGGGGGAGGAGGAGGGGTGGGGGAGGAGGAGGGGTGGGGGAGGAGGAGGGGTGGGGGAGGAGGAGGGGTGGGGGAGGAGGAGGGGTGGGGGAGGAGGAGGGGTGGGAGAGGAGGAGGGGTGGGGGAGGTGGAGGGGTGGGGAGGAGGAGGGTGGGGACAAGGAGGAGGTCTGGTGGAGGAGAGGTGAGGAATACCAGAAAGGTTGCTCCGGATGAATAAATGCCGGAATATTTTTGTTTAACTAAACTAGAAGTGTTCAAAATCAATAAAATTAGGCAGCAGAGGATTGTTAGGTTAGCAGGAATGTTTCAACAATATAATCTGAAGCCGTGAACATGAATAACTTCAAAATGGTAAAATATTTCAAAGAGATTCTTTGGTAACGGTAAACATATTATTGACGCAGATGTGCGTCTCTTGGCGGTAATTGGTTAATGTCCAAATCAAACACAGTGCAGGCAATGTTATAATTAACCATTACATCATATATCTGAACCTGCGGCAGCAGGTTCAATATAGGATTGATTGAGGGTTGATGAATGTCATTAATAAAACTTCACTAGCGTCTGGAGGGACAACGGAGAAACGGATCGCTTATCTCTTTATCGCGATGGAATGAGAGCACAACGATCTACAGTTCTACGTTGGTTCCGTGTCATAAAACGGTGTAGTTATAGAGAAACAAACAATTTCCTGTTTCTCGTGCCCAGTCCTAAAATAATTCTCCATCGTCGTCGTCGTCGTCGTCTTCTTCTTAGGAAGGTATAACTCGAGCTAGGAACGGTTTAGAAGGACGGGAATAGTACCAATCGCTTCGAAATTTACCGGCACGTTATCCATACATGTCATATAGACACATGTCAAGTTCTATTTAACAAGTAAATAAAAACATTCTCTAACGAGAGAGTTGTTGGTATATAGGATTGACCAATGGTGGTGTAAAAAGCACGGAAACAAGAGTGACAGAAATTTTACTCGAAAATTGAAATTGGCCTATATTTAGCACATTACTCAGGCATGCGCTGTTATTTTGTGAGCGTGCTAAATATAGGCCAATTTCAATTTTCGAGTAAAATTTCTGTCACTCTTGTTTCCGTGCTTTTTACACCACCATTGGTCAATCCTATATACCAACAACTCTCTCGTTAGAGAATGTTTTTATTTACTTTAACAATTACATTTCCAGCATCATGTGTGTGATAAGAAATGTGCAACAATGGATCATGAAGGTCCATCAATGTCAGTTATCATTTTATACTGATCACCAACCCACCTCATTTGTAATGTTCACATCAATACCAGGAGTGGAAAGGAGATGTTCCACAAAAGTAGTATGACCTTCCCTTGCAGCAAAGTGTAATGGAGTATCACCATCCTGGAGTGGGTACAATAGTTCAGTCAACATGGTGGGTACAATGAACACATGAACATGTAGTATATGGTTATGCAAATTCCGGGTAGGTAAAGTTGACTGAAATACTGCTAGAGGGGATGGGGGAGGAAGGAGGAGGCATGGGGGGGAGGAGGGGCTGAACAGGAGGGGCGAGGAGAGGAAGGGGAGGAGGGGTGGGTGAGGAGGAGGGGTGAGGGAGGAGGAGGTCTGGTGGGTGGGAAGGAGGGGGAGCGGTGAGGAGGAGGGTGAGGGGTGAGGAGGAGGGGAAGAGGGAGGGGTGAGGAGGAGGGTGAGGGGTGAGGGGGAGGGTGAGGGGTGAGGAGGAGGGGGAGGGGTGAGGAGGAGGGGTGAGGAGGAGGGGTGAGGAGGAGGGGGAGGGGTGAGGAGGAGGGGAAGGGGTGAGGAGGAGGGGGAGGGGTGAGGAGGAGGGGTGAGGAGGAGGGGGAGGGGGGAGGAGGAGGGGGAGGGGGGAGGAGGAGGGGGAGGGGTGGGGAGGAGGGGGAGGGGTGGGGAGGAGGGGAAGGGGTGGGGAGGAGGGGAAGGGGTGGGGAGGAGGGGAAGGGGTGGGGAGGCGGGGGAGGGGTGGGGAGGAGCGGGAGGGGTGGAGAGGAGGGGGAGGGGTGGGGAGGAGGGGGAGGGGTGGGGAGGAGGGGGAGGGGTGGGGAGGAGGGTGAGGGGTGGGGAGGAGAGGGAGGGGTGGGGAGTGGGAGGGTGGGGAGGAGGGGGAGGGTTGGGGAGAAGGAGAGCTGGGGAGGTAGAGGCATGGGGAGGAGGGGAGGAAGAGGGTTGAGGAGGAGAGATGGGGAGGAGGAGGGGGGTGGGTTAATGTAGTCACTGATCAATTAGATTTCCAGCATTGTGTATGACAAGAATAACAATGGATCATGAAGGTCCATCAATGTCAGTTATCATTTATATTGATCACCAACTCACCTTATCTTTAATGTTCACACCAATACCAGGAGTGGAAAGGAGACATTCCACACAAGTAGCATGACCTTTCTTTGCAGCAAGGTGTAATGGAGTATTACCATCCTGGAGTGGGTACAATAGTTCTGTCAACATGGTGGGTACAATGTACACATGTACATGTTGCAAATACAGTCATTGATATTTTGCAGGTGATGGGGATAACAGCAGGTGGTGGGAATAGCAGAGGAGAGGAGGAGGATAGGGGTCGGAGGAGGAGGGGTGGAAAGGAGGAGGGGTGGGAAGGAGGTATGGGGAAGAAAAGGGGTGTGGAGGAGGAGGGTATGGGGAGGGGGAGGTATGGGGAAGAAGAGGGGTGTAGAGGAGGAGGGGTGGGGAGGAGGGGTGGTGGAGGAGGGGTGGGTATGAGGAGGGGAATGGAGGTATGAGGAGGGGGAATGGGGGTATGAGGAGGGGGAATGGAGGCGGAGGCTACAGTATTTCTTTAACACATGAATAAAATTCTTCGGCAGCAGGTACTCCTCCATACCTCTTCGTTGGATAGGGGAAGTGATCTCCCCTACAGCATTAACATTCTCACCTGGTATGTACAATACTCTAATCAATGCCCACTACACACGAAATGCCACATCAAAATCACCAACCCACAGTTCCTTTATGCTTACATCAAATATTTAATATGCATTACACCACATATAATTCTACTTATCAATTAAATTTCCAGCATCATGTGTGTGACAATAAATGAATGGAGTATTACCATCCTGGAGTGTGTACAATAGTTCAGTCAACATGGTGGGTACAATGAACACATGTACATATAGTATATGGTTATGACAACAGGATAGGTCATTGAAATATTGCAGGTGATGGGATAACAGTGGGTGAGGGGAATGAGAATTGAGCTATGGAGGAGAGGGAGGGTGGGGAGGAGGATGGGAGGAGGGTGGGGAGGAGGGGAGGATGGGGAGGGGTGGGAGGTAGAGGCATGGGGAGGAGGGGGAGGAAGAGGGTTGAGGAAGAGAGGTGAGGAGGAGGAGGGGGGTGGGTTAATGCAGTTACTGATCGATTAGATTTCCAGCATTGTGTGCCACAAGAAATGTGCAACAATGGATCATGAAGGTCCATCAATGTCAGTTATCATTTTATACTGATCACCAACCCACCTCATTTGTAATGTTCACATCAATACCAGGAGTGGAAATGAGATGTTCCACACAAGTAGTATGACCTTTCTTTGCAGCAAGGTGTAATGGAGTATTACCATCCTGGAGTGGGTACAATAGTTCAGTCAACATGGTGGGTACAATGTACACATGTACATGTAGTATATGGTTATGACAACAGGAAAGGCCATTGAAATATTGCAGGTGATGGGAATAACAGCGGGTGAGGGGATGGGAGAGGAGGGGAGGAGGAGGAGTGGTGGGGATGAGGGGTGGGGAGGAGGGGTCATGTGTGTAACAAGAAATGTGCAACAATGGATCATGAAGGTCCATCAATGTCAGTTATCATTTATATTGATCACCAACTCACCTTGTCTTTAATGTTCACATCAATACCAGGAGTGGAAAGGAGACGTTCCACACAAGTAGTATGACCTTCCCTTAGAGCAAGGTGTAATGGAGTATTACCATCCTGGAGTGGGTACAATAGTTCAGTCAACATGATGGGTACAATGTACACATGTATATGTGAACAGGAAAGGTCATTGCAGGTGATGGGGACAACAGTGGTGGGGGGAGGGGAGAGGAGTGAAGATAGTGCATAGGGTGGAGGAGGTGGGAGGGGAGGGGAGGAGAAGAGAAGGGGAATGAAGTAGAGGAGAGAGTGAGGAAGGGATGAGGAGGGAATGACAGAATAGAGGGAGGAGAGGTCACAGTGTTTCATGAATGCATGATGGCACATGATGGCACAGGGTAACAATGTAAAACTACATCTCCAAGAGCTATGAGTACTACCATGAAGACCCAGCTCCCAGGAGACATGTATGCCTCATTAATGTTTAATCTCCCGCAATCCTTATTTAAGGATGGCCATCCTTAAATAAGGATGGTGACCACTTTCTAAAAAAATGATGTACTCTTGATGCTTTGTTTTATATTAGTGATTCATTAGATTCAAGATCATGCAGATCAGTGATACTGCCGTGATTAAAACAGGTTTGGCTTGCTCAAAACCGGTATTACTGTGTAAATACGGCGAAACCGCCATTTGTCGCTGGCGATATAGTAGTGAGCAAATTAACTCAAAGCGACGTATGGCAAGGAAGGACAGGTTTCTGGTAGCTCTAGGAGTAGAATATACACTGACAGATGGATCTGTGGAACAATATCCACGGCTTCAACAATCTACGCTAACGTACCGGCCATGCAGTATACTTCCAAAGATCGAAGCGATTGTATACACTCGAAAGCGTCAAGCTAAGCAACCCTGCTTAGATACCGAGGTAGCCACGGAAAGCGACGGATGTAGTTCCTCAGTACGGATGGATGACATACATGTAGGCCCAGGTGACCAAAGCGGCAGCACTGCACGATTCGTCAAATCACAGTGACAGCGACGGCAACAGTAGGCTTAAGCAATGGCGTGGTCTCCTCGAGTCTAATTAATTGGGACTAAGCTACACTAAGCTCGTATGCCAATTGGCAAATGGCAATGCTTCCTAGATCTCCCGACCCCCCCCCCCCCCCGACCCCTCCTTCATTGTATATGGTACTGTACTCAATGATAGAACTAGCACACCGTTCGATGGAGCGGCGGCAGAGCACTCACATGCAGTGCACGTGGTTTCAGTGAGGCTAGGGTACGTCCATGCTGGCATTTGAGCAGAAGCAAGCATCTACATCAGTACACGTCATTATACAAATGCTTGATATTAATTTTTAAGCGTTATGGTGTAAATAAGCATAACTTATTAACCACACGTTATTTCTTCGACGAATCAGGTTGTGAGTATAGCTGGATCAACTGGCTATCAGAGAAAATCAAAAGTTTTAAAACTATTGTGGTTTTTATGGTCAATAATCTCTACTGTTGTGATCCTTAATTAAGGATGGTGTCAATCCTTAAATAAGGATGTGCCACTTCCTCCCTGTTTTACCACATGGACGTTGATCATATTGACATCATTTAAAGTTTGTTATGGAGGTTAATCAGTATACAATTGACTAATAGCCTTTATTTTATCTTGCTTACTTGGTTAGCAAAAATATGCAATGTAAAAGATGATCCTTATTTAAGGATAATGACATCCTTAAATAAGGATTTTTCCCTGGAGATTAAACATTAACATCAAGTATAACAGCTCATCTCGTGTTCAATGTTCACATCAATACCACCAGGAGTGGAAAGGAGACGTAGTAAATGGATATGCTAATACAGCGGTTGAGGGATGGGAGAGGAGGAGTGGAGATGGAGCAAAGGGGAGGAGGAGGAGGAGGAGGAGGAGAAGGAGGGGGTATGCGGAGGGGGAATAGGGAGGGTCACTACCTTAGAGGTGATCGTCCATACCACCTTGCTGGATAGGAGAGGTGACCTCCACCATGCATGTAATCACTAACCCACTGATCATTAATGTCCAATCAAATCAGTACCTCAGTTTATTATTAGCCATTACATCATATATAACTCTAGTTAGATTTCCAGCATCATAGAAATGTGCAACAATGGATCATGAAGGTCCATCAATGTCAGTTATCATTTATATTGATGACTAACTCACCCTGCCTTTAATGTTCACATCAATACCAGGAGTGGAAAGGAGACGTTCCAATTGCTTCTTTGTCTTTTCCGCGCGGCGCGCGGCGTGCAGTTCCGGGCAAACTATCACCTCGGCTGCCGTTTCAAACAGCTGCTTTAGTCCCTTCTGGGTCTTTGCCGAGCACTCGACGTACTTGATAGCTTTGATTCTCTGCGCCATGTCCTCCCCCTGGGCCTTTGTGATGTGGACCTGCCGTGTTTCTCGGAGTTCTGCCAACACTCGCGGGTCGTCGCGAAGGTCAATCTTGTTACCTACCAGAATGACGGGCACGTTCGGACAATGATGGGATACTTCTGGGTACCACTTGCACAGTATGCGGTCATAAGACTTCGGGCTTACGACCGAGAAACACGCAAGGAAAACGTCCGCTTGTGGGTAAGAAAGTGGTCTGAGCCGGTCGTAGCCTTCTTGACCGGCCGTATCCAACAGATTCAGGCATATGAATTTACCAGCCACTTGCATATTTTCTGAATAGTTGTCGAACCTAGAGTGAGGACAGAGTCGTACACAGAGCGCGGGAGAGCCGCGGGCTTACACTGTTGGAAAGTATTCACCGAGAAAGGCGTTGTAGACGTGTGTGAGCATCATGCTCGTCTTCCCCACAGTCGCGTCGCCAACGGCAACACAATTCACGTGTTGTAACTGTGACATTTTGCGCCACAACAACCAACTTGTGTTTTGCAATAGCTACACAGCCAGAAGTTTTTTTCTTGTTTCAAACCTGCACCCAATATTGAATCAGACTGTTTACCAGACCCTGGTAGACCTGTTGCAGACTCGCTGATTCATATTAGATGGAGTAAGATTGATTCATACAAGTATTACACGAGGGTTACCAAACCTGGTTATCAGTCTGAAATATGGGGGCTGCGTACAGGTATGAATCAACGTGGTATCCGATGAAGGCCGGAACGCATTTACGTACATTCCCAGCCCTTATTGTATTCATGAGGGGTCAATTCGCAATATAATAGAAAGTTGAAACAAAACTCGTTACAAACAATACAATATTGTTTAAACAGTACATCATATTACACCAAATGCAGAGCCTTTCCATTGGTGAGTTTTCTTTCCCTCTCTTCAAATGTGCTAGTATCCGTGCAGTCATGGTCAAGGGACACAGAACGCTTCACCTGGTTACAATCCACAGTACTTGGTTAAAGAAACCAATGGACATTCGTAGTCAATCAACACAGGCTGTCCATTTAAGGCGTAATCTTCACAGCCTTGCAGCAGACAGAAGCATTGCCCAGAGTGTAACAGGCATGCAGCCAAGAATAGCGAGTACCTGTACTGGAATATAACATTTATCACGTCAACATACAGCAGTGGATCGTGGAGGGGTGTAGTTACAGTGAGTGCGTCAACATACAGCAGTGGATCGTGGAGGGGTGTAGTTACAGTGAGTGCGTGCCCTCACCAAGGTAATAGGCTATAACTGGGGTCCACTGCTAAACTTTGCTGAAATGCATCCTCCTAGTACCCTCCATCACAACACCCCCTACATCCATCACCACACCCCCTATGCTCCATCACCACACACACACACCCTATCCTCCATCATCACATACTCTACCTCCATCACCATACCCCCTACCCTCCATCACCACATCCCCTACCTCCATCACCACACCTACCGCCTCCATCACCACACCTCCTATCTGCCACTATATGCATAACACATTAGACTTTACCTGATTAGAGACAGTTTCAACAAAATCTCCTGCGTTCACTAGTTCTGAATCACGTGCTATGATCCCACCACCTTAACAGGTAGGCAGTGCAGAAGCTGAGTGTTGACTCCTTTGTCATTCTGAAGTCCTTCAATACATGTAGTTGGGTACAATTCCAACCCGGGTGAAAAAATACACGTTGTAACGCGTTATAACGCGTGAAAATGGGACATAAATAACGCCAAAACACGCGATTTTCAAGATGATTATCTCCTTGATTGTGCAATACAATAGAGTAGAATTTTGCCTATACACAAAGCGGTCCAGTGTGTATAAAGTTTCCAAAGACTGGTTGGTTTGGCATGCATCGCTCCGATGATATTCACATTCAATGTACTAGCTTAATTTCGCGGGCTTTTGTATACTTTCCCGCGAAATCAAGTTCGTACTTGAATGTGAATATCTTCGGAACGATGCATGCCAAACCAACCAGTCTTTGGAACTTTATACACACTGGACCGCTTTGTGTATAGGCAAAATTCTACTCTATTGTATTGCACAATCAAGGAGATAATCATCTTGAGAATCGCGTGTTTTGGCGTTATTTATGTCCCATTTTCACGCGTTATAACGCGTTACAACGTGTATTTTTTCACCCGGGAAGGTTGACATGTTTGAGCATTTGGACCAAAGCTTTATGGAACATTATGTATATGTATGTACAGAAGATAGGTGTGCTCACTTTCCTTAGTGCTCCTGAATGATGTATACTTCTGCCTGCATTAAGTTCTTCAATGGGAACATTATTGAAGAAATGCTGCATCATAGGAGAGAGATACATTCTTTTCACCACATCTAAATATGAGAGACACATTATTTCATATTCGTATACAGCTATTATGTTTTAGCATACCGTATATCGCCAGAAGATGGGGCATCACACAGGTAACGCTGTACAGCAAAATGATGGCAGTATCGCGACTAGGTGAGAGGCGGTTGCTGTATATATTCTGCACTCTCACTGTTGTATTGAATGATTCACATCTAAAAAATAAAGAAGAATGTCTCAGCCACTTACCTGTAAAGATTTACTCTTATTTCCAACATAGGATTAGCTGTAGCTCTTAAGCCATATAGTGTCTGCATTTCCTTAGCACTCTGTACCGTTGGTTGAGAACGAATAGCTGCAATCTGATAGAGACATTTTTCAAGTGTTCTTTCTTCATCTATCATGGACACCTTTGTCAACCTAGGAATATGCATAAGTACTATAATCCAAAGGTTTTTAACACGGGTTTACGACAGATGCGGGGAAATATTGGGGAATATATAATATTCATAATTCCCTCCGATAGATTTTTTTCTAAGCTACACATGTTTAATAATACTCCAATCATTATAGATGAAATTGGAAAAGTAAAGAATCAGCAGGCATATACAATTGTCGTATTGTAACCTTTAAAAGCCAGCTCATTATAGTTTTAACGATGTGCCTCAGCATTCAAGGTACAGTTCCGATATACACTATGGCCTATACTTAATAAATGGATGCAAAGCGAATGTTATAAGAAACAATTTTATACACCGAAAACCAATACAGTGGTATAAGTAGTGCGATCGACCAAGAGCTGCATAGAAAAACCAAGGGCACCTGGCGCAGCATGTTTGCGGAATTGTCCGATAATACGAACCTGTATATAACTCCATAGGGCAGTTGCAAATACGTACTGAGTCTTAAATATGAAAAACAGCAAGAATGATCATTCAAACCACTAGGAGGGAATAATTCCCCAAAATAATCAAGATTTCCCCGCGTCTGTCGTAAACCGCGTGTTAAACGTACCTCACAGATACAGCAAAACTTATTGGCTGCACTACCCAGATGGTTTACCAGTTCAGAGGCACGTGGATTGTCACAAATGATGAGCATCAAAGGTACCACAACCAAAACTTTCTCCTGTCTGTACATGTCCACCCAAAAAGGTATCAAAAGCTGTTAGCCAGGTATATGCTTAATTGAATATGCGATCCAAAATGAACATACCATTTACTAGCTCTTCATCGTGTGCATCACATTGATCATTAGTACTGGAAGTATTATCATTAACCTCAGGTTCACCTTCTTGCTCTGAATGTGAGAACATGCTATGTATGACAAATGAATATAAAGTATACCTGCATTTCTGGTGGTGAGGAGTTAAATAGGTTCTCATCAAAATCAAGCCATATCTCCGGATAAAGATATACTTTTTGCATTAGGATACCTTTATATAGCGACGGAGGGACATTTTCAGGGTTTGGTTTGGTACTTAGGGTTATGCCCTTTGTACTGCCGATATGGAATGGAAGGGTTAACAGCTACGTACGTAAGGGTAAAATTTTGGCCGCCTCGAAAAAAAGGTCTTGGGGTATTAACTCCCTACATTACATACCTCACGAGGTGCATCCTCCAGTGTTGCGAGACTGGTAGCAAAAGAAGTGTGAGACGCTCTCAACATATGTCGATCGAGATTGAACTGGCGTGTAAAGGTCTCCTCACACACGTGGCAACAGTACAGAATTAACAGCATATAATATGGAATGCAGTTATTTAATCGATAAACTTACGTTTTCGATAACCAATATACGCCACGGTTTCGTTTTAGAAGATGTAGCCATGTTTTTATTATTCGAGGCGTGCTTAGGGGGCGTCTCCAAACTAACGTCATTTTGACGTTGGGGGGGGGGTGGGGGGTGGGTGACGTTATCCGATGCACTGACCAAAAAACATGGCGGCCGAACTCCCACAACTTCGATATCAATGACGTTATGAGGGAGGGGGGTGGGGGGGGGGGTTATAATGAAACGTCAAAATGACGTTAACTTTAGTTTGGAGACGCCCCCTTACCGTAAATTCGTTTTTTTTTTTTTTTAAATGCCAGAACATTCACTCACAACTGGATATGGGTACTTATATGCATAGGCGACCCCAGGGGGCCCCTCCCCTGGTTATACTGCATGCGATACGAAAGGCGGGGGGGTGGGGTGGGGGGGTTGCTTAGCGGATAAAGGGGAGGTACCTTACATGAAAGGGGGGGTTGTAAACGCCCCCCCCCCCCCCACCCCGTATCCGCCACTGAACACTAGCTCATGTGCAGACCTGCCAACTATGTTTTGATAGCTTGCGTGAGCGTGGGCATGAATTTGCGGGAGAATGGGTAATATAGGGGCCGAAATTCAAAAATTAGCATTTACAACCACTCTCCCGCACTCCCGCTAGCCGCTAGCGGGAGTGCAGGAGAGTGGTTGTAAATGCGTGAGACTCCCGCGAGATGCGGGAGAGTTGGCAGGCCTGCATCTGAGCGTACTACATATAGCGAAATCAATAATGCCCCTCCCTTCGTTAAGCGCTGGGGCCGCCTATGATCAATAGTTTAGACCTATTTATTGCTGTGGCAACTGCTGTCAGTGTGCATTTATTCATCATGTATTCCTGCTGTATTACTTCCAATGATAGCTTCATGTAGACCTTCCGCATGTCATCATTGCTATATCCTCCAAATGATAATTAACGAGGCTCGAGTACAACGTTTACCATATGCGTGGGCGTCTATTACAGAGACTGGCTGTAAGAATACATCAAGAAGCAACGTTGTCTTACGACCCGCAGTTGTAATACTACGGGTCTGCGATCAGTGAAGCAGTGTCTGGGCACAAGATAAGCACGTGATCATACCTTTGAATCAATCCTGCAATAACGAGCTGGTTAAAACATCTGGTTCAGATTGAATCAAAAAAAAGGTTATAATCAGTTTGAATCAACCTGGTACAACAGCCCACAATCAGACTGTGGTTATCAACAGCTTTGGTTCAGACTGTGACCCACCCCCTGATTCAAACTGTTGAATCAGATTTATGGGATGTGATTAGTGCCAAAAGTCGGTCACGCGCAGCGCAACGACTGATGACGCAGCGCAGCGCAACGACTGATGACGCAGCGCAGCGCGATTGACATCAGCGCAGCGATCTTGTGCCCAGAAATCATATGTGTATCGAATATGTAATATCGATATGGTGAGAAAAACATTATTAGATGGTGGTCGGGCTGGCTGACATGGCCCTATACAGCTGGGTGCAGAAAAAAAATAGGCGTAAAAGAATATATGAAAGAATATATGGAGCCTTACAGCATTCTATGAACGCTACCAGTAACTGCATGGGAGGCCTTAACTGGCCACTCCCACTACAGGTCATAACAAAGCGATACTAATAATGGTACGTCTGTGTATTATTCTATTTGGTGCACGTCCATGTATTTGTAGTTCTTTTCGTGAGGCAACCCCATGGTGATGTTGAATTTGAGGTGATCGATGTTGTGGTTACAGTATTATTTGGCACTCAGGCAGTGCCATACTGAGTTACATTGTGAATAATAAGTATTACTGCTCAACTTGGCATCTCAGAATTTCGTACCTAACACTGTCTCAACAACATCCGGAAATTTCTGAATGAAAATTTTTGAACATAAAGAGTGTTTAGGTACTAAACTATAATATGGATTAGGACCTAAACTGAGCAAAGCCCATGTATGGGCAATTTCACATGTTAATTTACATGTTAATGAACATGACATGACATATGTATGGTAACCTTTAGGGATTTATGTCTCATCTCTCATGGACCAGGCCCTAGCTAAATAAGGAGTATTTGGTCTGCACGGGCCTATAGACAGATATAGTACTAGTATTGAGGGCCGATATAAACGTGAGCGATGCACCGAAAGTCATTTCTACAATAAAGGTTAGTTGATTTTACAGATTACATCTATTGGTGTACCCAATTCTTGCAGCAAAGGCAAGGCATTTCTCACAGAGGAAGAGGGGAGGGGCCAAAGAGGGGTCACATGTACATACACAGGCCTACATGGGAAGAGGGGAGGGGCCAAAAGGGGTCACATTACTGTTGTTTAGTAGTTAACCCTTTGGATGCCACATCAGTGACCTTATAGCTCCATATAGAGTGCCATCAAACTGTAAATAGCCTTGAAGTTGCTGACTAATGGTATCAATATACATCCATGTGTTGGGCACCTCTGGCTACATAAAGAGGGTGATGACCATATGGACCTAGAGATCCCTCAGTCCCCTGGAGTTATCTTAGTGCCCAGGCCTCCATGGAGTGGTCCCTGGTTCCCATGTCTCATGCAAGTGGCCCTGTAGGACTCCAAGTACTCAGTAGTGTATTATTTAGAACGAATATTCACACCTATGCTGACTGCTGACTCATACATACATCCATGCATTAAGCCAACATGTCACCTCTCCGCCTCCAATAGAAATGTGCAAACCAAAGGGAGTGTTGTGTTAACAGTTTAGGTAGTACCATAGGAATGTGTAAGGTGGTATTAAGCACAGCCCTTCACACACAACTCCCCCAAATCCAAGTCCATATGATCCCTCTATGGGGTGCTTGTGTATGTGCATGTGTGCGTGTGCATATGGTGTAGGGGTGTGCATGTGTGTGAGCATGTACATGTGTGTGTGCATGTAGGGTGTGTATACATGTATGTGTGTGCATGTGTGTGTATGGTGGTGTATGGGTGTGCATGTATTGGTATGTTGAGATCTTGTGGGACGTATTTATTGTGAACAAGAAATAAGCAATACATTTAAATATACAAGTAAAGAAAAACATTCTCTAATGAGAAAGTTGGTGGGATATAGGAATTGGAGGCAAAGGTGGTGTAAAAAGGAAGGGAACAAGGTTTTAATAAAAGGGTAATGAAACAAAAATCCTTTATATAGCACTTCTTTTGGTTCTGTTACATTTACACGTGCTAAATATAGGATTTTTGTGTAATACATGTACACATGCATGGGAAGAGGGGAGGGGCCAAAAAGGGGTCACATTACTGCTGTTTAGTAGTTAACCTTTTGGATGCCATATAAGTATCTATATAGCTCCCTATAGTGTGCCAATCAAACTAAATAGCTTGAAGTTGCTGACTAATGGTATCTATATACATCCATGTGTTGGGCACCTGTAGCTACATAATTCTGGTTAATGTACATCCAGCTCAGCATGTGTCATGTGTATGACATCGTATGGTGCCACGTTATAATGGTATCCTTGTACCAAGCACCATATATGTGTGCTTTGCCATCAGGCAAGAAGGAGGAAGAGGAGGAGAAGGAGGAGGAGGAGAAGGAGGAGGAGAAGGAGATATAGGAGGAATTGTATCAGGGACCTAGGGAGGAGGGGTAAGAAGATTGGAGGGTGATGTCTCAGTGATGAGGGTGATGTCACAGTGAGGTGATGTCACAATGTGGATGACCTTGGGTGTTAAACATTAGAATGTTGTTTTCTGCTCAGCAGATCCAGACACATGGACATGCAACCAGGAGGGCAAGCAGCAGGTGTGTGGGGGTATACATGTAGAGAACTTGCAACTATGAGATGCCTCAGATTAAACTTAGGTACATACACATGCATATTCAAACTTTCAATCTTTCAAGGCCCATAGCTTGCCTTAGCAAGTTAACTACACCACATGGTTTAAAAAAACCACGTGGTGTAGTTAACTTGCTAAGGCAAGCTATGGGCCACAAGTAGAAAAAAGGTGTTTCTTTCTTAGTATGGTGTTTAAATGGCAATTACCACTTTACTGTTTTTGAGTGAGTGTATGTCTCAAAGGTCTTCTGTTGTCAAGGGCGTTGCTAAGGATGCGACATTATTATTTCAATATTTCAGGACATCACCTAGGCAAAAAATACCTCCAACACGGTTAGCTACAAGGAGACCAGTTACCATGAAGTCTTCCTTCCATTGTGGTCTGGTGGAGCCCCTCAGGGTCCTGGTCTTGTGGATAACTGGTCCCCTGCTAAACTTCTGCTGCCTCTGGTGCATGGGGTGGATGTTCAGTCGCACCTTGATGTAGAGCTCCAGGTGGTCTAACTCTCCCTTCAGACCATCCACCTCTATCACCTGGCCAGACACATAGTGGTACTGAGATAGCTGCTGGGACCTCTTCACACTGATGCTTCTGTTCAGAGATGAGGTGGGTACTGTTGTGCATGTGTTTGTGTGTGTGTGTACATGCGTATATGGCACATGGTTACAATTGCGTGATGATTTAAAGTTACTGCCAGCACTGGCCATACCTCATGGCCCCTCCCCTCATGGCTCCTCCCCTTATGGCCCAACCCCCTATGGCCCCGCACCCACCTGCTCTTGGGTTTCACCACTCTCACGAATAGCATCTCTGGCTCTAGTGGCCGCTACTGAGTGACACCGCTGTGGTAGGGATGGGGAGGAGGAGTGGAGAGGGAATGGTGGTGAGAGTGATGCAATGGTTGACGTTAACTTATCATCCTGTAGTTATCTGTACAGTGCAATGACGATGATGTCAGGGTAGGTAGGGGGTCCTCCCTCATTGCCCCAATGCCTCCCCCTCTCACTGGGACACTTGGTGTGATGACTATCTGTGGAGTGTTGTGGAAACTGGAATCAGAACCTGGGGAACCTGCTTGGCCCCTGCTACTACTTAGTGTATCCATCTTGGCTAGAAGAGGGGCGGGGTAAAGGTGGGAGGGGCATGAGGTGGGCATGGGTGGGAGGGGCATGGAAGGGATGAGGTGGGTGCAGTATTTGACCGTACATGGGCGGGTCATCTTGCTATTTCAAATTAAGCTCAGAAAAGTCTAAGAACTAGTCTGAATTTGGTTTATAATTTTCACTGCGCTACAATTAAATAATGTAACTTGATGGTCACTAACCTTCTCAACTACAATCCCCCAATGCACCATCACTTCCTCACTTGTGACTAGCCAACAGTTTGACATCATTGGTCCTGAGAACCTGCAGAACAGTCTTCTGTTCAAATGCTCTAACCTCCACCCCTCTGTGGATCACATGATGATCACGTGATAACAGGACACACACCCACAACAACAGGTGTGCAGACATCTGGTGTACAGCTTCCTCTCTACACCACATGCACCACCCAGGGGTGTATTTAGGGGGGAGGGGGTGGGGCCTCAGGGGGCTCGGGCACCCTCCTCCAACCTAGCTGAGCGTAGCCCGACCTTTGCGTTGTCGGTAATTATAGTGGTTACTAATCTAATTCGCACAATTGCTGTTTCATCGTTCAATAAAATGGCCAGGGTATTAGATGCAGAATCAGCTACCGTATAATACAATTGCAAATGAGTCTGTAAACAATTGAGGTTAATTAATTATTCATTACGCGGCCACACGTAGAACGCTGCCTTAAACTAGTCTGGAGCCCCCCCCCCCCCCCCCCCCCCCAACGTTTCATCTGGAGCCTAATTTGAGCACCCCCTCGTTGAAATCCTGGATACACCCCTGCCACCCACTCCCACATCCTCATGTACACACCTCCTCATAGTACACCTTCACATATACATAAAAACATTCTCTCTTCGAAGGTTGGTTGTATATATATGAAGACAATGGTGGTGTAAAAAGGAAGGGAATAAGGGGTCAACGATGATACAAAAAATTTATATTTAGCAACTTAAGTTCCTACATTATAGGACTTTAAATTGTTTCATATCATCGTGGATCCCTTCCTTCCTCCAATCCTATACCACCAACCTGCTCAGAGAGAATGTTTTTATACTTGTTTCCTTCATTTTTATATAACGATGCCTCATTCTAATTATGCATGAAATGATACCATGCCTTTTTAGTAGAGCACTCGATATGATGCCATGATTACATACATCAGTTCATGTATCTGATACATGGCACTCTCCCTTTAACTCTTTGAACACCAAGGGCATATTTATATGGCCTGTTCTCGTGACATTGTGATAAGTCATGTAATGTGTTAGATTCCCTTTTCAGCTCTTCTGAATAATATGCTGCAAGGTATTGGAAGAGCTTTTAACTGTGGCTGGTAAGGTACATACAAGTACAACCAGGACTCCATCTTTTGGGGGGAGGACTTGGGGGAGTTGTGGTGAGAAAGGAGTGTGGAGGCTGTGCTTACAACTAGTATGTTTAGCATAGCACTTGCAAATTCTTTCTGCACGTACTACATACATGTACACTGTTAATACAACATCCCCATATGTAGGTACTACATACACTGTTAATACAACATCCCCATATGTACGTACTACATACACTGTTAATACAGCATCCCCATATGTAGGTTTGCATATATTTATTGGAGGAGCCTGACATTTGGGATAAATGCATGCATGTATACATGTCAGCAATCAGCATTTGTGCTTGGATAATAGTACTAAATAGTGTGGTACTGAGTATAGTTTGGAGTCCCAACTCAGCAGGATAATAACTGAATGTGCCCATTGGTAGGATATAGTGCTTGTAAAGAGCTATAGGGATATGCATCTGGCATCCAAAGGGTTAATACATGACAGTCTGTTGTCATGACATCTTAAAAGTCATGTCGAGTTATTCAAGCCTCTATCAAATCTTCTGAATCAAAGCATGTTAATAGGCTACATGGAATAAGCTGTGTATGATGAGGCAAACATGTACACCATGGCAGGACCTCATCTTTACGAGGGAGGATTTGGGGAGTTACCAGTGTGGGGACTGTGCTTACAACTAGTAATAATTTGCACCACTCTGCTAATTATTACTGCGCTACATAAACACCAGGTACAGGATTGCACATTTTTATTGGAGGAGAGGTGATATGTTGGTTTACTGCATGGATGTACATATGTCAGCAGTTACCCTCTGTGTGATTATTGGTTCTAAATAGTGCAGATATGCATGTTGGAGTCCCACCTCACCAGGATTTAATAACTTCATAAACCATTTGATTGGCACTTGGTTCAATACCATGTATTATAGAGCAATAAGGATACACATCAGGCATACAAAGGGTTAAAGCAAACGATCTGAAGGCTCAACAAAACATACAATTGACCGTCTTTGTCTTCTGGTTCATTTGCAACAAAAGAGCTGAACTATCCATTTCCGTATATGTACTAGTGTGATGTGTGCTAGTGTGTGCTAGTGTGACATGTGCTTAGTGTGACAAGTGCTAGTGTGTACTAGTGTGATATGTACTAGTGCTTAGTGTGATATGTGCTTAGAGTGATGAGTACTTTTTACCTCAAACTGCACCACTGCATCAGACCCCATGATGTCATCAGAGAGGTGGTCCTTACTCCAATACTCCTGAGGTGATGGTAGGAAGTAGAGAGGGGCCCACAGAGCCCATCAGATTGGTGGGTGAGCTTCTGCAGTGATTTGGAAGTGACAGCTTTTATTTCACTATGCTTCTCTTCCGTTCTGTGTGTGTGTGTGTGTGTGTGTGTGTGTGTGTGTGTGTGTGTGTGTGTGTGTGTGTGTGTGTGTGTGTGTGTGTGTGTGTGTGTGTGTGTGTGTGTGTGTGTGTGTGTGTGTGTGTGTGTGTGTGTGTGTGTGTGTGTGTGTGTGTGTGTGTGTGTGTGTGTGTGAAGACGTTTTTTGGGTTCGAATCTTGGAGAGGTCGATTTTTTGGGGGTTCGAATCCTGGTGAGGTTCCCTTCATCCTTTTTTTTTTCTTCTTAGCAGGGAGTGCAATTCTATCGAAGGATGTTGTCTGTGTTGTAGTATTAACTTTTATTCGTGGGATGTTTTTTTAGCTTGCATGGCAGTCAATAATATACGGGCAGCTGTTACACAATAGTTACGTTCAGCAGCTGTTATGCATTGTTATTAGTTTGCAGTTAGGCGTTATGATTAACGTTGGAAAATACAATTTGGCCTGAGTCACTATATCATCCTGATACCTCATCTACATCCACACATTTACACCCACACTCCCCCCAAACAACACCATAGACACCCCTATGCCTTACTTGGTTGATTTTGGTTGATTTTGTGGAGTCAAGTCTCTTCCTTTATCTCAATGATAGCCTTATCTGCAGGCAGGTACCACACAGTAGAGGTGGCCGGGGGGGGGGGGGGGGGGGGGGGGGTTGCAGCCCCCCCAATTGGACCCACAATGATTAATGTTAACTGGTTAATTGCACAAAGTTTTGTAAAAGGATTAATGTACACAAAAATAGTTGTCTTCTGGGACCAGGGGAGCTTATGGCACTCCTCCATACCCCCAAGATGCCTCTCATCATTATTCATTTACAACACCCCCCTCCCCCTTTTATAAATCCTGGATCCCTGCATACACACAGTCACATAGTACAGTCACATAGTCACCCTATACACAGTCACATAGTCACAAGTCTTTTGCTGCCGTGGTGCATTAACAGAGCCAATGGCTGTTAGCGGATTGAGTTTAACTAGTAATAATTATTATATCACAACTACACAGTGTTTATTAACAATAGAGCAGCTCAGTGAACCACTAATCCCGCCCCCAACATAATAAAACATTGCTACGCCATACATTTATATGAATACATCATCTTTGTACAACATTTTAAAATCTCACACAGGAGCGTTCTAATTGTTCACTTGAGCAGGAAGCCAGTAGACAGCTCATCTCCGTCATCGGACCAGAAGCTGCACACTCCACCTCAACAACCACTGCATCCTTATATAGGCCATAGGGGACCTCACGCAGAGGTAGCCCACTAAAACGGGACCCTACTTTGGCCTGTAAAAACCATCTCTTTTCACCTATGGTATTGTGTGTGTGTGTGTGTGTGTGTGTGTCTGTGTGTGTGTGTGTGTGTGTGTCTGTGTGTGTGTGTGTGTGTGTGTGTGTGTGTGTAAATATTTCCTGTGAAGACAATTAATTGCAACTCCAAAAATGCTTAGGAACCTAACATTAACAAAAGTTTTAACATTTTGAATATTATGGTTACATGATATAGACAGTAATTTTTTACTATGGGAAGTGACAGCATATGTTTAAGTCGCAGCCTTAGACCACAAAACGATTTAGTTTTAAACAAAGCAAGTTTGCAAGTTCAATAACATAATCTTTAACCTTGTAATGATGTAATAAATTTCTGGGCAATCAGGATACCATTCACTCCATTCCACCCAACACAGTGCAATACAAAGCACACACCTAACTTGATCTGGTGCTTGTGGTACTGCACTGCAATGCGAGCAGTTACACCAGAGCCTGTGGGGCTTCGATCCACCTTGAAATGATGGGCACCACAAATCAAATTGCACATACCTGTACAGACTGGGAGTCTGGGTAATGGCCTAACACATACATTTTTTTTTCTCTCATAAATACAGCCTGAGGGGCTAGACCGCACCCCTATCCTCACAATGACCCCACCAACAATCCTCACAATGACTACACCCCTATCTCCAGACAATGGCCACACCCCTTCTCCACAATGACCACACCCCTATCCTCACAATGATCACACCCTCTACTGTATCCTCATAATGACCACGCCCCCTACCTTCGTTATGCATGAATAGCACAGCCAGGTCTGCCTCGGGAAAGTCACTGTCCACCAGCAGTGCCCCATACATGTCAAAATGTCCCCTGGGTTCCCTCATGATCATGGTGCGTAGATGGGACATTGGATTCTGACGGGCGTCTCTGGAGATACCGGCTTGACTAGACTGTAGTCCACTGCGTACCGTCCAAGACCAATCACACCATGACCACACATGGTACTGTACCCTAAAGGGGTGGGGTCAGGGATCAGTTTGTACATATGACCACACCCCTACCTCCATGACAAGGCCATGTGCACACCCTACACACATGGTGCATGACAAGGGTGTGACCCCAGGCCATATTTAGGGGAGAATATATACAAATTTGGACAAACCATCATCTGCACAGTGACATCAGCAACCTTGCTGAGCCTATCTGCAAGTACCTGTACAGACTGGGAGTCTGGGTAATGGCCTAACACATGCATATGTTGATACCAGGCAGTTATTCTTTTTCTCTCATAAATACAGCCTGAGGGGCTAGGCCGCACCCCTATCCTCACAATGACCACACCCCTATCCTCATAATGACCCCACCCCTACCCTCATAATGACCACGCCCTCTACCTTCGTCATGTATGAATAGCACAGCCAGGTCTGCCTCGGGAAGGTCACTGTCCACCAGCAGTGCCCCATACATGTCAAAATGTCCCCTGGGTTCCCTCATGATCATGGTGCGTAGATGGTCCGGGAGGGTATCCTGTGAGGGAGAGGGTAGGGTGTATGAGACCATGAGGGTATGGGAGGGTATCCTGTGAGGGAGAAGGTGGGGTGTATGAGACCATGAGGGTATGGGAGGGTATCCTGTGAGGGAGAGGGTGGGGGGTATGAGACCATGAGGGTATGGGAGGAGGGAGAGGGTGGGGGGGATGAGACCATGAGGGTATGGGAGGGTATCCTGTGAGGGAGAGGGTATGGGAGGGTATCCTGGTTTGTGTGTGTGTGTGAGTGTGTGTGTATATGGCACGTGTGTGTGCGTGTGCGTGTGTATGTATAGCATTATACATGGGCCCCTTCTAGGAATCTGTGCTATTTATCTTTTGTGATATTACTTGTAGATCAACCACTCTGTAAGAGGGACTTTACTGGACCTACTTTTGTATATAAGCCCAGCAGGAACATTATTCCTGCTTTTCCCAAAAGATAAAGATCAGGGCCCTGGTATAACAAAGGATGGTAATAAATAGTAAGACTTTTTAAACCTCTCAATGGTACACACTCAGAGCTTCAGCATATATAGGGATTGGCATGGGATACATGTAGTTGTGAGTGTTGTGTATATCTGAGTGTGTGAGTGTGTAAATGGATGCATGTAATGGAATATGGGACATGAGGCATGGTACGTCATGATGTGGCAGGTACTGTGAGACAGGAACAAATCGTCCAGTACATACAACACATCAATCCAATACATAGAACCGATCGGAGTAGGAGTTGGGAGGGGGGCCTTCCTCTGAAAAAATTGTTGGGGCCTTTGCCCCCATAGCCTCCATGCTCCCATACCACTATGCATAAAACACACAATCCAGTTACACGTGAAAAGCACATCAGTCAGAATACAAATAGTTGAGAAAGAGAGTTGTATAGTAGGCCAGTAAAAGCACTGTAACCAAAAGACATAGAAAAAAAGTTCAACTAGACAAAGCTTATGAGTGAATCCATGTAGCACATAACAATTTACAGGGTGTACAGCAAGGGGAAAAGAAGTGGAAAGAGTGTGTATAAGTGTGACGTTAGACGTGTGTATGTGTTGGTTCATGGGTGTGTGTGTGTGCCAGCCATGCAGATGAAATGAAAAACGGTGGGCGTTTAAAATATATGTGCCAGATCCCGACAATTAGGAAGGGTTACATGTGTTCCAGCCTAGCTACGCTGCATGTGTCTTTAACTCGACCACGCCTCTCCCATTGCCTAGCTGATACACCGTGCACTATATATGCTCTGACGTACAGGTTGTGAGCCTATGAATGGCCACGCAATGAGTGGCACCCAAAGAGTATGACCGAATCGACAGGGACACATAATGTTGTGCGCGCGCATCGGTACTGGTAATACGTACCGTGTTTTTTGTATGGTGACGGTAACTGAATCCCACACATTTCGATCGCTTAACGAATCTTGTCCATTATACAAGAGAACCACTGACGTTTGTAAGAACGGTGGTACTTCAGTTGTACAGGTTAATACAGTGGCATGGGCACGGGAGGTTATTGTATATTCATGTGCTCGGAGTAGCGGGAACCAGGTTGCAGTAGGTTAATGGCGCGGAATGAACGAAAAATGTGCAATTACTTTGCACATCTGTATCTCCGTAACGGATCAAGTAAAAATTAACGAACAGGGCACATCGATAGATACAGGACCCCTCTGCGTATAAACCGAATTTGAAGTTAATTGAGACCTCCTGCCGAAAGATATGGCCAGTTTGAACCCCAAGGGGTATCGGACGTTGCAACACTGGCACGAAGCTAATGCAAGACTCCAAAATCTATTTTACCTTATAGAAATGGTGTAGTATGAAGTGTTGAAAATAGGAAGTCAATGGCGTGTACCGTTCCGAAGTTATAGCGATTCAAACGTGAGTCATTTTTATAACTTTAAAATTATATAGCGAAGGGCCATTTTCTCGGAGACTGTCCCATATATATATATAATATATATATATAATTATATATATATACTACTCACCTTTTCCCTCCTGTGGTTCCTGATGCTGTCATGTTCCCCTAACCATGGGACACAACAAGGTGACATTACAGTACATAGCTGCAGCAAACATTACCTTGGTCATCAGATACATAGCTGCCTGGAGTAGGCTGTGTGTGGGAGTAGAAACATAAACAAAGACACCTGCATAGAGCGAAAGATTGTCAAACAGGAAGTACTTCCATATTTGGTGATCATCCTTCAGCAGTGCTGCTTAGTTATTGAGCTGGCAAAATACCAAAAGGGAGACATGGTCCTCCATGAAGAGCTGACCCCACACCATCAGATGTGGGGAGTTGCTCTGAGTGGAGGCATACACTGTACTTACTTGTTTATGTTATGAGTAACCTCAGTGTTGAATGAATTGGTTTGTTTCACATTATCAAGGATGTGTGGTAAAATAATTTATTTTAGAACAACATACATCATGGTCTTAGGTGGCACTTCAAACTGATGTCACTAATATGCCCCTAAACTGTGCCTTATTTGGGATGTTAGCATCAGCATTGGAAAATATTTGGTCCCAATAAGCAAAGTGTCAATCTATGACTTCACCCCCCCCCCCATCCCTCCTCCTCCCCATCTCATACATAGCTGACAATGAAGGGGGTGTGTCCCATAACACATCAGTGCAAGTTTGGTGAGTTGTTTTTGAACAGAATATTTCGAATTTGTATACATTCACACAGCTGATCCTAGTGCTAATATGTTCAGTGCATATACTACCACACTGACATACACCCACACACAGCCTACCCCAGGTTCAGCACCAATGTGGGTTACTCTATGCTACCACCTCTCCTAAGAACATACTTGCAACAGTACTGGCAGTGGTAGCTGGAGTGGTTGTGGTGCTGATCCTGTTAGCTGTGTTACTGGTTGCCATAGTGCTGGTGTTGGTTTGGATACATCGAAGCTATGTATCTTCTGATGACCAGGGTAATGTTTGCTGCAGCTATGTACTGTAATGTTACCTTGTTATGTCCCATGGTTAGGGGAACATGACATCATCGGGAACCACAGGAGGGAAGAGGTGAGTAGTGTGAGGTACATATAGTGCACCATTTAGAGTAGCATGTTGTGTTCATATTCTGTGCTCGTAACATCCTAGGTCTAGATGTGTAACGGTCGTTTTTTAGTGTGCTGTGTTAATTGGGTGGCAGTACATAACAAGTGTCCCATACTATGTCTAGATCCTCGTAGACACCGTTACCACTGCTGAAGCTAATCTTGCAGATGCCCATGGTAAAAGTGTCTGTTGCCACCTGTTGCGCTTCTTGCCCTTGGGTTTTGGAACCTCCGTTGTTGCCCATATTATTAATACTGCAAACTTAATAACTAGCGTTATGTAGGTTCAGTGGTTCATCTGATGCTAAAAGCGTATATTTCAATGTTTTCGTGCAAGAGTGGAAGCGAACAAAAAAAATGAAAATGGGCTGAAAATATGGTATCTAGGATCAACTGTGAAGGATTTTCCTGATCAACATGTGGTTATGTATCATTTTGAAGCATAGTTGTTGTACAATGTACAGCATACTTGTAAACCAATTTAAATTTCAAGATGTGTTTTAAGAGGCTGATAATTCATACATGTATGTTGTCATGGCAACATTTGAGAAAGAACAATCATTGGTGTGCCATTTCTCTTTGGGGTTATGGCGTAATGAAGTGCAGCATCAAATGGTGTACACTTAGGGTTCTTATTGTGTGACATATAACATATGGTGTATGGTCTAACGATCATCACATAAGCATTTATGGATGCTTCCTTAGGATCATCCACCAGATCATCCACCACATGAGGGATCAGAACAACCACCTTTCACAGCAGCAGCAGAGATGACCAACGAAGACACTGTACAGCGGATGGTATGCATGTGTGTGTACTGTGTACATGTTTGTGTACTGTGTACATGTGTCTATGTGTGTACGTATACACTATACATGTGTATTGGGAGATGTTAACATGTACATGTGTGTATATGTATGTGGATGTGTGTACATGTATCTATGTGTACGTAAGTGTCCATGTGTACATGGGTGTGTGTATGTAAATGAATGTGTATGTATGCGGATGTATTGTACATGTGTTAGTATGTACGGGTGTGCATGTATGTACATGTACATGTAGGTACATAATGCAATGTTGTGTTTGTGTGTGCATGTGTGTCTTAGGATTTAAAGTTGCAAAACTAAGACACTATAAGCTGTAACAGATCTACTAATCACATGACCATACACGGTTGTTTTTTATTTATAAAAGCTACCTCATTTTTTGCAATGTCATTGCTTGAATACCCTCCCAGGAGCCATCCTTGTGTGACGGGTTCTTAAGTCCACCAGTGCAAGAAGCACACAAGGTGGGCTATGTGCACACCAGTGTATGATGGGACATGTATGCAAGCTGGCATAAGGTATGTGGAAATATCTTTTGTTCTCCATTGTAGGCATCATCAGAACTGGTTGTGTCATTTCACTACATGCATCTAAGCTATGGCTTATGGTATGCTATGAACAATCATTTTTGGAATGTAAATGTACTCTCTGCCCGATCATTGCGTAATGGAGAATGATGTGTTAATGTCCTACAGTCGGAAGTTTACCTCTGAAATCAAGTGGTTAACCTCAAATAGTTGTAGAGCAGATAAACTGTTATCAATTACATGCTGCATTTCATAACTTTTAGTGCGACATTGTCCCAGTGCTAACATCTCCCTATTTTGTGAAATACCATACCACTATAATTATTCATTAAAGTTATGGATCCTGCAATGGTTAGTAGTACCAAATAAGTTGACTGTTTGTTGGTCGATTCTTTCTCTCTATAATTTGAAAATGACGATGAATGCCAAAATTTAAAACGTTAGGGTTAACCCCAAATTTTCCAGTTTAGCTCTGTTACAGACATTAAAATATGTTGTGCAAAAGATTGTCAAATTGTTTGGTAAAAAAAACTATTCTGACATTGCTTCCAAGTATTGCACTTATAATAACATAGGCAGGAGGCGAATGTTCACCTGGTACATTTTGTCTCAAGATGCATGCACTTATGTTTCTTCCCTTCATGCCATGACCTGCTGTAGTTTGAGACAACAACCATGGCGGAATACTTCAAGCAGGCTTATTGATACCCCTGACAGCCTCCTCAACACTGGTTCCTCAAAGTCTGATGGACTCCAGGGTCCAGACTCTTTGAAGTTCTGCAGCATTTCTTCTCAGGATCCATACTTCTGCAGTCCAAATGTACTCCAGGAGTCAAACTCATTGAAGTACTACATTCCTTCAGATAGCATAATGGTTCCAAACACATTGAATACCTTCAATGCACATGTAGGTTGTAGCAGCCTGACTGACTGCTAAGAGCAAAGTAAAGTTTAAAGAGTTTTTCTTTCAGGCTGTATGTTGAAGACTCAATATGTGGGCCATGGACTGTTAATCAACTGCTGTGGTAGTATTAGTGCTCCCTTGTGACGTGTGTTGTAGTGGCATACACCAGTAGATACTTCTGCTTCTTCGTTGAACTGCAACTTCATCAAATTGCTCCTCCCCCACACACTCCCTTTAGCACCACCCATGCTATGGCTAGTGATGTTTTCAGGCCTACTAGTTCACTACCGTGTAAATTTTCCTGTTACGTCATTTTATAAATGGAGGTTTAATCCTGCTCGCATGACAATGGGATCAGGGCTCGACTCTCGGTCATGTGGTGGGACTTTGGGTGTACCTCTCCCTTCCCCCCACACTGTCCAACATGGAACGATGGTGTTGCTTGAGAGCAGCAGGGTGGGGACTAAAGTTTTCCCCCTGGGGGTATCCGCCCTGATACTGCTCCCAGGGGCGGATCCAGGAAAGAAAAAAATTAAGCATCTCGTGTTAATTTGTATTCTTATAGCTTTATGGTGTGTGTGTGTGTGTGTGTGTGTGTGTGCGTGCGTTTATGATGTGGGTGTATGTAGACACTTGCCGCAGGTGGGCACAGAAATGAGTCTTGTTAAACTGTTGCTCCACTAGCTTGTTTACTCCAGCACTCATTTCTGTACCAGGTTGTTAAGGCTTTGGGGTGTGCTGGTGTTGTGTGTGTGTCCCTTCTTCATCGAACTGTTCCTATTCATTTGGTTTGTGGTATGTGTACCATGTGCCTTTCAGGTTGCATGTTGTGCTGTTGTGTAGGTGTGTCCCCTGGTGTGTAGGTGTGTCCCTGGTGTGTAGGTGTGTCCCTGGTGTGTAGGTGTGTCTCTGGTGCATGTATCTAATGTGGCTCAGGAATGGGACTGCATTTAGTTGGGTTTGTGTTGCAGATATATACGTATTTCCTAGTATCCTACAGACCTCCCTTCTTACTGGTATTGCAGTAGATTGGTCTTGTTATACATTAGTAGCTGCACTCCACCTGTTGGCAGTGGGAGGTGCTTAGTTTAGGATCCCATAGTGTGGATGTGTGTGAGTGTACCCTAATGGAGTCACTTGGAGGAGACATCTGGAGCATTAGATGGCTAGGCACACTTCTCCAGAGGGTGCTTAACAGGGGGAGGACCCATGGTTTTCCCAGGAGCATCAGAATTACCCACTGTCGAACTTAAGGTCCACTACTGTCTGATGCCAGACCTGTGAAAGATTTGTATGGTATCATTTCTAGAAAAGGTATTGTGGAATGTCAACATTTGAGCAGTCTAGGGTGAGGTTAATAGAGAGATACCAGGCAGAGCTACAGCAGTGAGTGCCTCCCCCTCTTCCCCATCCCTCTTACACCTCTTTGCTCCTCCTACAATATGTGCCAGGCCCCTTATCTTCCTCCTCCCCATCCACCTTCATGTAAGGCCTCCTCCCCTC
>OY811974.1:9674546-9879546 GCA_963681505.1 Eunapius fragilis | reverse complement strand
TAGCTTTATTCGGTCACATAGCCTAGATGGAACACCACATATACCAGCTCTCCAGAAACTTTGCAGAACTTGTGGAAAACATTTGGTGGCTAGAGAGATCAAAAGGAGAGCATTCATCGGGGTTTATAATGGGTACATGAGGGCCGGCAGGGGGTCCAGCTGCTTACTGTGGGAACATGGGGCAGGGGTCCAGCTGCTTACAGTAGGTACTTTGGGGCATGTGCAGGGGGTCCAGCTACTTAGTGAGTACATAGGGGCAGAGAGCACAGTGAGTACACAGGGGCAGGGGTCTAGCTGCATACAGTGGGTACATGGGGGCAACGGGGTCTAGTTGCGTACAGTGGGTACATGGGGGGCAGGGGTCCAGCTGCTTACAGTGGGTACATGGGGGCAGGGGGGCCAGTTGCTTACAGTGGGTACATGGGGGCAGGGGGGCCAGTTGCTTACAGTGGGTACATGGGGGCAAGGGGCCAGTTGCTTACAGTGGGTACATGGGGCAAGGGTACATGGGGGAGGGGGTCCAGCTGCTTACAGTTGGTATATGAGGGTACGCGTATGTGGGGGAGGGTGTCCAGCTGCTTACAGTGGGTACATGTGCGGAGGGGGTTTAGCTGCTTACAGTGGACTCATGGGGTAGGGGTTCCAGTTGCTTACAGTGGGTACACGACGACAGGGGGTCCAGCTGCATGCATGTACATGGGGCAGGGGTACAGCTACTTACAGTGGGCACATGGGAGGAGGGGGTCCAGCTGCTTATAGAGGGTACATGTGGGCAGGGGATCCAGCTACTCACAGTGGGTACATGAGAGCAGGAGGTAGCGCTGGGTGTATGGGGTAGCGGTGGGTGTATGGGGGCAGGGAGTACAGCTGCTTACATGAAGGTCGGGGGTTCAGCTGCTTACAGTAGACATGTGGGGACGGAGGTTAAGCAGCTAACAGTGGGTATATACATGGGCCAGGAGGCCCAGCTGTTTATAGCGGGCACATGGGGACAGGGGATTACAGTGTGGGTACATGGGGGCAGAGTGTAACAGTGGGTACATGGGGGCAGAGGGCAGTCATGGGGTCCAACTGCTTGCAGTGGGTACATCAACAGGGGGTCCAATACATGTACATGGGGCAGGGGGTGCAGCTACTTACAGTAGGTACGTGGGCTGGGTGTCCAGCTGACAGTGGGTACATAAGGGCAGGGGGGTTCAGCTGATTTTCACATCAACACGTATATGTACTGGGCTAGTTTACACGGCTCAAACCACAGTACACTTCACATGCGTATACCATCGCGAAGAAAAAATATGGCTACAGTTCCATACTGAATGTTGTAAGTTCCTTCTGTCTCCTTTTGTTATGCGCTTCCAACTGGGGTGCAGAATTTGTCTACGTGGTCCAAAAAGTACGTTGAAGTCGATGCGTTCGTCGAAAAATGGCCGCTTGTAGGAAGCGGTGGAGAGAAAACTAGGCCATGTGACTTTGGTCTTTTGGACTTTTAGGCCTTTCAGTTAGCCACTTAAGGCTCTCCAGTTAGCCACTTGGGATGGGTGGGGGATCAGACCTTGGCTATGAGCCCCACACAATACCAAAGACACCTGCATGGAGTGAAACATTGGTCTTAGCCTCCTACGAACAGGAAGTACTTCCATATTTGGTGATCATCCTTCAGCACTGCTTAGTTGTTGAGCTGGCAAAATCTCAAAAGGTAGACATGGTCCTCCATGAAGAGCTGACCCACACCATCAGATGTGGGGAGTTGCTCTGAGTGGAGGCATACATATACATATTTGGGATCGAGGCAGCGAAAAAGGACCTAGCGCATATTTTTTCAAGTTTTCAAATTACTGCATGTTCAAAGAGACACCTATGTCCTCTACAACTTCTTTCTTATGCACTGGAAATCAGCCTGTCCATCATGGAGTTACAGGGTCCTGAATTTTTTATTACGCATACATTTTTATTGCAGGCGTGAACTTTGATGCTCCTTCCTGAATATGTGCTATGTCCCTTTTCGCTGACTCTATATATAAATTATCTATATATAATTATACATATAACACTAACACTGTACTTGTTTATGTTATGAGTAACCTCAGTGTTGGGTAACATGGTTATCAAAGATGTGTGTAACATTTTATTTTTGAAGAACATGCAGCATGGTCTTAGGTGGCACTTCAAACTGACGTCATTAATACGTCCCTAAACTGTGCCTTATTTGGGATGTTACCATCAGCATTGGAAAATATTTGGTTCCCAATAAGCAGAGTGTATTTTATTATTTTCAATCTATGACTTCACCCTCTCCCCTGTCTCTCCTCCTCCCCATCTCACACATAGCTGAAAATGAAGGGCATGTGTCCCATAACACATCAGTGATAGTTTGGTGAGTTGTTTTTATGTATACATTCACACAGCTGATCCTAGTGCTTATATATTCAGTGCATATACTACCACACTGACCTATACCCACACACAGCCTACCCCAGGTTCAGCACCAATGTGGGTTACTCCTAAGAACATACTTGCAACAGAGCTGGCAGTGGTAGCTGGAGTGGTTGTGGTGCTGATCCTGTTAGCTGTGTTACTGGTTGCCATAGTGCAGGTGTTGGCTTGGATACATGGAAGCTATGTATCTGATGACCAAGGTAATGTTTGCTGCAGCTATGTACTGTAGTGTCACCTTGTTGTGTCCCATGGTTAGGGAAACATGACATCATCAGGAATCACACAAGGGAAGAGGTGAGTAGTGTGAGCTATTGCACATAGTGTGCACCATTTAGAGTAGCATGTTGTGTTCATATTCTGTGCTCGTAGATGTGTTTTTTAGTGTGCTGTGTTAATTGGGTGGTGGTACATAACATGTGCTAGTATCCCATACTGTGTCTAGGTCCTTGTAGACACCGTTACCACTGCTGAGCTAATCTTGCAGATGTCCATGGTAAAAGTGTCTGTTGCCACCTGTTGCGCTTCCCGCCCTTGGGTTTTGGAACCTCCGTTGTTGTCCATATTATCAATACTGCAAACTTAATAACTAGTGTTATGTACGTTCAAGCTCGTCTGATGCTAAAAGCGTATATTTCAATGTTTTCGTGCAAGAGTGGAAGCGAACAAAAAAAAATAAAATGGACTCAAAATATGGTATGTAGGATCAACTGTGAAGGATTTTCCTGATTAAATTTGGCCAGACATGTGGTTATGTATCATTTTGAAGCATAGTTGTTGTACAATATAATAGATCTTGGAAACCATTTTATATTTCAAGATGTGTTTTAAACTATAACAGATCTAATTGAAAAACTAATCACATGACCATACACGGTTGTTTTTAAAAAAGCTACCTCATTTTTTTCCAATGTCATTGCTTGAATACCCTCCCAGGAGCCATCATTGTGTGACGGGTTCTTAAGTACACCAGTGCAAGAAACAGACAAGGTGGGCTATGTGTACACTAGTGTATGGTGGACTATGTGTACACTAGTGTATGGTGGACTATGTGTACACTAGTGTATGGTGGGCTATGTGTACACTAGTGTATGGTGGACTATGTGTACACTAGTGTATAGTGGACTATGTGTACACTAGTGTATGGTGGGCTATGTGTACACTAGTGTATGGTGGACTATGTGTACACTAGTGTATAGTGGACTATGTGTACACTAGTGTATGGTGGGCTATGTGTACACTAGTGTATGGTGGACTATGTGTACACTAGTGTATGGTGGGCTATGTGTACACTAGTGTATGGTGGACTATGTGTACACTAGTGTATGGTGGACTATGTGTACACTAGTGTATGGTGGGCTATGTGTACACTAGTGTATGGTGGACTATGTGTACACTAGTGTATGGTGGACTATGTGTACACTAGTGTATGGTGGGCTATGTGTACATTAGTGTATGGTGGACTATGTGTACACTAGTGTATGGTGGGCTATGTGTACACTAGTGTATGGTGGGCTATGTGTACACTAGTGTATGGTGGGCTATGTGTACACCAGTGTATGGTGGGCTATGTGTACACTAGTGTATGGTGGACTATGTGTACACTAGTGTATGGTGGACTATGTGTACACTAGTGTATGGTGGGCTATGTGTACACTAGTGTATGGTGGGCTATGTGTACACTAGTGTATGGTGGGCTATGTGTACACTAGTGTATGGTGGACTATGTGTACACTAGTGTATGGTGGACTATGTGTACACTAGTGTATGGTGGGCTATGTGTACACTAGTGTATGGTGGGCTATGTGTACACCAGTGTATGGTGGACTATGTGTACACCAGTGTATGGTGGGCTATGTGTACACTAGTGTATGGTGGACTATGTGTACACTAGTGTATGGTGGGCTATGTGTACACTAGTGTATGGTGGACTATGTGTACACTAGTGTATGGTGGGCTATGTGTACACTAGTGTATGGTGGGCTATGTGTACACTAGTGTATGGTGGGCTATGTGTACACCAGTGTATGGTGGGCTATGTGTACACTAGTGTATGGTGGGCTATGTGTACACCAGTGTATGGTGGGCTATGTGTACACTAGTGTATGGTGGGCTATGTGTACACCAGTGTATGGTGGACTATGTGTACACTAGTGTATGGTGGGCTATGTGTACACTAGTGTATGGTGGACTATGTGTACACCAGTGTATGGTGGGCTATGTGTACACTTGTGTATGGTGGGCTATGTGTACACTAGTGTATGGTGGGCTATGTGTACACCAGTGTATGGTGGGCTATGTGTACACTAGTGTATGGTGGACTATGTGTACACTAGTGTATGGTGGACTATGTGTACACTAGTGTATGGTGGGCTATGTGTACACTAGTGTATGGTGGGCTATGTGTACACTAGTGTATGGTGGGCTATGTGTACACCAGTGTATGGTGGGCTATGTGTACACTAGTGTATGGTGGGCTATGTGTACACTAGTGTATGGTGGGCTATGTGTACACTAGTGTATGGTGGGCTATGTGTACACCAGTGTATGGTGGGCTATGTGTACACTAGTGTATGGTGGGCTATGTGTACACCAGTGTATGGTGGGCTATGTGTACACTAGTGTATGGTGGGCTATGTGTACACTAGTGTATGGTGGACTATGTGTACACCAGTGTATGGTGGGCTATGTGTACACTTGTGTATGGTGGACTATGTGTACACTAGTGTATGGTGGGCTATGTGTACACCAGTGTATGGTGGGCTATGTGTACACTAGTGTATGGTGGACTATGTGTACACTAGTGTATGGTGGGCTATGTGTACACTAGTGTATGGTGGACTATGTGTACACTAGTGTATGGTGGGCTATGTGTACACCAGTGTATGGTGGACTATGTGTACACTAGTGTATGGTGGGCTATGTGTACACTAGTGTATGGTGGACTATGTGTACACTAGTGTATGGTGGACTATGTGTACACTAGTGTATGGTGGGCTATGTGTACACTAGTGTATGGTGGGCTATGTGTACACTAGTGTATGGTGGACTATGTGTACACTAGTGTATGGTGGGCTATGTGTACACTAGTGTATGGTGGACTATGTGTACACTAGTGTATGGTGGACTATGTGTACACTAGTGTATGGTGGGCTATGTGTACACTAGTGTATGGTGGACTATGTGTACACTAGTGTATGGTGGACTATGTGTACACTAGTGTATGGTGGGCTATGTGTACACTAGTGTATGGTGGACTATGTGTACACTAGTGTATGGTGGGCTATGTGTACACTAGTGTATGGTGGAGTATGTGTACACTAGTGTATGGTGGGCTATGTGTACACTAGTGTATGGTGGGCTATGTGTACATTAGTGTATGGTGGACTATGTGTACACTAGTGTATGGTGGGCTATGTGTACACTAGTGTATGGTGGGCTATGTGTACACTAGTGTATGGTGGGCTATGTGTACACCAGTGTATGGTGGGCTATGTGTACACTAGTGTATGGTGGGCTATGTGTACACTAGTGTATGGTGGGCTATGTGTACACTAGTGTATGGTGGACTATGTGTACACTAGTGTATGGTGGACTATGTGTACACTAGTGTATGGTGGGCTATGTGTACATTAGTGTATGGTGGACTATGTGTACACTAGTGTATGGTGGGCTATGTGTACACTAGTGTATGGTGGGCTATGTGTACACTAGTGTATGGTGGGCTATGTGTACACCAGTGTATGGTGGGCTATGTGTACACTAGTGTATGGTGGGCTATGTGTACACTAGTGTATGGTGGGCTATGTGTACACTAGTGTATGGTGGACTATGTGTACACCAGTGTATGGTGGGCTATGTGTACACTTGTGTATGGTGGACTATGTGTACACTAGTGTATGGTGGGCTATGTGTACACCAGTGTATGGTGGGCTATGTGTACACTAGTGTATGGTGGACTATGTGTACACTAGTGTATGGTGGACTATGTGTACACTAGTGTATGGTGGGCTATGTGTACACTAGTGTATGGTGGGCTATGTGTACACCAGTGTATGGTGGACTATGTGTACACTAGTGTATGGTGGGCTATGTGTACACCAGTGTATGGTGGACTATGTGTACACTAGTGTATGGTGGGCTATGTGTACACTAGTGTATGGTGGGCTATGTGTACACTAGTGTATGGTGGACTATGTGTACACTAGTGTATGGTGGGCTATGTGTACACTAGTGTATGGTGGACTATGTGTACACTAGTGTATGGTGGACTATGTGTACACTAGTGTATGGTGGGCTATGTGTACACCAGTGTATGGTGGACTATGTGTACACTAGTGTATGGTGGGCTATGTGTACACCAGTGTATGGTGGACTATGTGTACACTAGTGTATGGTGGGCTATGTGTACACTAGTGTATGGTGGGCTATGTGTACACTAGTGTATGGTGGGCTATGTGTACACTAGTGTATGGTGGACTATGTGTACACTAGTGTATGGTGGACTATGTGTACACTAGTGTATGGTGGGCTATGTGTACACTAGTGTATGGTGGACTATGTGTACACTAGTGTATGGTGGGCTATGTGTACACTAGTGTATGGTGGGCTATGTGTACACTAGTGTATGGTGGGCTATGTGTACACTAGTGTATGGTGGGCTATGTGTACACTAGTGTATGGTGGACTATGTGTACACTAGTGTATGGTGGACTATGTGCACACTAGTGTATGGTGGACTATGTGTACACCAGTGTATGGTGGGCTATGTGTACACTAGTGTATGGTGGACTATGTGTACACTAGTGTATGGTGGGCTATGTGTACACTAGTGTATGGTGGACTATGTGTACACTAGTGTATGGTGGGCTATGTGTACACTAGTGTATGGTGGACTATGTGTACACTAGTGTATGGTGGGCTATGTGTACACTAGTGTATGGTGGACTATGTGTACACCAGTGTATGGTGGACTATGTGTACACCAGTGTATGGTGGGCTATGTGTACACTAGTGTATGGTGGGCTATGTGTACACTAGTGTATGGTGGGCTATGTGTACACTAGTGTATGGTGGACTATGTGTACACTAGTGTATGGTGGGCTATGTGTACACCAGTGTATGGTGGACTATGTGTACACTAGTGTATGGTGGACTATGTGTACACTAGTGTATGGTGGGCTATGTGTACACTAGTGTATGGTGGGCTATGTGTACACTAGTGTATGGTGGGCTATGTGTACACTAGTGTATGGTGGACTATGTGTACACTAGTGTATGGTGGACTATGTGTACACTAGTGTATGGTGGGCTATGTGTACACTAGTGTATGGTGGACTATGTGTACACTAGTGTATGGTGGACTATGTGTACACTAGTGTATGGTGGACTATGTGTACACTAGTGTATGGTGGACTATGTGTACACTAGTGTATGGTGGACTATGTGTACACTAGTGTATGGTGGGCTATGTGTACACTAGTGTATGGTGGGCTATGTGTACACTAGTGTATGGTGGGCTATGTGTACACTAGTGTATGGTGGACTATGTGTACACTAGTGTATGGTGGACTATGTGTACACTAGTGTATGGTGGGCTATGTGTACACTAGTGTATGGTGGGCTATGTGTACACTAGTGTATGGTGGGCTATGTGTACACTAGTGTATGGTGGACTATGTGTACACTAGTGTATGGTGGGCTATGTGTACACTAGTGTATGGTGGGCTATGTGTACACTAGTGTATGGTGGGCTATGTGTACACTAGTGTATGGTGGGCTATGTGTACACCAGTGTATGGTGGACTATGTGTACACTAGTGTATGGTGGACTATGTGTACACTAGTGTATGGTGGGCTATGTGTACACTAGTGTATGGTGGGCTATGTGTACACTAGTGTATGGTGGGCTATGTGTACACTAGTGTATGGTGGACTATGTGTACACTAGTGTATGGTGGACTATGTGTACACCAGTGTATGGTGGACTATGTGTACACTAGTGTATGGTGGGCTATGTGTACACTAGTGTATGGTGGACTATGTGTACACTAGTGTATGGTGGGCTATGTGTACACTAGTGTATGGTGGACTATGTGTACACCAGTGTATGGTGGGCTATGTGTACACTAGTGTATGGTGGACTATGTGTACACCAGTGTATGGTGGACTATGTGTACACTAGTGTATGGTGGGCTATGTGTACACTAGTGTATGGTGGGCTATGTGTACACTAGTGTATGGTGGACTATGTGTACATTAGTGTATGGTGGACTATGTGTACACCAGTGTATGGTGGGCTATGTGTACACTAGTGTATGGTGGGCTATGTGTACACTAGTGTATGGTGGGCTATGTGTACACTAGTGTTAATGCTGTCTGGATGCTCCCTCATGCTTGGTATACAACATGCGCTCTAATCGTGATACCCATTGCGCTTGGCATAATTTATAGTTTGCCCAAAAGGGGGGTAGGCGACAGCTGGCCAGTCGGGTGTGCGTAAGGGTGCTGACCCCCTACCCTGAGCCTGACTGGAACCAAGGGAAACGCTGGTCCCCATTAGGTCAGCCCCACCCCTTGACGCTGGTCAAGGTAAGGTGGTTAGGTCAGGGTAGAAGCCCGAAGGGTGCCGCCTACCATCGATGTGCAAGTAAGAACACAGCAAAACATGTGTACAAGTACAGTCAATGCACAGGTGGAGTGGTGGGTGGGTAACAATGCAGCTGGCAGACTTGGCTTTGGTCTGAGTGATTGCTGCCCACCTTACCATCCTTTATATACATGTGTGTGACCTGGAACCATATCAGGTGTCAATATCTTTGGGATAATGTGTTAGATTGGCTGAGGGGATTTATTGAATGTAAGTGAGACTTATCCCAGACTTTAAGGGCTTTAGGTTTGAATGGAGGCGAGGCTTTCCCTAGGCTCAGGGTTGAACGGAAGTAAGGCTTTCCCAGGGGGTACAACCCTGGGGATTTTAGCATATTGCTCGCATACCCCCAAAACATTAAACAAAGTTTAGTACCTAAACCAACACTTAATGCTGTCTGGATGCTCCCTCATGCTTGGTATACAACATGCGCTCTAATCGTGATACCCATTGCGCTTGGCATAATTTATAGTTTGCCCAAAAGGGGGGTAGGCGACAGCTGGCCAGTCGGGTGTGCGTAAGGGTGCTGACCCCCTACCCTGAGCCTGACTGGAACCAAGGGAAACGCTGGTCCCCATTAGGTCAGCCCCACCCCTTGACGCTGGTCAAGGTAAGGTGGTTAGGTCAGGGTAGAAGCCCGAAGGGTGCCGCCCAAGTGAAACCCCCAAATGGATTGACTAAGGGTGATTTGGTTCCAGGTGAAGTGTGAGTACACATGAAGTGTGTGAATGTGTGTGCAGTGGAGTCATGGTGCTGATGCTAGAGTTGCTGTGTCTGAAGGGTTTGTCAGTGGATGCTGGGTGTAGGTGGTGTAGGCAGTGCTGCTCCATCCTCCCAGCCGCTGGATGGTGGATGGTGGAAGCCCTGCTTGTGCTGCTGCAGTTGCTACCCCAATCCGGAGACTGTGGGTATTGTATTTGGAGGTGTCGTACCCACCCCTGAGCAGTAGATCTTTCAAGATGGCTCTCATAGCTCTGGAGGTGAGTGGGCGGCCAGTGTGGAAGTGAAATAGGGCTGCTTTTGGTGGTGCTGTGCAGTTTTCGAAGTATGCTCGCAGTGCCATGACTGGGCATGATGCACGATGAGTGTAACCCATGGATATTATGGTGCCTCTCCCGGTTTGGTCCGTTTTCGACTTCTTGATGAGGAAGTGAAGGCCCTCCTTGACCCAGGTGACATCGCTTCTGGTGGGGTGGAGTCTGGGGTTGAATCTGCCTCTGGTAGTCAGGGTGTACTCACTAACCCTCAGGAACCCCAAAAAAAAAAAACCGATAGTGAGGGCTGCTTTCAGCATCAGCTTGTCATGATTGCTCAGTGGATCGCTGTTCAGTAACCTCAGCAGTTGCTCCAGCATCCCAATGGTGAGAGGCAGTCTCTTGGAGATAGGCAGCAAAGAGATTGATGGTGTGCTTGGACCCTGGACGAGGGTTCAGATTGAACTGGGTGCAGAAGGCGTAGTACTTCCTGATCCCTGCCCCGTAGGTGGTTGATGTTGAGGGGACCACGGCTCTGTGCAGGAGGTGTCTGAGGCGGCCTTCTAGAGCTCTGCCAGCTCCTGAGGTGCGGGAGTGGGAAGCTGGTTGGCCTGGGGGGGCAAGGGAAAAAAAGCGTCACGTTTGATTGCGGGGAAGTGCATCTGCAATGCAGTTTAGTCTGCCTGGGAGGTGCACCAGGGAAACTGTAAAGTTGTTTCTGGCTGCAATAAAGAACAGGGTTCTTAGGAGATCCATTATGCCAGGGTGCCTTGAGGACTGGTTGGTCCATGCCTGGACTATGGGCAGGTTGTCGCAATGAAACCTGATGTGGTGTCCAGCCAGGAGGTGGCCCCAAGTGAGAGCTGCTGCCACTATGGCGAATAGTTCCTGCCACTGTATGGAGCGCTTGGGTAGCTGCTGGTGTGGCTGCCAGTCGCCTCTGAACCAGGCACCGTCCAGGTAAGCGCCAAATCCGAAGGAGCCGGAGGCATCAGTGTACAGCTGGAAGGAATCTGCATCCTTCCACTCGGGTGCTATGAACATCGAGATGCCATTCCAAGATGGTAGGAAGCTGTTCCATCATCGTAGGTCAGCTCTGGCTTCGGGGTTGAGGTGGATGTGGTGGTGTAGCTTCCTCACTGTTGTTGAGAGCTGGATGAGACGACGCAGGAACAGGCGGCCTGCTGGGACTACCTTGGCTGCAAAGGATAGTTTCCCGATGAGAGATAGGAGCTCCCTCTTGGTAGCTCTGCGTTTGCCAAGCCATGATTTGATCAGGGATGAGATGTCCTGCAGCTTCTCTGGTGGCAATCTGAGCTGCTGCAGTGAGGAGTCCAGGACACTGCCGAGGAAGGTGATGCAGGTCGCTGGACCTTCACACTTTTCGGTGGCCACTGGGATCCCCATCACCTCACATACCTGGAGCATGATTGACATGGACTCCTGGCAGGTAGGTTGGTCTGGGGGGTCGACTAGGAGAAAATCGTCAAGGTACTGGAGTAGGATTGCCCCGTGATTGTTCTCTAGGACCCAGTGAAGTGCGCTTGCAAAGTTGTCGAAGATGCTTGGGGCAGAGCGGAGACCAAAGGGGAGGCAGGTGTCAATGTAGTACTGCCCTCGCCAGTACATACCAAGGAGTTCACACTCAGATGCCTGGATTGGAACCATTCTGAAGGCGGATTTCAGATCGACCTTTGCCATCCTGGCTCCTTTGCTGAATCTGCTAAGGAGGGCCACTGCATCATCAATGGTGGAGTAGTGGATGGAGAATTCTTCCTTGGCAATGAAGTCGTTGATGCTACGACCCTCTGGTGCCGACAAATGAAGGATAACTCTCCATTTCCCGTTCTTTTTCGGAACTGCTCCCAGGCGGGATGTGCGGAGGTGCTCTAGGGGCCGTTGTGAGAAGGGGCCGAGGATGCGTCCCAGCTCCACCTCTTTTTGTAGCTCAGCGTCCACGATGTCGGGGTGCTGTAGTGCAGAGGTCAGGTTGCGTGCAGTGAAGGGGAAGTGAGGACCCTTGTAGCCGGTGGAAACACCGTTGTCAATGCCATTGAGCAGCCAGGAGACCCAGGCCTTGTCAGGATGTCCCTTTAGTTCTCGCTCAAAGGCTGAGCGTCGTAGAGGAGTGTGAGCCCGCTGGAGCTCACTTAACCCCTGGAGTGCTGGTGCGGGGGCAGGACTTGGAAGAGTGCTCTCCACCGCAGCTAGTGGCCCAGCACCTGATGCTGTATGTGTGGCGTGCTCACCATGGTGAAGACTGCCAGTAGTGGCTGCTGGGTGCTGTGCTGGTATCCCTGATGCCCCGATCCGTGGGTATGAAGACTGCTGTCTTGTCCGAAGTGCCGGGTTTGTGACGCACCATACCAGCAAGTCCTCCTTCAGTACATCCCAGCGGAGGGCCTGTTGGTCGTTTCTGGCTGCAGCTTGCCTGAACAGCTTTGTCATACCTCAGGGAAGCAGCTCAAGTGCGGTGTTGGGGGCGATCTGGACCCGGATGGCAATGAATAAATTCCAGGCCTCGAACCAGCTGCCAAGGTCGCATACTTGGCGTCTGTCCTTCCCTTTGCGCTTTCCCACAGGGAGCGAGAAAGGGTCGTCTATGGGGGAAAGGAGTTTATCAAAATGGGCGTACTTACCCTTCTTGATCCTCTTCACTTCGCGCCTCGAAGGAGTAGGGACCATGGTGGTGAAGGGAGCGTTCAGGGAGCTGCGGTCCCGCGACTTCGAGTGATGGTGCCTTTTGTGCCGCTTGGACTTCGACTTCCGCTTCTTCCTCCGTGCGTCAGAGTCGCTGGACTCGGACGACGAACTTCCGGAGCTGCTGGAGCTGTCCAAGCTGCTGGAAGTGGAGCTGCTAGCGGATGACATAGATCGTCTACGGCGTCGTTTCCTGGCGGGGGATTTGCTCTTTGAAGGGTGCTGGCGAGCCCCTTATGAGGTGGCTGGCTCGGTGCTTATTGCACTGTCGTCGGGAGAGTGCGCTTTCCCGTGGGCGGTGACGCTGTGCATTCGGCTTATCCGCGCTGCACCCGCTGGGGAGCAGCGGAGGGTTCGCCGAGCTCGAGAGACTGCTGGTCGTTGAGGTCTCTGATGCTTTCGCCGAGTGCCGCGTGGAGGAGCAACGTCCTCGCATGCTGTCTGGTCGCCGAGGCTGTCCTCCGACGTTTCGCTGGAACCGTCGGGTGTGGGCGTGCCGATGGCCAGGTTCGATGCGGCAAGCGAGTAGCGACTGGTGGTCTCGTCCTGATCCGCATCGTCCGTACCGTCCGTGGAGTCGGAGACGGTCGATTCGGAACCTCCTGACCTCGCGGGGAGACCAGACGATCCTTGTACGTAGCTTGCCTCGTGCTGGAGAAGTCGCTCCACGAGGTCCGCTTTGTTGCCGGTGGTGGCGAGGTGAGCCTGCATCAGTTTGAGGCGGAGTGCCTCGCATGTGAGGCGCATTAGGCTTTCTCGTGACTAAACAATGCAGCTGGAAACAATGCAGCTGGCAGACTTGGCTTTGGTCTGAGTGATTGCTGCCCACCTTACCATCCTTTATATACATGTGTGTGACCTGGAACCATATCAGGTGTCAATATCTTTGGGATAATGTGTTAGATTGGCTGAGGGGATTTATTGAATGTAAGTGAGACTTATCCCAGACTTTAAGGGCTTTAGGTTTGAATGGAGGCGAGGCTTTCCCTAGGCTCAGGGTTGAACGGAAGTAAGGCTTTCCCAGGGGGTACAACCCTGGGGATTTTAGCATATTGCTCGCATACCCCCAAAACATTAAACAAAGTTTAGTACCTAAACCAACACTATGGTGGACTATGTGTACACTAGTGTATGGTGGGCTATGTGTACACTAGTGTATGGTGGGCTATGTGTACACCAGTGTATGGTGGACTATGTGTACACTAGTGTATGGTGGACTATGTGTACACTAGTGTATGGTGGGCTATGTGTACACTAGTGTATGGTGGGCTATGTGTACACTAGTGTATGGTGGGCTATGTGTACACTAGTGTATGGTGGACTATGTGTACACTAGTGTATGGTGGACTATGTGTACACTAGTGTATGGTGGGCTATGTGTACACTAGTGTATGGTGGACTATGTGTACACTAGTGTATGGTGGGCTATGTGTACACTAGTGTATGGTGGACTATGTGTACACTAGTGTATGGTGGGCTATGTGTACACTAGTGTATGGTGGACTATGTGTACATTAGTGTATGGTGGACTATGTGTACACTAGTGTATGGTGGGCTATGTGTACACTAGTGTATGGTGGACTATGTGTACACTAGTGTATGGTGGGCTATGTGTACACTAGTGTATGGTGGACTATGTGTACACTAGTGTATGGTGGACTATGTGTACACCAGTGTATGGTGGACTATGTGTACACTAGTGTATGGTGGGCTATGTGTACACTAGTGTATGGTGGGCTATGTGTACACTAGTGTATGGTGGACTATGTGTACACTAGTGTATGGTGGGCTATGTGTACACTAGTGTATGGTGGACTATGTGTACACCAGTGTATGGTGGGCTATGTGTACACTAGTGTATGGTGGGCTATGTGTACACTAGTGTATGGTGGACTATGTGTACACCAGTGTATGGTGGACTATGTGTACACAAGTGTATGGTGGGCTATGTGTACACTAGTGTATGGTGGGCTATGTGTACACTAGTGTATGGTGGACTATGTGTACATTAGTGTATGGTGGACTATGTGTACATGTATACTAGTGTATGGTGGGACATGTATCCAGGCTGGCATAAGGTATGTGGATATATCTATTGTTCTCCACTGTAGGCATCATCAGAACTGGTTGTGCCATTTCACTCCATGTAAGGAATTACCACTCATATGAATGTATTGTACACCTAAGCTATGGCTTATGGCATGCTATTGAGCAGTCATTTTTGTCAAATTGTTTGGTTAAAAAGTATTCTGAAATTGCTTCCAAGTATTGCACTTAGGCAGGACGGGAATGTTCACGTGGTGCATTTTGTCTCAAGATGCATGCACTTATGTTTCTTCCCTTCATGCCATGACCTGCTATAGGTTGAGACAACAACCACGGCAGAATATTTCAAGCAGGAAAATTGATACCCCTGACGGCCTCTTCAACACAGGTTCCTCAAAGTTCTGCATTTCTGATAGGCTCCAAGACTCCTTGAAGTTCTTTGTTCCTGCTGACAGCATAATGGTTCCAAACACACCGAATACCTTCAAATCATATGTAGCAGCCTGACTGACTGCAAACAACAAAATTACTTTTATTCATTTTCAGGTTGAATGTTGTAGGCTCTGTATGTCAGTTACTGTATAAGTATGTTGTGAAATTTCTGTGGTAGTACGTGTTGTAGCTGTGTCTAGCATGTATTATATGCAGCTGCTTGATAATATAATGTTCATGAATGTGGCTACAGTTGGGTTTGTGCTGCGGACATACAAATCCTAAAGTGTTAGGTCTGGGCATGAGGGACACACCTATAGACATAGCTGCAGATTGTTATACATTAGTAGCTGCACTCCACCTGTTGGCAGTGGGAGGTGCTTAGTTTAGGATCCCATAGTGTGGATGTGTGTGAGTGTACCCTAATGGAATCACTTGGAGGAGACATGCATCTGGAGCAAATGAGAGCTAGGCACACTTCTCCAGAGGGTGCTAAACATAGGGGTGAATCCATGGTTTTTCCACGAGCATCAGAATTGTCCACTGTTCAATGTAGGGTCAACTACTGTGTGACGGAAGATTTGTATGGTATCATTTCTAGAAAACTGGCATTGTGGAATGTCATTTTCAACACTATCTCCTCACATTAATATTCTCACCACCACCTCATACACACTTACCCCTCTCACATTAGGCAGAATTTGAGCAGTCTAGGGTGAGGTTAATAGAGAGATACCAGGCAGAGCTACAAAAGGAGAGACAGCAGTGAGTACTCCTCCCCATCCCTCTTCCTTTGCTCCCCCCCTCTACTTACATACACCTCTCCCTTGCTCCTCCTCATCCCTTACCTCCCCCCCCACACCTCTCCTTTGCTCCTAAACATATGTAGTCTAAAATATATACTAGGCCTATTATCTTCCTCCTCCCCATCCTCTCCTAGCTGCAAACGCCTCCTCCCCACCACTCCTATCAATTTATTCCCCATCCATCCTCTCCTCCTGTTCAAATAATGTATATCATCCTTTGACTTTGTATCTATGGGTGCATGTGTATGTGATTGTGTGTTGTGAGGAAACATTTTGTTCCTTCTTCATTCCTTTCTCCTCTGTAATTTGTATTCATATGGCTTTGTGTGTGTGTGTGTGTGTGTGTGTGTGTATGTGTGTGTGTGTGTAGACAACTTCAGCAGGTGAGGCAGCTGCAGGAGGAGGTGGAGAGGTGTAGAGAGCTGGTGACCACCTATGAGCTCTCCATCACCAGGAAGGACCAGGTCATTGCCAACATTACTGGAGCTGTACAGAAGCAGGTACATGCATGGCGGCTATGGTTAGAGGGATTTGAGCAACAAGTGACAAATCAACAAGTACCCTCATCACTTTTTATGAGTGGCAATTTTATTTATGTGATGCTTAGGGTTAACGCTGCATTCGTTTATGAGGTAATGGCAGGGTAAAGGGGTTTAGTGGGTGTAGGTGTGTCCCTGGTCCTGGTGTGGTGTAGGTGTGTCCCTGGTGAGTAGGTGTGTCCCTGGTGTGTGTGTGTGTCCCTGGTGTGTAGGTGTGTCCCTGGTGTGCATATATAGGCATACAATAATCACTTATATGGATGCAATCATGCTACATTGATTTGAGTTCCAATTAGCAGTCACTCCAGGTGTGTGTGTATAGGTGTGTCCCTGTGTATATGTGTTTTGCCAAGATCTGTAATGGTGGTCTAGAAAAACTGGAACAGTCACAGTAACATACTACACATGATCTTGGCATAGGGCTATAGCACTGCCCCTCCCCCCACCCCCATCATATACCACTTCACTGGCCAAAAGGAGGCACGATCTTGGCCAAGATCTAGGGCAAGGAGGCAAGATCATGGCCAAGATCTAGGGCCAAGGAGGCAAGATCATGGCCAAGATCTAGGGGAAAGCAGGCAAGATCATGGCCAAGATCTAGGGGCAAGGAGGCAAGATCATGGCCAAGATCTAGGGGCAAGGAGGCAAGATCGTGGCCAATGTCTAGGGGCAAGGAGGCAAGATCATGGCCAAGATCTAGGGGCAAGGAGGCAAGATCATGGCCAAGATCTAGGGCCAAGGAGGCAAGATCATGGCCAAGATCTAGGGGAAAGCAGGCAAGATCATGGCCAAGATCTAGGGGTAAGGAGGCAAGATCATGGCCAAGATCTAGGGGAAAGCAGGCAAGATCATGGCCAAGATCTAGGGCCAAGGAGGCAAGATCATGGCCAAGATCTAGGGGCAAGGAGGCAAGATCGTGGCCAAGATCTAGGGCATGGAGGCAAGATCATGGCCAAGATCTAGGGCCAAGGAGGCAAGATCATGGCCAAGATCTAGGGGCAAGGAGGCAAGATCGTGGCCAAGATCTAGGGCAAGGAGGCAAGATCATGGCCAAGATCTAGGGGCAAGGAGGCAAGATCTAGGGGCAAGGAGGCAAGATCATGGCCAAGATCTAGGGCCAAGGAGGCAAGATCATGGCCAAGATCTAGGGGCAAGGAGGCAAGATCATGGCCAAGATCTAGGGGCAAGGAGGCAAGATCATGGCCAAGATCTAGGGGCAAGGAGGCAAGATCATGGCCAAGATCTAGGGCAAGGAGGCAAGATCATGGCCAAGATCTAGGGGCAAGGAAGCAAGATCGTGGCCAAGATCTAGGGCCAAGGAGGCAAGATCATGGCCAAGATCTAGGGCAAGGAGGCAAGATCATGACCAAGATCTAGGGGCAAGGAGGCAAGATCGTGGCCAAGATCTAGGGGCAAGGAGGCAAGATCGTGGCCAAGATCTAGGGGCAAGGAGGCAAGATCATGGCCAAGATCTAGGGCAAGGAGGCAAGATCGTGGCCAAGATCTAGGGGCAAGGAGGCAAGATCGTGGCCAAGATCTAGGGGCAAGGAGGCAAGATCGTGGCCAAGATCTAGGGCAAGGAGGCAAGATCATGGCCAAGATCTAGGGGCAAGGAGGCAAGATCATGGCCAAGATCTAGGGCCAAGGAGGCAAGATCATGGCCAAGATCTAGGGGCAAGGAGGCAAGATCATGGCCAAGATCTAGGGGCAAGGAGGCAAGATCATGGCCAAGATCTAGGGGCAAGGAGGCAAGATCGTGGCCAAGATCTAGGGCCAAGGAGGCAAGATCATGGCTGAGATCTAGGGGCAAGGAGGCAAGATCGTGGCCAAGATCTAGGGGCAAGGAGGCAAGATCATGGCCAAGATCTAGGGGCAAGGAGACAAGATCTAGGGGCAAGGAGGCAAGATCATGGCCAAGATCTAGGGGCAAGGAGGCAAGATCGTGGCCAAGATCTAGGGGCAAGGAGGCAAGATCATGGCCAAGATCTAGGGGCAAGGAAGCAAGATCATGGCCGAGATCTAGGGGCAAGGAGGCAAGATCATGGCCAAGATCTAGGGCCAAGGAGGCAAGATCATGGCTGAGATCTAGGGGCAAGGAGGCAAGATCGTGGCCAAGATCTAGGGGCAAGGAGGCAAGATCATGGCCAAGATCTAGGGGCAAGGAGACAAGATCTAGGGGCAAGGAGGCAAGATCATGGCCAAGATCTAGGGGCAAGGAGACAAGATCTAGGGGCAAGGAGGCAAGATCATGGCCAAGATCTAGGGGCAAGGAGACAAGATCTAGGGGCAAGGAGGCAAGATCATGGCCAAGATCTAGGGGCAAGGAGACAAGATCTAGGGGCAAGGAGGCAAGATCATGGCCAAGATCTAGGGGCAAGGAGACAAGATCTAGGGGCAAGGAGGCAAGATCATGGCCAAGATCTAGGGGCAAGGAGGCAAGATCGTGGCCAAGATCTAGGGCCAAGGAGGCAAGATCATGGCCAAGATCTAGGGGCAAGGAGGCAAGATCATGGCCGAGATCTAGGGGCAAGGAGGCAAGATCATGGCCAAGATCTAGGGCCAAGGAGGCAAGATCATGGCTGAGATCTAGGGGCAAGGAGGCAAGATCGTGGCCAAGATCTAGGGGCAAGGAGGCAAGATCATGGCCAAGATCTAGGGGCAAGGAGACAAGATCTAGGGGCAAGGAGGCAAGATCGTGGCCAAGATCTAGGGGCAAGGAGGCAAGATCATGGCTGAGATCTAGGGGCAAGGAGGCAAGATCGTGGCCAAGATCTAGGGGCAAGGAGGCAAGATCATGGCCAAGATCTAGGGGCAAGGAGACAAGATCTAGGGGCAAGGAGGCAAGATCGTGGCCAAGATCTAGGGGCAAGAAAGCAAGATCTTGAGGAAAGATCTTGGGGCAAGATGCCAAGAATTTGGCCGCCAAAATCTTGCCATCTTGACCTTGGGCATGATCTTGTCAAGATCGTGCCCAGGATTTTTTCGCTGGGAACAGCTCGAGACCCAACGGAAACAAACAGAGACTTTGGTCGCTGCCCTTTCGGCGGTGGGATCAGGACTCTCCACAAACCCTGTTCCTACTAGCCAGACCACGGTTGTTCCTATTCTCAGTTTCGTTCCCTTCGATTCCGCATCGGAGCTTTGGCATGACTATTGGGCCCGGTTTCAGACCTTTATAGGCGCAAATTCGGTTCCGGACGATAAGACAGCTCGGGTTTTCCTCACGAACCAGTCCAGAGTCATATATAAGTTGCTATTCAATCTCGCGGCACAGCAGTCACCGCCGAAGTAACCCTATAACGGTCATAAGCGTATTTATACGCGTAAACATTAGGTAACGTCACGGCCGTAAGCGTATTTTTACGCGCGTCAATATTAAGAACTATATGAATCGTGGCCTAGACAACGCGTTTCTGATCGTGCTTATTGCAATACAAACACGTAGTACAGAGGTTTGCATTTATTCCTAATGGTACTTTAGTCAAAAACGATAGATTTAGGGGTTACCAAAGTACCGTAACCTCGCAATTAGAAGCCGCGGCTTCTAATTAGTCTCGTACCCAGACCGTCTATGACGTAAGCGATTATCGCTGTAGTGTTTACAGCGATAACGTTACGTCATAGACGGTCTGGGTACGAGACTAGCTTCTAATCGGTACTAGAAACGCTTGCCCGTGCATTTTTAATACCCTCCACGGAAATAGAAGTTCCGTCGTAACGGCATGCAATTTCGCTGTCATGTTTTAGAAATGCAACCCTCGATGGTCCCTTCGTGTGCTCAACCTTCGATCGTTGGCTCAAGATGTAGCCAAGGTCGTTGACGATGCTCGACATGTATGCAATACAACGACAACGGCGGCGTTCCTAAAAAGTAGTTTCGGGACGCTCCAATAGCCTAGACATATAATACAACTCGCCTACAAATGATAACCAGGCCAAACAGGGGGAGGTAAGCTTCTCGTTACGAGAAAGAGCCCTTCCAAGCTACCTGGTATCTCCCGCTCATTTGGCGGCCAGGAGAGGTATCAGTACTCACAGGGACCTGGGGAAGAGACAGTGAGGGCACTGGCCAGGAGATGTGGCGGTATGCACAGTGACCTGGGGAGGAAACAGTCAGGGCACTGGCTAGGAGATGTGGCAGTACTCCAGGGACCTGGAAAGGTGACAGTCTGGGCACTGGCCAGAAGATGTGGCAGTACGCACAGGACCTGGGGATGAGCAAGTCAGGGCACTGGCCAGGAGATGTGGCAGTATGCATGTAGATCAGTGCAGATCAGTTTTATAGTACGGAACATATTGCAGTGGTAACTATATATATATAATTCTGAAGCTAAAAGGATATCTTACAAGGATATGCCGCTCTGCAAACGGTGCATGACATTATTATCTAAGCAATACAAAACATACACACAAACACACACACACACACACACACACATACACACACACACACAAACACACAGAAACACACACACACTTAAAAATACTTATTTAGGTTCAGGTCTAAGATTTTTATATGAATTATTAATAGAACGCAGGTGGCGCTTATTCTATTTAACACCCACCTCTCTTGCTTGTCCATAATGTCTGACCTTCCAAGTACTGAAGCACTTCTGTAGCTCAACTTTGTCTTTCTGAGGGAATGATGGGGGTGGGGGGAGGTGCAAGATCGTGCCGGCCAAGATCGTGCCTCCTTTAGGCACGATCTCGCGCTAAGATCTAACCTACAATTTAATCCTGCCCTCTTTGACACAAGAAATGGGCAAGGTTATTATATTTAACAAAAAGAAACACACATCACTCATTGTCATTGCATGCAGGATTTTCGTTTGCTGGTAGCATTGTCTTTTTCTCCAAATTTATTTCTTAAGCAATCTGTGGAGTGTTATGCAGGCAACAGAAATGGGTAAAATATCTGGCGAGGTGGGGCATGAAATGCATCCATGCAAAAAATATAAACCATCAAGTAGCTGCATTGGGACAATGGTGGTTTCAAACTTATCGTTGATTTTCCCACTGGGAAAAACGATGCTTTCACCTCATCCTCAGTGTATAGAGTATCTAGTAGGCTGAGCACTTTTTTATTTTATATCAGTCCCTCTCAGATTCAATAAATTTACACCACTTTCCAATGTCAATGTATACATTCATTTTGTATTAATATTAACCGAACAACTCAATGAACTACTCCGGCAATTACCGGAGTAGTTTAATGAGTTGTTCAGCTTCTGACATTCTGAAATCCTGCCGACTACGCCAAAATCTGTTGTGTTTTCATTCGAGCACGTACGAACAGAACGAACTGTTCACAAGGATAAATGACACTCTAATACGAATGAATAATGAACACGTGTTCATCCTGCCTATATAAAGAACACATGAAATATTCCAGCTCTTTAATTAACACTGTTCACATATTACATAACATGCCGTAACAAGACTCTTTTAAGTTCTGCAGCATTTCTTCTCAGGATCCATACTAATGCATTCCAGCAAACTCATTGAAGTATTCAGATAGCATAATGGTTCCAAACACTTTGAATACCTTCAATGCACATGTAGGTTGTAGCAGCCTGAATGACTGCTAAGAGCAAAGTAAAGTTTAAAGAGTTTTTCTTTCTTTATTTTCAGGTTGTATGTTGAAGACTCAATATGTGGGGCCATGGTCTGTTGCTCGACTGCTGTGGTAGTATTAAAGTCCGCGAGAGCATCGAGGAAGGATATTTCGATTTGAATTGACGGTCAAATTAAGCGGCAATATCGCGGTACACGCACTTGTAGAGAGATTTTTTATCTGCAATGATGAAGTGAAGTTTTTACCTGATTTTATAACTCTTTAGGGCTTCAAATTTTTCAAGTTAAAAAAGGTTGAAATATTTACATTCCACCTACTTAATTTCGTACTGCGTTGTTTTTTTCCCACTGGAATCGGTTTCTGTGGGATACGAGACATCCAAACCACGTTTAGTTTATTTTTTCTGCGTTGCGATCTTAAGATATACGTTCCTAAAGTTTTCCCCCTTTTTACGTGGATAGATCTGGTGTGCGGTTGCTAAACTAACTATGAAACATTAAACTCACTAATCCATGTAGAAAAGTGAAACAACTTAAAATACGGTGTAGTTTAAGAACGGAACATAGAAAAGTTATGGGAAAAGTTGTGTTGGATGTCTCATATCCCATAGAAACCGATTTCAGTGAAAAAAATTCAACACGGTACCAAATTACGTCCTTAATATTGAATTTAAATAATTAACCCTTTTTTAACTTGAAAAATTGAAGCCCTAAAAACTAATAAAATCAGGGAAAAACTTCACTTCAACATTGCAGATAAAAAAGCTCTCTATTTATGCGTGGACCGCCATATTGCCACTTAATTTGACCGTCAAATCGCAATATACTTCCTCGATGCTGTCCCCCACTTTAGTGCTCCCTTGTGACGTGTGTATTGTAGTGGCATACACCATTAGATAATTGGGATGCCTCTGTTTCATCATTGAACTGCAACTTCATCAAACTGCTCTCCCGTCATGCTATGGCTAGTGATATTTTCAGGCCTACTAGCTCACTACCATGTACATTTTCCTGTTAACTACGTTTAATAAATGGAGGTTTAATCCTGCTCGCATGACAATGGCTTCCTCGGGATCAGGGCTCAACTCTCAGTCATGTCCAACATGGTGCAGTGGTGTTGTTTGAGAGCAGCATGATGGGAGACTAAAGTTCCACCTAACCCCACCCCCCCACCCCCCCCCCCCCCCCCCTTGGGGGTGTCTGCTATTATATTGTATGTGCATTAGGATGTGTATTTAAAATGGTCTGGTCTAACACATTTCTTAACTAAACATACAACACATGTAAAGATGTATGAGGTCAGTATGGTGAGTATTGGAAATCATTATGTGCACATAACTGGTCCAGGGCACATGGTGTATCTACTTGGCTGCTGTCTTCCCCAGTAATACTGCCTGCTTGTGGGGTGTGCTCCTTTCTTTCCCCTGTGCCCGCCATAGCCAATGGCAGCATCAACATTTAAAATTCGACAAAGGGATTTGTATGTTTCCCTCCACAGGCTGAGGCCCAGGAAGTATGTGTTCAGCTAACCAATGAATATGACAAGAAACTTTATGCAGTATGTTTGTCATCACATTGTGATCATATCACCTCCACACCCTCACTCCATAATCACTCCTATGGATGCAATCATGCTAATTACCAGTCACTCCAATACCATCGCACAATGTAGCTACCACCACACAGTGTAGCTATCACCACACAGTGTAGCTATCACCACACAGTATAGCTGTCACCACACAGTGTAGCTATCACCACACAGTGTAGCTACCATCACACAGTGTAGCTGTCACCACACAGTGCAGCTATCACCACACAGTGTAGCTATCACCACACAGTGAAGCTATCACCACACAGTGTATCTATCACCACACAGTGTAGCTACCACCACACAGTGTAGCTACCACCACACAGTGTAGCTATCACCACACAGTGTAGCTATCACCACACAGTGTAGCTATCACCACACAGTGTATCTATCACCACACAGTGTAGCTACCACCACACAGTTTAGCTACCACCACACAGTGTATCTATCACCACACAGTGTATCTATCACCACACAGTGTAGCTACCACCACACAGTGTAGCTATCACCACACAGTGTAGCTGTCACCACACAGTGTAGCTGTCACCACACAGTGTAGCTATCACCACACAGTGTAGCTATCACCACAGTGTAGCTATCACCACACAGTGTGGCTATCACCACAGTGTAGCTATCACCACACAGTGTAGCTACCACCACACAGTGTAGCTATCACACACCACACAGTGTAGCTATCACTACACAGTGTAGCTACCACCACACAGTGTAGCTACCACCACACAGTGTAGCTATCACCACACAGTGTAGCTACCACCACACAGTGTAGCTACCACCACACAGTGTAGCTGTCACCACACAGTGTAGCTACCACCACACAGTGTAGCTACCACCACATAGTGTAGCTATCACCACACAGTGTAGCTACCACCACACAGTGTAGCTACCACCACACAGTGTAGCTATCACCACACAGTGTAGCTACCACCACACAGTGTAGCTATCACCACACAGTGTATCTACCACCACACAGTGTAGCTACCACCACACAGTGTAGCTACCACCACACAGTGTAGCTACCACCACACAGTGTAGCTGTCACCACACAGTGTAGCTACCACCACACAGTGTAGCTACCACCACATAGTGTAGCTATCACCACACAGTGTAGCTACCACCACACAGTGTAGCTATCACCACACAGTATAGCTAGCACCACACAGTGTAGCTATCACTCACCACACAGTGTAGCTATCACCACACAGTGTAGCTCTCACCACACAGTGTGGCTTCATGTATGAACATGCAGGTGTATTGATTCCTCTTATCCTGTAACATCAAATGGCTCCACCCCCACTGGTACAGAGGTCATTGGATGAGTCACGTGCTGAGGTGGTCCAACTGAAAGCAGAGAGGCAGTTGTGTGAAGAGAACATGAAGAAGGCTTTCATGAGGGGTGTGTGTGCCCTCAACCTCGAAGCCATGTCTGTCTCCTGTCCCCGAGAAGCTCACGTGCATTGACCAGATGAGCAGCAAGCAGGAAGCAGCCATCCCTCTGGTGGTGGTCAGACCTACCCCAAGTCTGTACACATGACTGCCTCCACCATAAATGGACACCAACATGTTCAGTCCAATGCTTCAAAGCCTTGTGGTCACCATGGCTCCTCCCCTTCAAGGCAAGTTGATGAATGGTAGAAGAGGTCAAAGTTCAAAGGGACCTCCTGTTGTAGTGGAGAGACATGTTTCAGCCTAACCTCCTCCTCCCCATTCCCACCTGTTACTGACTTTGCCACTTCATAAATTATAATTGCCAGAGATTTAACCCTTTAGAATTGGTTATGTGCATGATATTGGGATCCAAGGGGGAGTGTCTCCCGTCAAACATATACTGATCAATCAATGCATGCTTAAGCCCACACTCGACATTTCGTAGCCTTATGTTCATATTTATATTGTTGTAGGCAACAGAATACAACATTTACATGACACACATGACTGCTTGCATAATTTGCCTAAAGTATAGGTTGCCACATCTGTTTTAATAATCTGGTCTCATACTTCAGTTTTTAGGTGGACTCATCCCTCCTGTTTGGCATTTTATACATATACATATTATTATTATTATAACAATAACAGCAACACCAGCAGCAGCACCAACAGCAATAACGGGATAAGCCCAAATTGGAAAGCTAGTATCTGAAACAGAAAATATAATTGACATTTATTGATGTCTCATATAATTCACGAATGACATATTTGTGTGACTTAAAGACAAACCATGTGTATGTATTGTACATTTACATGAATCAGATATGACATTATCTCTTATGCAAATGATGAAGAGCTCTGTAGTGATGTAGTATTGTGCTTGTTTGAGGATCCTACCCACAATTATTTAAATTTTATGCTGTAGCACTGAACAACAAGCTACATTAAAATTGATGAGTGAAATGATTATTTTTGATGTGTGCTGTTTACATACATGTAGATGGCTTGCTTTCCCACAAATTATTATCATATCATTTGGCTGATAATTGCAATTCCATAAAGATTGACTATGAATACAATTACCTGATTCTGGATTGTTTATCATGAAAATGAAGTATACCTTCACACCACCAACTACTGGATCACTACAGTTAGCAGAGGTAGTGTTGGTAGCTGCTGCCTTGCAGTAGTACATCTGACCACTGGAGAGGCCATCAAGGTACACAGTCACCACTGTGCCTCTGGTAGAGGAGACATTGTACACACTTGAGTCAGGAGGAACAGAGGGATCAGTACTACAGCACACCACACAGTAGAAGGACTGGTTGTTCATAAATGAGCAGTCAATGGTTTTAGATGTTGACTGTATTGTAGCAGTGAGGACCTGGTTGGTTGTTGCTATGCCTTCACAAAGGATGAAGGGATGAACCAGCTGTACAGTACAACAACATGCAGCCCTCATATAAGACGAACACTGTCATGATGTATAGATGCATGTATACATTAATTGTTGCCAAGTAACATGAAACACTAACTGCATAAAATACCCACACCACTTCGCATCTTTGTGCATATTGCATGGATGCCTCCTTACCCTCAGGTATGGCTTTACACCACAGCGGTGTGCAATTTGCCTTTTTATGACATCATTGGTACTCATTGCTGATTTATACAATATCTGTTGAGCACCCATTTGAGTGTCTATGTGGGTTTTTATTTTCATTTTAGCAAGGTACATGTGATGCATGTTTTAGATAGGGAGCAGCTAACAATGAGGCTTGAGTCTTCACTCTTCGCTTTAGGAATAAAAATCAAGGTCCTCTCTATTCATCATTTACCATGCCACCACTCTTTAACTGGTGTGGTTAGGACACTGGGCTCAATTTTACTCAGTAAATGTATTGCCTTGGGGTTATGACATCATTTGTTGTTACATATGTAGCAGTAAAGTCAAAAGATTAATAAATTAAGGTTGGCTATCTACACTGTACATGCTACAACAATAACTGGCTTGTTAACTCACCATATTTTGTAGTGCTCTTCTCAGGACCCAAAGTGCCCATTTGATTTATGGAAGCTACAAAGGTAGTGTAATTGGTAGCAAAGGATGCAACTTGCTGAACATACAGACATGGCGTAGTGGTACAGGTAGTGGAGCCTTGGCCAACAAAGGCACCACCACTAACGACCGTCACAACATAGATAGTTACATTATCTCCCTGCAAAAATTTGGTGTATTACATGATCGTGAAAACGTTTATATCTTTGCCTTACTATAGGTATCCAGGATAACTCAAGATGGTGGGCGGTGTTGTTGTTAGAGTTAAATACTGACACCGTCTGTATATCCATGAGAGGGAAGGCCACTGTGGGGGTGGGAGGGTATATATTTAAAAACAATAATAAATAAATATAGTTATTAAATGTATACAGTACACTGATACATAAATAACACACAAACGCAAAATTGATGTGGACACCATCCTACTAAGGGTGGCAGATGAAATCAGGAACTACGATAGTAATTCCTATATAGGAATTGACCCAGGTCGTGAATATCATTTTTAAAAACGCGCCGCGCGTATAACTCGCGTACCAAGAAACGGACAGTGTTGCTCTTTGTTGCTATCGAACCAGAAGGCAAAGAAGGTCATTTTAATGTTTTATTCCTGTCTTCGAACTGTCTGCTTTAAGAGAACAAAAAAAGTTCGTGTTTTACCTCGTCCCCAGGCCAAATCTTCTCCGTCGTCGTCGTCGTCGTCGTCGTCGTCGTCGTCGTCTTCTCGGGTGAGTATAACTCCAGATAGGAATGGTTTTATAGAGGTACCAATTATACCAATCGCTTTAGAATCTCCTGGAAGGACATCTTCAAGTATCAGATGTATGCATAAAACTGACATACGTAATCATTACGTAATGCGTAGTGAAGCGTTCCCATGGCGACATTTATGTTGAATTGTGCAAACAAAGAGGAAAGCTAAACAACGAAACGACGTGTTAGAATTTTCCCGCGTTCCTTACAGTGATCCCAAACAAAAGCGGGCGTCTGCTCGTGACGGTAATTGAAGCGGAGGGGGGGGGGGGGGGGGGGTTGGGGGGTGGGGCACTTGCCAGTCTTAATAATCGATAAAAATGATAATAAAAAATAGAGGAAACAAGTAAAGAAAAACATTCTCTTATGAGAAAGTTGGTGGGATATAGGAATTGGAGGCAATGGTGGTGTAAAAAGGAAGGGAACAAGATTTTGAGAAAAGGGTAATGAGACAAAAATCCTATATTTAGCACGTGTAAATGTAACAGAAGCAAAAGAAGTGCTAAATATAGGATTTTTGTCTCATTACCCTTTTCTCAAAATCTTGTTCCCTTCCTTTTTACACCATAATTGCCTCCAACACCTATATCCCACCAACTTTCTCGTTAGAGAATGTTTTTCTTTACTTGTTGATCTTATGATTAGCCTGCCATCAGATCATTTCTAACGACCGACTTTGGCTTGAAGCAGGCGATTGCCAGCCTAGATGCCAACTGAGCAAAACTTTTGACAGCCTCTTGACCCCATGCACCGTATCTCTCAACAACCAATGGGATGCAAACCCATCCTAATTCCCCACATTTGACATCATTGCTGTTGTGATAATTATTATTATAATTACAATATCCACAAGACCTATTTTTTCATAGAACGTTCCAAATAATAATTATATCACAACAGCAATGATGCCAAATGTGGTGAATTAGGATGGGTTTGCATCCCATTGGTTGTTGAGACATAGGTGCATAGGATCAAGAGGCTGGCTTATTGATGCGGCCGACGTTAAGGGTCGATGCCTCATATCGTTCCAAACGGCCACATCGTCAGGTAGGAACATTCAAATTGCTTCAAATTTGGTGCGTACATAGAGGGGTCCTGTCGCTATTGTATTGACCTATCCCGTTATTGTTACTTCATGCGTTACAGAGATAGCTGCATGTGCAAAGTGTGTGCACGCTAGATTTGCGCCAATGATTTAGGCAATTCAATGAATGTGGGCGGTGCCTAAATCATTGGCGCAAATGGAGCGTGAAACCGTGAACGCATTTAACAGAACAATAGCGACAAGACCCTTCTACGTACGTACCAAATTTGAAGCGATTAGAATGCTCCTACCAGACGATGTGGCCGTTTGGTACCCAATGGTCGGTACCCCGCACAAGTACGGCACCAAAATGTATTTTAAATATAGCAGTGGTGTGGCATGTAATGTTAAAAATACGAAACTGGTAGCTTTAATATATCGGAAGATACATCGATTTGGATGCTATATATATATATAATCCGTAGAACGTTTCATATATAGAGAGGTACTGTATAGGAGGAAGAGAGATGGAGTGGAGAATGAAAGAGTTAGGTAATTCAAGAAATTTTTGAAAATTAACATAACAAGAACTTTTATCCATAACCTAACAGAGCAAATTGAATGCATTAAAAATATGTTTTTACCACGTAAATCAGTCTCAAACATTGCGTCGCCGGTGTCTAACAATGTGCGCAATGTCAATGGACCGCACTATAAAAATCTGTGACCGCTTGACTTCTCTATACAGTATTCGACAAAAAAATTTAGCCGTACTGGAAACGGAGTACGGTTGCTCTCCGGTTCGATAGTTAACCGAAGTACGGTTCCGATTCAAACCGTACTCCGGTCAACGAAAACCTATTGGACCTAACAAATCGGAGTACGGTTGGTATAAAATAGGCAGCACACATTAGCGATGCACGATTTTGCAATGGTGTACAGAACATACGTACAACAGCGTATACTAGTACACCATGCACAGGGGTATCCGTAAATGTATTCAGATGATTATGCCATGATTGCATAAAATACAACATAGATACTATTTTCAAGGTTCACGATGTCAAGTACACACATTCAGATCTAAATTTAGGTCTCCCATCATATAATCTGCCAATAGTGTAATGTTCTCCCTCTCTTCTTCCCATTCATCATTCTAATTATGTAATAAGACTTCTTTCATTGCTTTAACATAATTATATATATGGCAATTGATAATTGATAATAATACGTGCAGATAGTATACAAAAGTTCAAATTACAGGGACACATTGGATAAAACGCTTAATTAATATTACGTTCATTTTTTACATTCTGATATCTATACTACATGCTTTTCTATAAGTTAGTTCTGCAAACATATTGTGTACTGGTGCTGATGATGCTTGGTGAATAATGGAGTGTGATAGATGAGCTAAAGTACCTCCCAGGTAGTCACCATTGGATTTAGCTTAACTCATATGAGTTTGGTGGTACTATAGAAATATGTTCTCCATTGATCGTTGCGAACGTGGAGTCCGAAGAAAGTGTTATATCTTTACAATTATATATCAATTATTTCACCAACTTGCAAATCACTTAATACTCCAAGATCATATGCTAAATAACCTACACAGAAGGTTCGGAAAGAGTCGTAACTTCCAAACCTGTCATTTGGGCTAAAACTACTTCAACAAGTAATAAAAACATGCATTCTGAAGTTTGGTGGTAAATAGGAATCCCAGGTTGGTGTATAAAAAGCAAGGGAGCAAGGCTTCTGATTAAAAAGGAAAAATGAAATAGACCTATATCATAGATAGTATAGTAAGGGGATTGGAAACGAGTAACGTGAGCGCATCACTGGCTGTGGGCACTCCGCGTTACATCGTTGCGTTACATCGTTAACACCTACAGAGAGGTTCGAAATTGTTCACATCGTTAGTTCGGTTGGTTTTGGTGTCTTGTTACCTGTTCTGAAGCGTTTCACATGCATAGGAGAATATCTGTAAGCGTTTTAGGAGGGGAAAATATGACGGGCAAGGTCGAAAATTGAATTTTTTGTTTATTCTGGACGCATCGCACTTATGTACCTTCTGTGCGCGGGCTGTCGTGGGTATTGATCAGTTTGTCGTGTTTTATTGTTGGTTAATCCTATTTGTACAAGTAATAAAAACATTCTCTACACGAGAAGGTTGGTGGTATATAGGAATCAAAGGTGAGATGGTGGTGTAAAAAGCAAGGGAACAAGGCTTCTGATTGAAAAGGAAAAATGAAATAGACCTATATTAGCAGCATGTTGTCATATTTTAATGTGCGTGCTAATATAGGTCTATTTCATTTTTCCTTTTCAATCAGAAGCCTTGTTCCCTTGCTTTTTACACCACCATCTCACCTTTGATTCCTATATACCACCAACCTTCTCGTGTAGAGAATGTTTTTATTACTTGTTTCCTAAATTTTTCTGGTGCATTTGGTATTGTACTTAGTTCTTGAAACGCATAGAATAAGGTAGCATAAACGTCAACTTGCGCGATCATGACAGGTTTATATTAGAATCTGCAATTCTGTTGAGGTGTGTACCAAATATTACACTAGTCCCCAGACTATCTCCATTGAGGAGCAAAGGATTGATAAAGGTTAAAAACGAAGCCATATAATACAAAGAATAAATGCACTCTAAGTAAACTGATCTCACGCTATAATCAGATAAACCATGCACCACAATACATGACCAAATTGACGTAAGCAACTTTGGCGTTATATACACACATTTCAAACAGCGCATATTACTGTAAAACGGAGAGACGCAGTATCTCTACCGCTGTAACTAAACTATTCCTTCCATTTTAGCGATATACCATATGCATGCTTATAATTTATCGATCCAACATTTATCGATGCCGTATAAACGTACCTTTGGGTGGTCGTTTTGTTGTTCCTTTCGGTACCGCGCTTGACATACGCACGTTTGGCAGATCTGGCAGCATCTGGATCTTTCCACTTTTATATGCTCGAGTGGAATCAGAATTGTCCTCATGAGATTATATGGTAAAACCATCGAATTTGATAACGCTGGTTATATTATACTGGTGCGTCATGAACATTGTGATAGCTGATGTAATGTGCTATTTGTAGATCAACACCAAATAAGGTACTACTCGCTTCAGCCAATTGCCCGATCGGTTAGGCGTCTAACAGATACCTGAAGATAACATGCGGACACATCCTGAAGCGATTGGTACACATGGCGTGCTTTACAAACGTTCCTGTCGTGAGTTATACTCTCCGGAAGGAAGAAGAAGAAGAAGAAGAAGAAGAAGAAGAAGAAGAAGAAGACGACGACGGAGGAGAAATTTTAGGTGGGACTGGGTACGGACGATGGGGACGAGTATTTTTGTTCTCAAAAAGTACACCGTCTTATGACATATGTATAACGCAGAACTGTTCTCCTTTTTGATATTGCTCGATTGCCACTAAAAGCGAAGTGACCCGACTCTTGGCTGTCCCGCTAGACGCGAGTGACGTTTTTTTAATGACATTCATGATACTGCAGGATTCCTATATGGAACCTACTCGCGTAGGTTCCGATGTATCTGGCTCCTTTTTTTCGTCCTTTTTCGATACGTGCTAAGCACAAAATACGCCTCGAGTGGGGATGGAGTCCATTAACTTGTGTACTTTCTGTGCGCGGGCAGTTGTGCGTATTGATCAGTTTGTCATGTTTTGCTGTTGGTTAGTCCTATTCGTATGTACTTGGCTGCTTTTATGATACGTGTCGCGCACAAAATACGCCTCGAGTGGATATGGAGTCCATTAATGTACCTTCTGTGCTGCCAGAGATCATATATAGAGGGATTGGCAACGTGTCACGTGAGCCATAGATATTCGCAATTTTTTCTGCCACCCGATATGTTGTTAATCGCACGTGTATAAAAGTGTGAAAAAGACTCTAAATTCGCTTGCTTGTTGTAACCAAGCTACAACGAAGTTTTCAATAGCTGCTATCGAGTGCGCTATAACGAAAGGTATTTTTAATCATTTAAAGGGGCATTTAAAGCTTTACGCGTGATTTTATACTGCTGTAAGTTCGAAGAAATTTTTCAAAATCGAATGTGGTTTTTTTGTGGGACAGTATCTTGGGCATCCGCTGGTTTTTTAAGTATACGATCTTTGTCCAACGCGCCCTCGTAGCGATCCCTATAGCATACTGGGTATGTAAAACTTGTGGGACAGTTTTGCCATAGCAGGGCAGATAAGTGTGGTAAAAAGGCATTAGCTTGTAGCTCTTTCGTTATAATTTATTGTTGAGGTGTTGTTATGTGCTCCACGCGTTTGGTTCACGGCAAGTATTTTTTTGAAGGGGGATGCGAAAAAGAATATTTAGATTGGGGCAGCATCAGAAGAATGAAGAGCGCGTCGGACGGTGTCTAATCGTGTCTGTTCCTCGCGAGAGTGTCAGTGTTTCTGTTACTCCGTTTCTGAATATCTTTGTACCGCCCCAACGTTGACTCCCGCTCTACCTCTACCGCCACCGCTGGCCTTCCCTGTTTCTATACCGTTAGCAGTGACATCGGAATGCATTGTACCATTTCTATGGATTCAGGTGCGGATGGCACGCGTTAATTAGTGTTAAGTGGGCCTGTTGCCAATCCCTCTATATATGATCTCTGGTGCTGCGCGGGCACAGAAGGAATTCTTATAAGTGCTGTAACGAGGAGTAGAGGTGTCAATCGGTTTTGATTAGCCTCGTTTCCAATCCCCTTACTATACTATCTATGCCTATATTAGCAACATGTATATTTGTATGTGCTAAAATAGGTCTATTACATTTTTGGTATGGTAAAACCATCGAATTTGATAATGCTGGTTATTTTTTACCGGTGCGTCATGAACATTGTGATCGGAACAGGTTCCATGTAGGATTCCTGCAGTATCATGAATGTCATTAAAAACGTCACTCTCATTTCTAGCGGGACGGCCAAGAGTCGGCTCTTAGTGGCAATCAAGCGATATCAAAGGGAACAGTTCTGCATTGTATCCATGTCATAAGACGGTGTACTTTTAGAGAAAAAAGATACTCGTCCCCATCTTCGTACCCAGTCCCACCTAAAATTTCTCCTCCTCCGTCGTCATCGTCGTCATCGTCGTCGTCGTCTTCCTTCGGGATAGCATAACTCACGACAGGAAGTTTTTAAAGCACGCCATGTGTACCAGTCGCTTCAGGATGTGTCCGCATGTTATCTTCACGTGTCTGTTAGACGCCTAACCGATCGGGCAATTAGCTGAAGCGAGTAGTACCTTATTTGGTGTTGATCTACAAATAGCACATTACGTCAACTATCACAATGTTCATGACGCACCGGTATAAAATAACCAGCGTTATCAAATTCGATGGTTTTACCATGCAATCTGAAGGACAATTCTGATTCCACTCGAACATCTAAAAGTGGAAAGATCCAGATGCTACCTCATCTGCCAAACGAGTTATGTCAAGCGCGGTACCGAATGGACCAACAAAACGACCACCCAAAGGTACGTTACAGCATCGATAAATGCTGGGTCGATAAATTATGAGCATGCATGGTATATCGCTAAAATGGAAGGAATAGTTTCTGTAATAGTTACAGCGGTAGATATACTGTGTCTCTCTCCGTTTTATACTAGTATGCGCTGTTTGAAATGTGTGCATAACGCCAAAGTTGGTTACATTAATTTGGCCCTGTATTGCGGTGCATGGTTTATAATAGCGTGAGATCAGTTTAGCTTTTGCATGCTATTAACCTTTATCACCCTTTGGTCCTCAATGGAGGTAGTCTGGGGACTAGTGTAATATTTCGAAAATAAACCTGTCATGATCGCGCAAGTTGACGTTGATTCTATACGTTTCAAGAACTACATACAATACAAAATCCACCAGAAAAATTTAGGAAACTAGTAAACATTCTCTACACGGGAAGGTTGGTGGTATATAGGAATCAAAGGTGATGGTGATGTAAAAAGCAAGGGAACAAGGCTTCTGATTGAAAAGGAATAGACCTATATTAGCACACACATAATTTTGCTAATATAGGTCTATTTCATTTTTCCTTTGCAATCAGAAGTCTTGTTACATTGCTTTTTTACACCATCACCTTTGATTCCTATATATACCACCAACCTTCTCGTGTAAAGAATGTTTTTATTTCTTTTAGCAGATGTAATGTGCTATTTGTAGATCAACACCAAATGAGGTATTACTCGCTTCAGCTAATTGCCCGATCAGTTAGGCGATTAACAGACACCTGAAGATAGCCTGCGGGCGCATCCTGAAGTGATTGGTACACTTGGCATGCTTTATGAACGTTCCTATCGTGAGTTATACTATCCCGAAGGAAGAATAAGAAGAAGACGAATTTTAGGTGGGATTGGCTACGGACGATGGGGACAAATATTTTTGTTCTATAAAGGTACACAGTTTTATGACACAACGCAGAACTGTTCTCCTCTTAGATATCGCTCGATTGTCACAAAGAGCAAAGTGACCCGATTCTTGGGGTTGTCCAGCTAGACGTTTTTAAAAAATTACATTCATGATACCGCAGGATTCCTATGGAACCTACTTGCTTAGGTTCCGATAATTGCATGGGCATATGCTGGCTATGGGTACATGATGTTCCAGGCAGAAGTAAATGGCTTTGCGGCACGATGTACTATACGATTTACCATCAGATTTAGAGTCTATGTAATTTATCTCTGTCGCCATTAATACGTCAGAATTGCACTTTGAGCGAAGTACATAATTATCAGTTTTGAGATTGCGCACTTGATTTTTTAAATACATAACAACATCCCAAGTTAATGTGGAATTTCCCATTTCGTATACTGCAATAAAACACAATGAAGGAAAAGAGGAAGAAAGGGGTGAAGAGTGCAAACACGACAATGAAGACTGAAGTGAATGATGATGATGAGCAACAAATAGAGCATCAAAGAGACAAAGTGACCGTAGTGTTGAATATGGACAAAAAAATTAAGATAGGAAACTTCACTCAATACACTTAATTGTAATGTGTCATGCAATGTTACACAACACATAATTTATAATAGCTAAATGGGAAAATCTACGATGAAATGGGAAAGGGTTATTATTTTGAATAAAATACATCTGATCATAGATTTTGTTAAAACAAAAACGGTAATCGTAAATTCTACGGTGAAATGGGAAGTTGTTACATTATTCCCTTTTCAAATATTTGTGCCAAATGTCTATGAAATATCTTCTTGAAATTAGATCTTATAACAGCCAGCAATCTTCTCATACTTAGACTGATTATTTCCATGTTTCAATACTAGAGTTTCGTTTTGTAAATTCCTAATGAGTGTATCCTTTGCATTTACTCCTTTTAGCAGCTGTAAAATAGGGACGAATCACAGTTCTAATTGTTTTCTCTCTACTTAAGGCTCCTTAAGTCGTTTATTAATCTTCCTATCCTTTTTTAAAAGCATTGCTTTAAGAGCAATCTTAGAACTTCTAAGAGGTATTCTTCTGTTAGCACATTTATATGACAATCGGAATTTATAGTGTTACATACTGGACATGAAATGTGTCCACTTTCATCACTAAAGTACAAAGGCACTGTGAACCTATGATTCATGTATGATATTAAATTATTGCAAGTTCTATTTAGATGTCTTTTAATATCCTTCACTAAATGTTAATAAATGTGCAATGGACTGGGATAATTAAGTTTGCACCACCCTTTGGTACCAGCTTTGAAACCAACTTCACTGTTTTATTTCCTGCATGTTAAGATTTGCCTGGTCTATATAAATGTATAGCACTAAACCATTCCTTATTTCAGGAACAAGCAGTTTTTAATACTCGTCAAACTAATAGAATGCATTTTTCCATGTTAATGCATAGCTAGGATTCACTAACATTAATAAGAAAAATACGCTGTGTGGGTGCCATCATATTTTGATGATGCAGCTGTTTTTAATGATATGAGGGTCTAAAAATGAAATACTTAACCAGGCCCGTGGCTTTTTGATGCTAGTGCAATAGATCATGCTAACACATAGCTTTGAGTGGTACAGTTCAAAGACCCCTGCGAGAGATTCAATATCTTCATAACTGTTCTGGCATTAGCCTTGTTTTCTTTTAATGATTTTGTGCTTAAAGTATCATCTTTCTTTGGAGATATTTTGACACTACTTCTGATTATATCAGTTTTAGAGAAAACAACTTCACAAGTATCGATTATAACTGTAACACTGTACAGATAATTAAGTTTTACTGCTTTTTGCTCTTTGAAAGAGTAGGTATGGTTTATATGTCAGCAAATTGCATCGTAGCGTACATTCATCACACACTGCATCAATCCTATATGGATACGGGTACAATATACCATCTGCGTTTACATCTATATATGATAGGCCTGGCCAGTGTAAATCCAGTCCAACCGACCACTTACAAGTTTTTCTTGATACTGGTATTACATTGCTAGTCCCAGCGCAGTTGATGGCCACCACAGAGATAGTGTAAAGTGTGTCACTGATTAGATTCGTGAAGGTGATCTTGCGTGCTCCATCAGACGTGATGAGGGCCCAAGTGTTAGATGTATCGTTGATACTGACATTGTAACTGATAGTAACATCACCAGTGGTGAGAGGAGTCCAGGTTACTGTTAGCTGGTCCACAGAGATACTGCTTACTGTGAAATGAACAGGGTCAGGAGAGGCTGGAGAGAAGAGTAGGTAGAAAGGAGTATATGATTGTGTGTGTGTGTGTGTGTGTGTGTGTGTGTGTGTGTGCGTGCGTGTGTGTGTGAAAACCTTTCTAGGAAGCCGTGCAATTTATCTTTGTGATACTCTCTGTAAGAGGGACTGAAGTAGACTTACTTTTAACTGTTATATAAGCCCACAGGAATATTATTCCTGCTGTATACAAAAAGATTAATATCTGGGCCCTGGAAATTTTACATAACAATCTGACTGAGAAGGTAATAAATAGTACGGTCTAAGCCATTTTAAACCTCTCAATGATAAAAACACTCTGAATTTGAGTGAATGACATGGGATAGTTAGAGCGTTTATGTATGGCTGTGTGAGTGTGAGTGAGTGTGTAAATGGAAGCATGAAATGGAATATGGGACATGAGTCATGGTACATCATGATGTGGTAGGTGCTGTTACACAGGAACTAGTCCAGTACATACAAAACATCAGTCCAGTACATAGAACCTATGGAGGGGGGGGGGGGGGGGGGCCAATGCCCTACCTCTGACAAAAGAGTGGGGGAATTTGCCCCCCACGGTCCCCATGCGCCTACACCACTATCTATACATAGTGATGTAAGAGCATGGGGGCCATGGCTCATATCCCTTGGTCTCCTCTACATGGTCATATCCAAATGCTCCCACTTCACTGATGTGTTTTTCACACATCAGTGAAGTGGTGGCATTTGGATATGAGCATACAGTGGCAGGCATGAGTACAATTTTGGGACATGAGAAGAGACCTGAAAAGACATACTGCCATTTGTGCTGATGTGATTATGAGCACTAAAGAGATAGAAGGTAATGAAATATGTGGTTAATTTGCACATTAGGACCAAACATAAATCTGAAACAAAAAATAGTTGAGAAAGAGGTTGTATAGTAAACCAATGAAAGCACTGTAACCAAAGACAAAGAAAATAAAAGTTCAAATGGACAAAGCTTATGAGTGAATCTATGTAGCACACAACATAACAATTTCCAGGAAAAGAATAGTGTCTTATGGTGGAAGGAGTGTGCATAGGTACATGTGTGTGCATGTCATTGTGTTCATGTGTGTGTGTTTATAAATGGCTGCAAGTGGGAGTTCCTATAGATCGATGGTGTGCAAGCCATGCAGATGATATGAAAAACGGAGGGCGTTTAAAATGTCAGCAATAAGGAAGGGTGACATACTGACAATTAATGTACATATTTAAAAAGTACAGTAGTGGTTTTAACACAAATTATCGTTTACACATGTACCAAGTGGCATTATATACCTCAGTTATCGCAAGAATTAGAATCAATGTTAGTAAAATAAATTTCAGTGTAGTTGAAAACGCGCATCACTCAGTGACGCGTTGCTTAATCAGAATCGCAAGTATAGACAAGTAACTAAAAACATTCTATACAAGACAGTTGGTGGTATATAGGATTTGAAGGCAATTGGCCATGGTGGTGTAAAAAGCAAGGAAACAAGCACTGTAAAAACGGATGGGTGAATTTCACTCAAAACGGTTCGAAATAGCACTCGATTCGAGAAAACGAGCGCTATTTTGAACCGTTTTGAGTGAAATTCACTCATCCATTTTTACAGTGAGGTCTTCTTAGAAGTTAATAGTCCTATTAGGTACTTCAATAAATTTTTGAAAATTTATATAACTTAAACTTTTATACATAGACTAACCAAGCAAATAAAATAAACAAATTAAATAAAAAGTTATAGCATTTCAATTAAACATTGCGTCACAGGTGACTGACTAACAATGTACGCAATGTCAATGGACCGCGATTTAAAAAAACTGTGATCGCTTAACTTCTCCATGCAGTTCCCGTGAAAGTATTCAAGATATTGATGCCATAATAGCATAAATACACGATATATACACTTTTCAAGGTTAATAAGGTTAGGTTAACATTACATCTAAATTTAGGTCTCCCATCATATAATCAGCCAATAGTCCGTATAGTGCTAATGTAACATTATCTCCTTCTTCGCATTCATCATTCTTCCAGTATGTAATAACTACTTGAGACTTCTTGGATGATGTGTCCATTGTAAAGCACATTCTGCTTATCAACGTACCACAGCTATTCAAAATACAAACCATTTAAAACAGACACATTTGCTAAAACGCTTAATATTACAAGTAAATAAAAACATTCTCTCTGAGAAAGTTGGTGAGATATAGGTTTTGCAGGCAAATAGTATACTGGTGTAAAAAGCAAGGAAACAAGTTTTATCAGAAGGGAAAATGTAATAGTCCTATATTTAGCACACTTCGACTAAGGCATATGCTGTTTCTGTGCAAAATATAGGACTATTACTTTTTCCCTTCTGATAAAACTTGTTTCCTTGCTTTTTACACCAGTATACTATTTGCCTGAAAAACCTGTATCTTTTATTTACTTGCTTCATAGATTTTTTTTTGTATGCCGATTCTAAAACGTCGTCTCGAACTTCAAGGTATCTCGCACGTCATTTCACTCGTTCCTTTTTCTGACGTGAAGGCATTTTGATAAAAACAACTTCACTAACCTTAATTTTTTAACACCCAAATCCCTGTTGCATCGAGGTTCCCCCCCCTTTTCATTTAACTGATTTAATTCAATCCAGACGTATTGTGAAAATTTTCTAGGTACTTTTGCTTAATTAGACTTGATAAGACCGTATATAGGCTTTTAGGCTTTTGTGTATCAAAGCGAGTCCTCCAGCAAATTCTAAAGCTATTGGTGCAATTTTCATTGCTTAAAAGTGTTTATGTCCCGAGTTATGAGTCTCAAGAAGCAGAAGCAGAAGCAGCAGAAGACGACCCGCCCAATATTTTGGAAGGGGAACGAGGACAGCAGTATTTTTCGTTCCCGACAACCACGCGGTTCTACGACGTGAAACAAAAACGAAACTACTCAGTTTTGACTTCCAGATCGATTGCCGCAACAAGTTAGACGATCCGATCGTCGGGAGCGAAGCTACAGTAGCGTCGCGGGATTTTAATTACATTCATAGTCTGAAGTATCTTGTTAAATAACTTACCGTAGAAGGTTCAGGGAGAGCAGTAACTTTCAAACCCGCCATTTGATCTAGTATCACTTCAATAACAGAGCATATGCAGGTTGTGGGTACATGATACTCCAGGCAGTAGTAAATGGCTTTGTGACATGATGTACTATAGGATTTTCCATCAGATTTAGTGTCTATGTATTTTGTCTCTGTTTGCCTTAAACGTCAGACTTGTACTCTGATTGAAGGTAGTATATCATTATCAGCTTTAAGATTGTGCACTTGACTTCTTGATACATTATTCTCTCTTTTCAATACTTGTACCAAATGTGTAGGAGATATCTTAAACGTCCTGAATTTAGACATTATAGCAACCAGCAATCTTCTCAGACTTCTTACTTCGGATTGACTGCTTCCATGTTTCAATACTAGATTATCCTTTTTTAACTTCCTAATGAATATATCTTTTGCATTTATCTCCTTCTTGCAGCTGTTAATTCGGAACGAATCACAGCTTCAATTGCTTTCTTCCTACTTAAGGCTTGATTTAGTCGTTTATTATTAGTGCTATTCTTTTTTAAAAGCTTCGCCTTAAGACAAACCTTAGAAGCAAACATTCTTCTAAGAGCTATTCATCTGTTAGCACATTTATGACAACGATCGGAAATTAAAGTGTTACACACTGGGACATGAAGTGTGTACACTTTCACCGCTAGTATAGTGTGGCAATGACAATACATGTAAAGTACTTGATGAGTTCAAAGGCACTGTAAATTTCTGATTCAAAAATGATACTAAGTTATCCCAAGTTCTACTAAGACATTTCTTCATATCCTTCACTGATGCTAATAAACGTGTAATGGACTGGAATAATGCCTTGTAGTTTGCACCATCATTTGGTACCAGCTTTGAAACCAACCTCACTGTTTCCTGCTTGTTAAGATTTGCCAGATCAATATTAATGTATAGCACTAATCCATTCCTTATTTCAGGAGCAAGCAGTTTGTAATGCTCATCAATATCATTTTTGAACATTAAAAGATGGTTCCTCAGATCATTGGCAGTTCTCATTCTAAACAACAATACAAAGTAGAACGCATTTCTCAATGTTAATGTATAGCTAGGATACACTAACATGAATATACTGTCTTGAAAAATACGCTGTGTGTGCACCATCACATATTGATGATACAGCTGTTTTTAATGACATGAGGGTCTATGCTGTAAAATATTTTCTATGTATAGCGCGTGCCTTGACGGATTCTGTGTGTATTAAATAGAACATCTCAAACATCTTTGCCACATAAACAGAAATAGATTGTCTATGCATTGAAAATACAAAACAAAAGTTTAATTCTCAGGGCAATAACATAGAAATACCAGGTTAAGCAACATTATGTAAAGCTGTAGCAATCCAACAGTAAACGCCTGCGGTGATAAATGAATCCTTGTGCACCATCCAAAGCTCATGAAATTGTAAACTAGGACCTAGTAATCATGGGAAACTCTTCCTCAAGTTAGTGCCTTAACAAACTAGGGAATGACTAATTGCGATAGATTACTATAGAAATCAACGAGGCACACAAAATAACACCGTATGCTAGCTAACATTTAGACACCATTAGTGTATTGTGCAACCCCTTTTAGTCTGAAATCTAGTAACAAAGTGTTAAATACCTTCCAAACAACTTTCCAAAGCGCTCGTTTTCTTAAGCCAGTCGTCGAGTAATCGAAATTACTGTCACGATTTTTGACGTAATATAGATCACCAACTTCCGCCCACGCAAACGCAATTTATTGAAGTACCTAGTCCTATATTTAGCACACAAACAACACGTGGCTAGAAATGTGCAAAATAGGACTATTCTTCTGATAAGACCTTGTTTCCTTGTTTTCTACACTACCAATTGCCTTCAAATCCTATATACCACCAACTTTCTTGTAGAAATTATTTTTAGTTAGACTTGTTTTATGTTCATACGGTCATACCCAAATCACTGAAATCACTGTGAATAATTATGTAGGATGTCCGGCAGGGCCTGCGGAGGGTATTATAAAGTGGGATGAGAGGGGGGAGGGGGGGAGGGGGGGGGGGGGGGGGGGGGGGCAGATTTCAGTACAAGACTCTCCATGTTAGCAATTAAGTTTGGTTGTAATCAAATATTATGTTTGGTTGCAATCTAATATAATCTTAGCAGTTATTCATAGTAACGCTCTTAGAAAAATGCACAATAATATCTCATATCTATGTATCAAAATGTTGCTAGTTTCGGTTATTATTTCTAGAAGCGAACGTCGTCCAGTCAAAGTTCTTGTCGCTGTGAATCATGAGAGTAGCTAAGTTATTGAATCTAATTTGATCATGCTTGACGGAAGCCAAGTTTTCAAGCGACGCGCGGTCGAAAAGGATCCTCCCAACGTCATATACTCCGCCATGCATGCATTCTATTGCCAATTCACATCCTAATATTAGTTGGTGCTGCTTTCCATTGTGCACGCCATCAGCACTAGCCTCATCCATCCATACATTCATACAATGTACTACACATACTGCCAACACATGAGCAGGGGCCAACTATTTTCAGTGCCTATATTTAGAGGAAGTGGGCCCACACCTTCTCCTGGAAAAACCCTTAAAACGGGAAAAACGTTCATGAAGTGCAGCAGACTTTCTCGCCACCACATCATCATCAGTCTTGTACTTGTTTAAGCCACCGTCAGGTTCCAAACAGCACTCACACATCATGTAGTCACAGTGAAAATAAAAGCGGGGTCATAGATCTGCCAGTGGTCGTCGTGCACGATGCACTTAGACTTCACCAACCTTTATATGTTAAGGCCATCAGACCTTCTGCGCACGCACACTGCTACAGACCCTGTCTACAGATATTACCTCACCTGGGAACCCTGTTCCTACCCTACCATATCCTAAAAGATCTACGTGCTACATGCTGCCATGCATAGTTCCCACACTAGTATCTTTATCCATCTATACATGCGTGCTTGAACGTAAAAACTGCATGTAGGCTACGCCAAGGGAGCATATTTTGTGTCTAATTCGTTCCTCAAACTGACGACAGAAATGGTATTTTCACTAACTTAGCCAAGATCAGTTTAATTAAAGTATAGTAACAATTTCCGAAACAAGGCACTTTTCACATTGACCAAGTCTTTGAATGTATGGCTATTTCAGGTGCAGGTATGTCGTCTGGTAAAGTACATTGTCACCCAATACACGGTCATCATCTTCGTTTGGCACACCTGCAGTACCACGTGCTTCATTACTTGAACTTGATTAAAAGATTCTGCCGATATCTTTAGCCATGGTTGGATTACTTGGAAGAACGTTAGCTATCTACACAGCTTTTTACAAGGAAATTTGCCCATTGCGTGTGTAGCGACCGGCTGGACAATTAGAGTTCCAATCCAATCGGTTGGCAGGCTATCTAACACAATGAAATATAGAATTCCCTTCGTCCAGCAAACAATCAAATCACTATAAGGTGGATACAAGGTCAAGCACTGCACAATAACAAAAGAACAAAAGGCTATGCTTGTATGAACGTATTACATGTATGCTGCATGGATAAATTATCGGCCAAAAAAGTGGGGGGGGGGGGCAGCTGCCCGCCTTGCCCCCCCCCCCCCCCCCCCCGGCTCCGCGGGCCCTGCTGCCCGTGCAGATTCTAAAATATCGTCTCGAACTTGAAGGTATTTCGCACGTCGTTTCTTTTCCTGAAGTGAAGGCATTTTGAGAAAAACAAAGAGATTAAATACACCAAACGACGATTGAAGCTCCAAAGCGAGTTGTTCGCTATTTATACAAGCGTCAATCTAAAATTACGTCTTACAAGTATCTAATTATGCGTCTTACATAGACCGTATAGTCGATTGTTTACCAAAATCTAACATGGACTTCTTTTATATGAAAGCGGCTCTTCCAGCCTATTCTGAAGCTATTGGTGTGAAATTTTCATTGTTTAAAAGTGTTCCTATCCCGCGTTATGCGTTGCCAAGGAGAAGAAGAATTACGTATTACAAGGTATCTAATTATGCGTCTTACATGGAGGAGGAGGAGGAGGAGGAGGAGGAGGAGGAGGAGGAGGAGGAGGAGGAGGAGGAGGAGGAGGAGGAGGAGGAGGAGGAGAAGGAGGGAGGAAGAGGTGGTAGGGAGGGGGAGGGGAGGGGGAGAAGAAGAAGAAGACCATGTTCGGGACTGAGTACGAGGATGGGCCTATGTATTGAGGATAGAAACTTTCGTCATCTTATTAAAAGAAGTGGATTTCAACTGCTGGACTTGCCTGAAGCTGGAATAGGGGAAGCATTGGTTGTCCAAGTCAAGAGGGAAAAGGAGTTAATTCGTTCTGTGTTATAGTATTCATTTTGCTGTAGTTGATTACTGGCCGGTTTGTTGGAATATAGTTAATAGAACGTTAATGACCGCACGATCATGGATGGCTATAGAAGGGTCGCTATAGTGGAGAATTCGGGCGCGTCTTTTTACTGCAAAGACACACAATGACACACAAAGACAAACCAGAAGGCACAAGGACCACGTGAGGATGCTACAAAGAACTGAAAATGTTCGCTACCTAAAATTTGCACAAAGATTCAGCTACACGTCTGTATTCAATTGGCATCCACAAAGACACTTCAATACCATTTAAGACTCGGCATCGTTTTAAAAAAGTTGTCCGATCGCTCGATTATTGATGAATCATGATTTAGTCTCGAACCCAGACCCACTTAAACTACATTTGTTCTCTTCCTTTTTACACATCCAATTCCTATATCCCACCCACTTTCTCGTTAGAGAATGGTTTTCTTAACTTGTGTATATACATAACGCCAACTTAATTTACAATAAACAAAGAGCATAATAAACTGAACATGAGCAGTAATTTTTAAAAGTACTAAATAATGACTTCATGTTAATCATTGGCATGTTTTTGGTTTTAATACATAATTTTTCAATGTTCAGTTCTGAAGTTTTACCAGTTCTACCAATTCAAAGATTTTGTGCGACTTTTAAATTCCCCCCCCCCCCCCCCCCCCCCCATATATGTATTTTAGCATCAAAGTTAACAAGCAAATAAAAACCTTCTCAATGAGAAAGATGGTGGGATATAGGATTTGAAGGCAATGGTGGTGTAAAAAGCAAGGAAACATGGGCTGTAATAGTAAGAGAAAATCTCATAGTCCCATATTTAGCACGTTTGTAGCATATATTCTAATTATAGGACTATGACATTTTCCCTTACTATTATTACAAACCCTTGTTTCCTTGCTTTTATTTAAGTGTTTCGTTCATTCTTTTTCATGCACATTATTTCGATGCATATTTGATGTAGTTGATGGTCGTAATTGATCCGTAATTGATTCGTAATGTTCAGCCACCTATGTCATATTGTAAACCAAGCTTAGCTACATTTACATATCTTTGACTAACTTTATTGGTAGTACTCTTTCGATGGCCTCGTTTGGTTTTGCAGGTACTAGTACGCTTAGCCTTCCCGTACCGCACTCTCCTCGCAAGCGAGCAGTTCAGGACTCTCCCAAGAACGTTGCCTTTAAGCGGACCGTTTCTCTTCTTGATACCGCTCGCGTTCAGCGGACCGTTTCTAATTTTGGGTCTGACGTCTTACAAGTTATTTAATTATGTGTCTTAGATGTACCGTATAGTTGATTGTTTAACCAAACATAACATCGGCTATTTTATATGAAAGCGGCTCTTCCAGCCTATTCAGAAGCTATTAGCGAAATTTTCATACGTGATTTGCTAACACAACCACCGATATATGTCATGTAGCCTCGAGACGTTTTGACCACAGAAGCGAGAATGCCAACAAATTCTGAAGCCATTGGTGTCATTTTCATTTCTTTAAAATGTTTCTATCCCGAGTTATGCGTGGTCAAGAAGAAGAATAACGAGAAATACGTGGGACCGGGTACGAGTTTAGAAAATAGTTTTGTTCTCTACAACCACGCGGTTTTGTGACATTAAACAAACACGAAACTGCTTATTGTTGCCTTTCTTACGATGACGACAATAAGGTAAGCCATACAGAAGCGGGTCGCGTTTTTTTTAATGACTTCATAATCGGGGTCAAATCCTATATGAGAGTTAACGTAACTCTCGATTCAAGTTATTAATGAGTGGAAACATGATATTATTAGCACTAGATAAATCGGGTCATAAGACTACTCCACTTGAATAAGACCAGATTGCAATATTTAGAATCCCAGAACGACCGTTTTGGTTCAGACGTCAAGTCGATTATTTTGCTTGCACTTAATATACAGTCAATATACTATAAAATATGGGTCAATTTCTGTGAGACAATTGAAAACAAAAAAGAATGCAATGTCTAAGTGCACTGATATGGCTATTAGTGTGAGCAATTTCAGAATGCAATTACCTTTGACCCTGAACGCATGCTGAAAACCGACGCGAGTAGGTTCCATACAGAAATCCAGCAGTATCATGAATGTCATTAAAACGTCACTCACGTCTGGCAGGACAGCCAAGAGTCGGGTCACTTCGCTTTTAGTGGCAATCGAGCGATATCAAAAAGGAAAACACTTCTGCGTTGTTTCCATCTCATAAGACTGTGTACTTTAAAAGAGCGTCTCCGTAATTTCAGTCCCAAAATTTTGGGCGCTTGTAGGCAGTTGTAGCGTGTCATAAAATAGGAAAGAATAGATATAAGCATCCTGTAGCTAAATTGTATTAGATAAATCTGTGATAAGCTAAGAAACAATTTATTTTTGCAATTCTACTGGGAGAGACCATAGATAATAGAGTAGAGGACCATAGATAATAGAGTAGAGGACCATAGATAATAGAGTAGAGGACCATAGATAATAGAGTACTCTACTCTATTATCTATGGAGAGACGAAGAGCAATCCATTGTCATAGACGAGTGGTTCGGGGGTCTGACGCAATTCGGGTTTAGTGCGAACTATGAAAGAAAAATCGCTTAAAACGCTTGTGTCAGTAATAAAAGCCCACTTGCCTATCACCATTGATGGACTTGTCAAACGGAATAATACGCATATAAAAACCTTTTATTTAGGTCGCAAACTGCTATTTCACGGATGCCGACCGCTTAACTTCGGCAGCCTACTTCTTAGTAGCAATACAATTGTATGATATCCCAAACATGGGAACCAACTCTGCTCTCAATCAGGTCTATTCCTACGGTCTCAGAGTCTTATTAATCGCTTCTCCTGATTTTTCGTTTTTGACAATGCGCCCAAAATAATTGCCCTTTTGGACCTGAAATTACGGAGACGCTCTGTTAAGAGAAGAACAAAAAACCATCGTCCGTACCTAAAATTTCTCCTCCGTCGTCGTTTTCTTATTCTTCTTCCTTCGGGATAGCATATCTCACGACAGGAACGTTTGTAAAGAACGCCAAGTGTACCAATCGCTTCAGGATGTGTCCGCAGGTATCTTCAGGGGTCTGTTAGACGCCTAACCGATCGGGCTATCAACCAAAGCGAGTAGTTCCTTATTTGGTGTTGATCTACAAATAGCACATTACATCAGCTATCACAATGTTCAAGACGCACTTATAAAATAACCAATCAAAATCAAATTTGATGGTGTAATTAACTATGCAATCTCAAGGACAATTCTGATTCCACTCGAGCATCTAAAAGTGGAAAGATCCAAATGCTGCGAGATCAGCCAAACGAGTGCAAGTCGAGCGCTCTACCGAAGGAACAACCATACTATGTATGGAACGCCAAATGTATGGAACGCCGTTTGGGTCAAAATTGATCACATCTGTAATTCGATCAAAATTTATAGATCGACGTACTTTTCTAATCGATCATTTGCATTCGACGCTATATCTCATTCGATCATACGGCAAAATTCTTTTTGATGGGATTAAATCGATGGACATTGATGATCGATCGACATTCGTCGATCGATCACCGATCTGGATCATTTGATGGGGAACGAGGTGGTACGAGGATAGGCTGTTACCAGTATAGGTATACCGAGACTTAGACTGGAGTAATAATAGTTTTCTTCGTTGCACAGGAATAGGATTTTGCATCTATGCAACCGTGGGGCCGCAGAGAAGCTTTTTTAAGCGGAACATCCCTAGACTTATATAAGCGCCTCGTTTTGATGAAGAATGGTATGGAGGAGGTGTGAGCATATAGTTTAGCGTAGCTGTAGAGCTCTACGTGTTTCTGTGTGTGCGCATTCAAGTGTTGTAGGCCAAAATGTGTGTACAAATGAAAGGTCTGTAATTTAGGGTTGCAAGCGCGCGCGCGTGTGTGCGTGTGCGTGTGTGCGTGTGTGCGTGTGTGTGCGTGCGCGTGCGTGTGCGTGTGTGTGTGTGTGTGCCTGTGTGTTGGTACCTCTAGGTATGTGTATATTAGTGTATAAAGCTCTGTGTGCATTTTAATGGGAGCCATAACATGTAGAGCCTATTGGAGCATGTGTTCAAAATTTCCCATGGGAGGTGTTGTTCATTTGATTGAAAGCATAATATTTTGTGTGAGTTGCCTCTGCTTTGTAATTTCGGAGAGGTGTTATGCACAGCTAGGAACATACATGTTTATGTGGTTCAGGTGTCCACTACTGAGTGAAGGGCAAGATTAGACAGTCCATGATTTGAGTAGCAAGGTTATTGCTTTTATAACGCTTATCGAGCTGCTGTAAAACCAGGCATACCCTGATTTGCATGCTCCTAAGGAATGTGGCTGTAATAGAGGGCGACTCATACAATGGGTCATGGATTAGAAACCTTGTGCAATGCATGAAAGCATCCATGGAAGTCGGTTCGAGCTTATCATTTTAATATTGATCTCCACCTATATCCATGGTTGTATGTTCAGGGCTCTCCTCCCCTCAACGTTTGGGCAGAGAATCCATCATATATGAAAGCTTCTAACTAGCAGACTGTACCCCATCCAGACAATGGGTATAATCAGAGGTTACACGCATGCTGCCAAATACTGATCCAAACACAAAGTTCCTCTCTGATTATTAATAGTCAACTCACACAACATCACATGTTGCACAGATTCCAGACATGCACCAGGAAGAGCTATACCTTTTGGAGGTACTTTAAGTTTTATTCCTGTCAAGTTATTAGGGTTAGGGTTAGCGAAAAATATACCCTTTGTGTCAGGAGATGATAGATGTGTTAGCTATACATGAATCTGCCTATATGGAATGGGTGTGGCAATCATCATGCAGACATTTGAGAAAGACCAATACAAAATATCCTAAGATTATTGTGCCACGCCTCTTCATATTGGGTCTTTGTTGCAATACTGTCCATCTTTCAACTCATACACAATACAAACTGTAATGTTGTAGGCCATATTCAATTAACATCCCAATTCTCACCATGGAAACATTTAGCATATTCTGTATGCCTGTCTGTGCAATATTCCAATATTTCATTTATTACCAGACTAACTGAAAATAATTTAAGCTATGTTAACTAATTTAAATAATTAGCATCATATAATTGAAATAGCACAAAATTTCAGGTATACAAACTATACAGTTTTTTTGGATGTGACTGACATAATCACAAGATATATCAGCCCACAGATTGCACTGATGAGTTCTGCTACAAGGACCAACAAGGTATCTCTTTCCCCACGCACAAGAAAACCACAGACATGGCAGTGCAGCAGATGTACATGTCACATCAAGGTTATAAACCTGCTAAATGAAGTGATTCAAACTACTGATCTGCAGTAGGGTATTGAATTTTTTTACCCAAACTCTGAGTTTATTTTGTCAACCTTACCCTCATGAAACAGAATAAATGGGCAATTGCAGGTAGCAGTGGTACCTCACCTGCTCGACCTACATCATTATCTGTGCATGCAACATTAATAATTGCAATTTACATACATGTAAGTAGACAAAATCTAACATAAAATTATTAACAAATTGTTAGTTGGTTGTCACAATGCTGAACTTTATTGGTATTAGGAAAAAGCCTTATAAGAATATAATTGCATTTTAAAGTGTCCAGCAAAATCACCCTTATGGGGGTTATAAATTTATCATCTAAAGACAACAAGCTAAAAGATGAAATCTTTAATAATGGGTAAATTATAAATTTCATTTCACATGCCATTTGTATAGTAAGCAAAAAATACAATCATGCTACAAAGATCTGTCTTCTATCAGACAGACAAATTAAATTATTTATATTTTCGGTTAGTTTTAAATAGACATCTGGCCTAGGCCGACTTTGGTAGTGATTTTGATAACTGACCCAATGCTGTAATGAGTGTACTTTATGCTATTTTGCACTGCACATTGCAGAATTCTAAAGTATGTGCCATTTTTTGATTTTAACAAAGTAAAAATGAAAAACACATAATTCGCAGGGTAGGGGGGAAAAAAACGTATAACGAGTAGAGGAGAAGTGGGTTATTTGAGTCAATTTTTAGGGTTGGATTTATACCTCTGGGGTTTGGTTTGACGGAAAGGTTTATAGTCTGATATAAAGGGGCATCACTTGACACATGTGACATGTCATAGGTATGTTAGAGACTGAGGATATACATAGAACATTATTTAAAAAATCAACAGGTGTCAAATTGCACAACTAACCCAGCCAAGTGGGTCAGTTGGAGCCACATGCTGTCTTAAGCCAAGTTTTGGTGCATATGCTAGCATGGGTAGGTCTATGCCTTCCCATCTCTTGTCCAATTGCTAGGTATTGTCAAACTATGATCGAAGCAAATTCATACATTACATTGTAATTCATGACACCTCACCAACAAGAAGTGTTTTAACATGATTCACAGCTCCGTTTTATATTACAAATAAAAACAGAATGCCTCTGAGATTGCTGCATAGCCAAATAAGCCCCGCTTACTATATTTCTGTTAGATGAGTACAAAAACATTGTTTTAATGCCATATAAGATTGCAGTTAGCTCAACTAACCCCTTTAATTTGCAAATGGCTCAACTAACCACTTCTCCACGAAGACCATTCAAACTCAATTAGTTGTTTCTCGGCCCAAATTACTTTGCCAAAAAAAAAAAAAAACGGAAAATTAGTTGATTTGAATGTAGCAGTCCGGTGGTGTATTTGGCAAGAGAAGCATCATCAAATGTTGGCGCCATGACGGAGAGGTTGCATGGAAGTGAATTTAGTAGCGAAACGGTCGCAATCCCATCAGACTATATGTCCGTGCATTAAGCGCACACAGTTCCTTCAGATGCTCCAATCACTTTGCTTGAGACTTATGGCTGTCACTACGTCAAAAACGTCATCACCATCTCATTAAGCACAGCAGTAGCACTCGAAATATTAATTCAGAATGCTGAGGTATGGCATGCAGAAGTTTTTATTTGTAACTGAAGACATAGTGGAGCTGCAAAGGCAGTACGCTGTTGTACGTCTCCTATGCTTCATGTATCTATCAGATGGCAAAACGCACAAACAACGTTGTCAAGAGGCTATTAATTGAACTGAGCAGTGTGTATTATTTATCTCTTCACCTACTGACTGAATTCTATTATACGTTTGCCCTAAAACAACTAATCAAGTTTGAATGACCTAAAGAGCAAAGTTAATGGAGTTAAATATATATTTCTTTATTGTTTTAAACGTAAGTGTAGCTGCATAGTTGTACTTTTAAACACCCAATACTGATTGTAGAAATTATGTTAGCACAAACCATAAAACACAATTTCACTATACGATCATCAATTTATTTAATTTTTTATTTAAATTTACAATGTAATGAATGCTAATACAAAATTTATATGCATAACAAAATATTAATGTCAATTAACTGTGTTTCTTTGTAAGGTATTTCTAGATTTTAATACTATTCCTACTTTTGAGATTAGTGGCATGAGTGGCTTTGTGTTGACAATTTTGATACACTGATTATAACATTGGAATGCATGTATTTGAGCTGGGTAGTGGGATTGTTTTGTTTTGCATGCCGGTTTCTTATAAGGTTTCTTATAAGGTATGGGCCAAGATCAATTATTATAATCTTCATTTCATTCTTGCAATGAAGCTTTGAAAATCAACAGTTTGTCTTTCTATTTCAAAATGTACAAAATTACTACATAATTGTCAAGGTGCATGGGCTATTATATGGGAAGGGGTGGGGGCAAATATAAGCGTCTAGCACAAGCTGCCCCTCCTCCCTCCCTCCCCAGCCACCCTCAATGCTACAAAGATAGTTGATCTGCCAATACGTATATCAATATACCACCCCCCCTCCCCCCGTCAATGTGGTCTGGGGCAGAGCCCCGCAACTTCAGCACTTTTGAAGTCACAAAACCTAGCATTATTTGCGCATATTACTAGCTTCAGTCTCGCTTGCCAGACCATAGACATTAGAGTAATTATCTATGGCCAGACCTACTATATCCTGTAACATGTGCTTTGCTATTGAACGGCACAACAATCGATTCACAATGAACTGGGGACCACACGATATCCGCAATGGACCACTCAGTGGTTGTGTACCTCATTATACATATATGTTCGACCGTTCAATAACGATTATCTTGTAGCATGATTGTGCTAACTATATAAACGGCATGTGAAATTAAATTAACAATTTACCCATTTTTAAAGATCTCATCGTTTAGCTTGTTGTCTTTAGATGATAAATTTTTAACCCCCATAAAGGTGATTTTGCTGGACACTTTAAAATGCAGTTATATTCTTATAAGGCTTTCTCCAAATACCAATAAAGTTCAGCATTGTGACAACCAACTAACTATATGTTACAATAAATAATTATTTGTTAGATTATGTCTACTTACATGTATTTAAGTTGCAATTGTTAATGTTGCATGCACAGATAATGATGTAGGAGGAGCAGGTGAGGCACCACTGCTACCTGCAATTGCCCATTCATTCTGTTTCATGATGGTAGAAAGAATAAACTCAGAGTTTGGGTAAAAAAATTCAATACCTACTGCAGGTTAGAAGTTTGAACCACTTAATGTAGCCGGTTTGTAACCTTGATGTGAAATGTACATCTCTGTGGTTTTCTTGTGCCAGGGGAAAGGGATACCTTGTTGGTCCTTTTAGCAGAACTCATCAGTGCAATCTGTGGGCTGATATATCTTGTGATTATATCAGTCATCCAAAAGAACAATTTAGTTGCTTGTATACCTGAATATTTGTGCTGTTGCAAATGTATGATGCTAATTATTTAAAATTAGTTAACATAGCTTATATTGTTTTCCACTGAATTTCAGTTAGTGTACAATATGTATGGTAATAAATGAAATATTGGAAGGACATCTATTGCACAGACAAGCATACAGAGTATGCTAAATGTTTCCATGGTGAGAATTGGGAGGTTAATAGAATATGGCCTACAACAATATTACAGTATCATGTATGAGTTGAAAGATGGACAGTATTGCAACAAAGACCCAATATGAAGACGCGTGGCACAATAATCTAAGGGTATTTTGTATTGGTCTTTCTCAAATGTCTGCATGATGATTGCCACACCCATTCCATATAGGCAGGTTCATGTATAGCTAACACATCTATCATCTCCTGACACAAAGGGTATATTTTTCACTAACCCTAACCCTAATAACTTGACAGGAATAAAACTTAAAGTACCTCCAAAAGGTATAGCTCTTCCTGGTGCATGTCTGGAATCTGTGCAACATGTGATGTTGTGTGAGTTGACTATTAATAATCAGAGAGGAACTTTGTGTTTGGATCAGTATTTGGCAGCATGCGTGTAACCTCTGATTATACCCATTGTCTGGATGGGGTACAGTCTGCTTGTTAGAAGCTTTCATATATGATGGATTCTCTGCCCAAACGTTGAGGGGAGGAGAGCCCTGAACATACACCCAAGGATATAGGTGGAGATCAATATTAAAATGATAGGCTCAAACTGACTTCCATGGATGCTTTCATGCATTGCAGAATAGCACATCAACGAAGGTGAGATCATTCCATATTTAGGTTTCTAATCCATGACCTGTTGTATGAGTCGCCCTCTATTACAGCCACATGCCTTTAGAGCACGCAAATCAGGGTATGCCTGGTTTTACAGCAGCTCGACAGGTTTTCTAAAAGCACTAATCATGGACTGTCTAATCTTACCCTCCACTCAGTAGTGGACACCTGAACCACATAAACATGTATATTCCTAGCTGGGCATAACCCTCTCCGAAATTACAAGCAGAGACAACTCACACAAAATATTGTGCTTTCAGCTTTGGCAATCAAATGAACAACACCTCCCATAGGACATTTTGAACACATGCTTCAATAGGCTCTACATGTTATGGCTCCCATTAAAATGCACACAGAGAAAATACACATACCTTGAGGTACCAACACACAGGCACACACACATACACATACACACAGACATACGCACACGCACTCACACACGCACGTGCGCGAGCATATACACACGCACAGTCACACACACGACACACACACACACGCACACACAGACACACACATACACACACACACGTACCCCTAAATTACAGACCTTAAACCTGTACACACATTTTGACCTACACCACTTGAATGCGCACACAAAAACACGTAGAGCTCTACAGCTACGCTGAACTATATGCTCACACCTCCTCCATACCATTCTTCATCGAAACGAGGCGCTTATATAAGTCTAGGGATGTTCCGCTTAAGAAAGCTTCTCTGCTGCCCCACTGGTTTCACAGATGCAAAAGCCCATTCCTGTGCAACGAAGAAGACTATAATTACTCCAGTCCAAGTCTCGGTATACCTATCGTATCACCTCGTTCCCCATCGAATGATCCAGATCGGTGATCGATCGACGATGATCGATCATTAATCGCTGTCCATCGATTTAATTCCATCAAAAGAAAATTTGTGTCGAATCTGCATTAGCGAATGAGATATAGCGTCGAATGCAAATGATCGATTAGAAAATTACGTCGATCTAAAAAAATGTGATCGAATTACAAATGTGATCAATTTTGACCCAAACGCATGGAACGCCGTTGAGGTCAAAATTCGTCATTTCTGTTTGGCAGTAATCCTCGATCGACGAAAGGCAATCATTGCAACAAATGACATCGTTGCGTTTCGATCGATTGCTTTTTCACGTCGATCGAACGCGATCGTGGTCAAATCTACTTCGATAGAAATCGCTTGAGGTCAAAACTAGTTCCGTGCGTTTGGATCGAGTGCAAATTTTGTTCGATGGAGCATCGCACTAGACATCCCGACACAAATCGGGTATCCATTAACTTTAAAATTTATTCTACGTTTTTGACGCCAAACTCGTATCGACGAAACTATATCGATGTAGGAATCACTTCGTTACGCTCCAATTGGCCGCTTGTTCGCATCGATAGAACACAATTGCATTTATACTCAATTCACTAAGACAACAGTTTGGAATGATTTATTATAAACTAGAGTTGGATGCCCTAATTTTAGCACCATCCATGCATGCCCTGACACCTTCTAGAGACTCCTATGTACCACAATATAATAGAAGCCAAGGTTCTCCCAATGTCATACCACTTGGTAACTCTACTCATTCACTAGGACAACAGTTTGGAATGATTTATTGTAACTGTCAAGTGGTAAGGGATGAGTCACACAGGCCTGCAAGGGACCGAGCGAGACCTTACTTGAGACTCCCATGTTCCCCACTATAATAGAAGCCAAGCTTCTTCCAATGGCATACCCACTTTTTGGTACTCATTAACAGTTTGGAATGATTTATTATAACAGTCAAGTGGTAAGGCTGTGTCACACAACCAACAAGGTACCCTGAGACTCCCACTTTCAATAATAGAAGCCAAGCTTCTCCCAATGTCATATCCACTTGGTAACTATACTCATTCAACAGTTTGGAATGATTTATTGTACCTGTCAAGTGGTAAGGGATGAGTCACACAGGCCTAACAAGGTACCCAGACCTTCCTTGAGACTCCCATGTCCCCCACTATTATAATAGAAGCCAAGCTTCTCCCAGTGTCGTACCCACTTTGTAACTATACTCATTCACTAGGACTACAGTTAAGGGATGAGTCACACAGGCCTACAAGGTACCCAGACTTTACATAGGGACTTTTAATCAAATTAATACCATGAAAAAAAGAAATATTCATTAACTGGTTTTTATGCATTGTTAATACAGGAGTGTACATATGCCCTGGTTGCGGTGTACTGTACTAATTTCCTACTGTAGTGTTGGAGAAGTATGAAAGAAGATGTCCTTACATGAGAATTGGGAAACCCCATTTCGAATCACCGTCCACCGTCACTGCGTGTGGACAGTGCAATACGCGAAGCAAAACGAAAGGCATTTGCTCCCTCCTCTTTGTTGAAGGTAATTAGAAATGCTTGATGCTAAGAATATTATTCATATCAACTCAGTTACATTTTTTGGTGAATTCAGTGGATGCGGGTGGTCCTCGTAGGGAGTTTTTCAGACTGCTTGTTCACCAGGCAGCTGATACTCTTCTTCGAGGAGAGAATGTGAAGTTCTTTTCTACGAATGTGCCTGCCATTGTGGTATGTTCCATTGTACTAAGCATTACTAAATGTAGCAAAATTCGTTTTTCTACATGTCGTTTACAGGCTTTATCAGATTGTTGCTTTTGATGTTGTTGATTGTTCTGTATAATAAGGTGCATGTTTGTACTAACACATCAGCTGAGTTTTGTGTCGAGTAGGGATCTTATTTTTGATACTTTTCTACTTTGCAGCAACGATTGTACTATCATTTAGGGGTGTTTGTGGCCATGTCCATAACACAAGGGGGTTGTGGAATCCCTTTCTGGCATCACCTGTTTTGACTACATTGTCAATGGAACATGCAGTACTGTGAGCATAAGACCCTGTGATACTTCACTAAGGAACACTGTTGAAAGAGTAAGCCGCTACCTCTATTGCATTCTTCCAAATCATTCACAAATTCCATTTACAAGCATGCAGATAATTATGGATTTCTATTACTAAACCGTTCAACTTGGAATCACAATCAGTACTCACCATGAGGATCTTCTTAGTATATAGTGCACAGGCTATAATCCATACCGAGTATTTACAAGGGACAACTCAATTACATATCAATAATACACTTCGTTCACTGCATAACTCTTATACTGCAATGTTTTTAATGGAATGCAGATTTATCAAGTACATAGTATTGAGATGTCTATCAATCTTCAACACTTATCCTTATGAATGTTAATTTTTATTTACCTAACCTTGTTTTCTAATATGCAAAGTGGAGGGGACAAAAGAGCATGTGTAAAATATTAATTGCAACATATCTGATCCCTAACTTAATAGTCGTTTAATTGTTATCTTATGTTATATGCATACATACATGTATTATTATATATATATATGGGACAGTGTCCAGCTAAATCACCCTTATGGTACTTTTTCAAAATTTCCAGAACAAGCAAAAGAAAAGTAGCGCTCGCATTGAAATGTATGGCTAATTATAAATTCAGTGCCTAATAACTTTGTGATGGATAGTCCGATTTAGGATGCGTAAGGACCATTTGACAGAAGCTCATGGGTGTTCAAGGAAAATCAAAAAATTTGAAAACTTGAAAAACTAGCCAGAAGGGTGATTCTGCTGGACACTGTCCCATATATATATTTGCATTGCACAGGTAACTAATGCCAAGTCTTTAACTGAATTCAAAGAGGTATTTGTTCCTGATGGCATTGCATGGACACTTCTATCGGAATGCGAGTCCACTAGACCACTTTGACCTCAAACCACGTATATTGTCCTGGCTATTGGATTTCCACCTAATGTTCAAGGTTAAACCAGCGATGGACCAATTCCTAGAGGGATTAGACACCCTAGGAGTACTGAGTGAAGTACAAAAGCAACCGACATTATTCACAGATTTTTTTCTATACTCTGAACAAAACATTGATGCTGGTAATAATGCATGCTGTGACTTAACCCTAACCTATATGATTATTCACTTAATGGTTTTGTTACAAGATCTTCTTCAGTCCATATTGGAAATAAAGTTCAGTGGGAATTCTACAACCTACTCAACCGAATATGCAGCGTACGCCAATTTCAACCTCTTTATTGAGGAGTGCAGTGAAGGTACGTGTATTTATTTATTTTTTTATCTCATTGTGCATCATACACATTCACAGGAACCGCAGATGGCTGTACGCTGCGGGATATTTGGACGTTTTTTTACAGGATCATCATTTATTCCTCCACAAGGGTTTGGGAAGAAATGTCAAATCACCTTTTTGGTTGATGATTCACCATTACCAACAGCTTCTACGTGCGAATTGGAGATTCGTCTCCCTACTGTGCATGGTGAAAATTATACTTCCTTCAAGAAATCGTTAGTGTTAGGTTTTAAAGGCCATGCATGATGGTTTTGGACAATTATGACACTTTCATTATGACATCCCCCTCCCCTAGTAGTATATACCAACTCCCCTTTTATTATTCCTGGATGCTCCCCCTAGGTATCATCATTTTTGAAATATAGCCCCCTCTATGCTATATAGCTTCCTATACCAAGTGCAAGGCTTCTAGTCATTTCTGTTGGAGAGTGGTGATCACATCCTGAATTAGTGTATCGTACTTTGTTGTGCTTTCGGTACACTGTTATTCTTTTCGTACATAAGCAGCATACTGCGCGCGGGGGTATTTCAAAACGGTGTTATGGAAGATTATTGGACTTTGAACAAGAGCTAGCTATACATATAAAATGAATTCTTAGCCTGGGCAAAAACTTTGTATAGTGGGTCTAGTCTGGTGCACTTTCAAGGATGTTCTTCGAAAATTGTAGACCTTGTATTTTCATTTATCACAAGTTCCACTGCGATGATGTCTACGTTTGGCTTTTTGCTCATTGGATAACCACAGGACCAGTATTGCTACACCCCTTTGCAATTATTGGTAAGTAGTGTTAATTCAGAGCATTCAACCAAATATGACAGACAAAACCCATCGCCAGCACACTGCTGTAAAACAGGAAGGAAGTACATCACAGTATTGAAAAAGGATCTCACTATTCATCCGGACTATCATCAGTGTAGCATAGACTTCTAATAGATAGATACACAATGCACAAACGAACCTTTGTCAGCGCATAGATGGTGCTAAAATTGGGGCATCCAACTCTAGTTTTCAATGCAATTTACTCCTTCTAATATAAATATTTGTTTTAATAGTACGACTACTCAGGTGGTACTATTAAAACAAAAATATTAATGTTGCAGCTGCATAACGAAGCTTTTGCATAATATCTTTATGACTCATTTGTTAGGGGGAATTAAGATAATTAAACATCAATTGTGTTCTATCGATGCGAAAAAGCGGCCAATCGGAGCCTAACGAAGTGATTCCTACATCGACATACATGTAGTTTCGTCGATACGAGTTTAGCGTCAAAAAGTAGAATAAATTTTAAAGTTAATGCATGCCCGATTTGTGTCGAGATGTCTAGTGCGATGCTCCATCGAACAAAATTTAAATTTGCACTCGATCCAAGCGCACGGAACTAGTTTTGACCTCAAGCGATTTCTATCAAAGTAGATTTGACCACGATCGCGTTCGATCGACGTGAAAAAGTAATCCATCGAATCGCAACGATGTCATTTGTTGCAATGATTGCCTTTCGTCGATCGAGGATTACTGCCAAACAGAAACGACGGATTTTGACCTCAACGGTGTTCCATACAAATGAGTCAAAAATACTTTATTGACAGCTTTTGGTCGTCGATCGACAGCTTTGACCATCGATGATAGGTGGATCGATGATCAATGCATCGACTACTGATGCATCAACTATCGATAGCTGACTGATCGATGACGATCCATGATCGATCACACATCGATCGACAATCGACAGCTTTTGATCATCGATCGAACATTATGGGATGTGATTTAATTCAACGCATATTGCGTGGGCGAACAACAGCATAGGCGTATCTTTTAAGAGGGTTTTCAGAAATGGTACGTGATCATGGTAACCCGTGCATTGCATGCCATAGTTCTCTTTCAAGATGCTACGTTTTATATATATAAATAATATATATTGTACGCTATGTCAAGACGTCACGGTGAGAACCCTCTGTAGGCTGCCCTACTTTAAAGGTTGACTGAAACCAGGGTGCACATGCCATGTACACTGGGAGACATCGATGTCGATGGCTGCATATTACTATGCTGCAATATATGGTCCGAAAATGAAAATTAAGCAGTTGGTTGGTCAACAATTTACACCATTCAAAGCCTTTATGCATGTTGCTAATATAGGTTCATTTGTCCTTTTCAATCACAAGCCTTGTTGCCTTCCGTTTTACACCACAAGCACCTTCGATTCCTTGTGGCGGACTGAACTGTTAATTGTTTATGAGATAATGGGGGATTTCCCCTCGGCTCTATTGTTGTTTGGTGCGCGGGCCGAAAGCGCCCTGCGCTGAACGCAATGTGGGCGCTTTTGTTTGTGCCGCATTATTGTGTTGGCTTATATAAGTGCATAGAGTTGTGTATTGAGTCATTCTTGCGCAGTGTTGCATTAATGTTGACGTACCCCTGTCTCTGAGGATATATTACGCGTCGGGCCGCGCGATCAGTCCTTCACATTCGTATATACCACCAACCTTCTCGTATAGAGAAAGTTTTGTACATTATATTATTTTCAATGCAAAGTGTGTTCAATGTAATGTGCACTCACTTATTATCTTCAGAGTATCACTACCCACTATAGTGAGAGTATTTGCATCACCACACATAACTGTGGTTCCATTCAGAGCCTGTTCAGCAGGAATGGTGAGAACAGATGTGTAGCACGAAGAGTTAACATTAGTTGTCACAGCTGAGAGACTCCCACATGTCACTGGGGTATATGGTTGAGTTACTCTATGAATACTCTGAATGAGTGGTATCTGATTCGTTGGAGAGCAATGAAATGCCAACCCACTCCATGTTGTAACAACAGTTTGAGCGCTTGATTCAATGACACAAGTATAACTAATGTTCCTTCCAGGACACGAGTAGGTACCTTCTGGTGGGTCAGTGAGAGTGAACTGTGGGCAAGGACCTAAGGGTGAGGTAAATAGTTTTAAAATCATTGGCTTCATATGAAGTTACATGTTTACAATCACTTAGTGTGTGTACATATCAACTTCATTATGAAAAAAAATAACCGTTAGCAAAGCAAACTTCTATTTGTTAATGTGTACGTACTGGCATTTGTGGTGAGAATCATGTTGTAGGGTTATACGTGTGTAGCATATAATGTGTGTGTGTGTGTGTGTGTGTGTGTGTGTGTGTGCGTGTGCGTGTGCGTGCGACTTATATTTTTTGCAAAAAAAAAAGGTGGCTTAGTGAATGACAGGCTTGTGGAGTGCGTATTAATATGGATTAGATAACACAATGGTCTAAACAATAATGAACGGGAGAGTTGGAGTATAGACTCCGGTCTGGTTGGGAAGGAGAATATTAGGCCTTTGATAAACCCCACAGCGCTGGCATACCGACGCCAAAATCACTGAACTGTATGACATTAGCATGCACCAAACTACGGCAGTACATGCCAGCCAACCACGTAGTGTACACACAAGGGAGGGGGGAGGGGGGAGGGGAGGGTTATTGGGTCTATAGGAAACCGGTTCTAAACTGGTTAGGTATACTCGTCGCGATCACATGATGCTGTGCAGGCAGTCCTTCAATCCTTTATTAGCACTTCCACAGGCTGCATTTGACTCCTCAACACCTATCCCATCAGAAGAGCCTATGGATTCAGGCACCAACTGGCTTCCCTGACACTCCTCCCATCTTCTCCTGCGACACACTTGTCGTCTCAACCAGGTACCGGGAAAGAGCATCAGCGTTTCTGTTCTTCTGACCAGTCCGGTATTGGATGGAGTACTGGTAGGGTTGAAGTGCCAGACTCCAGCCGGTTAGTCTACTATTGTTATCTTTGAGGCAATCCAACCATTCCAGCACTGTAAAACGGATTGGTGCATGTTACTAGAAATCGTGAATTGGGCACTCGATTTTAAGAAATAGAGTGCCCTATTCATGATTTCTAGTAACATGGACCAATTCGTTTTTACAGTGAGGGATCTGTGGTCGATCTGGATAGTGAACGGATGACCAGGAGGCACACTCGAAAAGTCTGGAACCCCAGAATGATCGCTAGACACTCCTCTACAGTATAGTACTTCTCTTCGCGAGGCAGTCGTTTCCTACTGTAGTGAGCAACTGGATGCTCCACAGACTTGGCTCAACACAGTGATAATAGCTCATCCATAGGCATCCGTTTGCAATATGAATGGCAGAGGGAAGTCAGGGCATCTCAGGATAGGTTCACGACACAGGCATTCCTTCAGGCTGTGGAGTGAAGAGGGAGATGGCAAAAATGGGAACCTAGTAGAAGCATATGAATACTTGGTAAGAAATGTGTACCCTGTAGGTGCCAGAGTATAGGGTAGCATAGATAGTGCATGTTCGCCACCCACGAGTACTAGTACGGATGTCGGTTGTCTTGAATATACAGCAAACAGGAGGGATAATTATATAAACATACCAAAATTCTAAGAGATCGCCAGCCCTCACTCTGTACAAATACCGCTTTGTTCATTCAAAAATATGCTCCGTACGAGGGAAAACAACTGTTTTATCCAATTAAGTGGATTTCTGGTATAGTCGCCAGTGCGGTTGGTCTTTCGCAAGTTTACCGTTTGATAGGAAATGTGGCGGACACTCCTCCCCCCTGACGACTATACCTGACGCTACCCTAGCACGCAAGCGTTATATAATTCATCACTCTCCCTTTGTTACTTGCATGTGTACGAGGCGCCTTGAAAGAAACTTACGTTGTAAGTAGCTAGCTGAAAAAAAGAAAGCTTGGACACACTTTGCAGTGAGCGAATAGCGGCCGGACCGTTTTTGGCAAGGGCCAAGGTAGGACCACTTTTGGCGGACAAATGTTGTCCGCCGGACCTTTTTTGGCGACAAAAAGTGGTCCGTCGGACCACTTTTAGGTAGGACCACTTTTGCCGTACAGGCTGCGGGGACATAATGCACTAATCAGTCTAATGACGCCCGTGGGTGGGTGGGTGAGGAAACCTAGCTGAAAAGGGGGAAGGGGAGGAAACTTATATTATATGAACGGGTTCACAACTGCCCCCAGTATCTGCCCATGCGTTCGTGAGTTCTCGTTGACTCGATAAAAAAATTATCACTCGTCTATTTCGGCGACCCCTCAACCCTGCGCCCGGGGCGAGTTCAGCATACCCAGGATAAACTTTCTATAGTACCCGGTGAATCAGAGGAACGTCCTCACGACGTACGGTCTTGGTTGTTGGTACTTGAAACTGCTTCACCACATTCCTCTTGGAGAGTTCAGGCCGCACGAGCCCCCTTCCCCCACAACGTGACCCTTTACATCGCGAACTGGCACTTTATCTGCTTTACCGTCAACCCTGCCTCCCTTAGCTTCCGCAGCACTCGTGTAAGGTGGGATACATGTTCCATCCAACTGTTATACTGTGGATGATCAGACTGTCCACTCAGGTAGGCCAGAGATCATATATAGAGGGATTGGAAACGAATCACGTGCGCCATAGACTCCTGTACTTGTGTGCGCGGGCAATGCTCAATAGTGCGATTCACACCTCTATATGTGTTGGAAGGGGTGGATTTCTGGAGGGAAGGATAGAAAATCTGCTGGTGTGCATCAGCCTTGGTGAGTTAGCTGTGTTTCGGTATCAGCAAATGCGCAAAAATACTTGCCTTAAGTAAATATAGTTATTTATTTACGAACAAGTCTTCGTAAGGTACTTTACTTGCGCGTGTACTTATTTGTGGGGGTACTGTTCCTAAACGCAGTGGGTATTCTGCTCAAACTTTATAAAATGTGATAGTGCATAGTCTGTTGTAGTCGACCGTGGGGTTTTTATTAAGCCATCGTGTCTATCGCGTCCGCTATATCGATTTTTGACCGCGAAATTCGTTTTACCAAGCGTAACTTTGTGGAACCGTATCTACGCCATCCTATACCAAAAAAATTCTCTTGCACATGATTTCGACTGTGCATTGTGTATTTTAGTCGAAGAGGGTACTTTTACGTGTAATGCAATCTCTGTTATTTATATCTGATTTGTTTTGTACATGTAGGTATGAGTACACGGCGATTCCGATTATGCCCCGTGAAGAACCAAGAAAGAAGAACTCTCTCTCGTTGTCTCCGTTCCTCGACATATCATTCATGTGGTTGGCATGCTTGTGTGCGATGAAAGAGTTCCTAAGCATGAATCACCTGAACCTTCTCTACCTGCATCCCAACCTGTATCATTCCCTTTGTCGGTTTTTAAGGATTTGAAGACAAGTTCTAGTAATGAGCTTGGTAGGAGGCTACAAATGTTATCTTTTCCTCCATCCTGGGTAATTTCCTCCCTGATACCACTTACCCTGTGCAAGATGCAAGTCCAGGATGTAATGAAGCCAATTGTGCTGATGTCTGTGGTGGTGAAGGACGAGATGGTATGGGCTGTGAGAATACTCAATTCTACCTTCGATGTAAACAACTTTCCTATGGTCAATAACATTCCACCCAAGCTATTCTCAGTATCTGATGATGTTCTGAATCTGGTGAATGTTTTAGATCTTAGCAAGTTCTGCATAGGTTAGCTGCACCTGAAGCCTTAAAAGTCATAGGTAGCATTGTCCGCGTTAATTAGTGTTGATTGGCCTCGTTTCCAATCCCTCTATATATGATCTCTGGGTAGGCCAATGCAAAGTCTTGCATTCCAACCAGAATGTAGTCCATCATCTGAAATGTTGATGGAGCTTCCTTTAATCCAAACAAGTAAAGAAAAACATTCTCTAACGAGAAAGTTGGTGGGATATAGGAATTGGAGGCAATGGTGGTGTAAAAAGGAGGGGAACAAGGTTTTGAGAAAAGGGTAAATGAGATAAAAATCCTATATTTAGCACTTCTTTTGGTTGTTGCATGTACATGTGCTAAATATAGGATTTTTATCTCATTTACCCTTTTCTCAAAACCTTGTTCCCCTCCTTTTTACACCACCATTGCCTCCAATTCCTATATCCCACCAACTTTCTCGTTAGAGAATGTTTTTCTTTACTTGTTTCCTCTATTTTTTAATTATCATTTTTTATCGATTATTAATACTGGCAAGTGCCCCCCCCCCCCTCCCCCCCGCCCTCCGCTTCAATTACCGTCACGAGTTTTTGTTTGGGATCACTGTAAGGAACGCGGGAGAATTCAAACACGTCGTCTGCTCTCCTCTTTTGTTTGCACAATTCTAAATATACGTAAATGTCGCCATGGGAACGCTTCTATTTAACACTACGCATTACGTAATGATTACGTATGTCAGTTTTATGCTTTATTCATACATCTGATACTTGAAGATGGCCTTCCAGGAGATTCTAAAGCGATTGGTATAATTGGCGCTCTTTAAAACCATTCCTATCAGGAGTTATACTCACCCGAGAATTAGAAGACGACGACGACGACGGCGGAGAAGATTTGGCCTGGGGACGAGGTAAAACACGAACTTTTTTGTTCTCTTAAAGGAAACAGTTTGAAAACTGGAACAAAACATTAAAATGACCGTCTTTGCCTTCTGGTTCGATAGGAACAAAGAGCTAAACTATCCGTTTCTTGGTACGCGAGTTATACGCGGGTGGCGTTTTTTTAATGATATTCACGACCCGGGTCAATTCCTATATAGGAACTACTATCGTAGTTCCTGATAGGGCTCACAGGTAAAAAAATGCGCGGAATCATTTATAGAAATCATTGTGTGATTGCACACATAAATCGTACGCTCGCGTGTGATTATTTATGTGATTATCCGAAAACACACAGAAAGCACACACGAGCGTATGATTTATGTGTTCAATCACATGCACAATGATTTCTTAGATGATTCCACGCATTTTTCCCCTGTGGTATCCTACGAAACTGGTATAGCCCGGAAGCGAGTGCTGAAAGCGGTTTTCGGTCGCACTGACTCTTCCACCCGGACCTGCCAGGATCCCTTAGTAAGGTCCAAGGTTTACAAGGTTGACAATGCCCCTTAGTAAGGTCCAAGGTGCTAATCAACCTTGCTTGCCCGACCTCGTCAACCCGAGGCATTGGGTAAGCATCATATTTGGACACGCTGATTAATCTTTTGAAATCGACGCAGAAACGCAGTGTTCCGTCTTTCTTCTTTACTAGTACTATCGGGGAGGACCAATTGCTCATGGATTTCTCAATGATACCATGTTTCTCCATCTCTTCGCGAGCTCCTTTCTTACTATGTCCCAATAGGCGTGAGGTAGACGGTATGGCGGTAACTTGAATGGTCTTGCGACTCCAGTCTCGACTTCGTTTTCCACAAGCTTGGTCTCACCGGGGAGTTTGCTCATGACGTCTTCAAACTCGGCCATCATCTCATTTAGCTCTGCTTCGGCGTTAAGGTTCCGTTGATCTGCGAGGGCTATTCAATGTCATTCTTCCACGACGGTACCTCTTCTTCTGCCTCGACCTCCTCGGCCGCCAGACACATCGTCGTAGGAGTGTTCCACGTCTTTAACATGTTGACGTGGAAGATGCGCTGTCGCTTCTTCTTGTCACTCATGTCAATCTCATCTGTCACGGGTGTGACTTTCGCCTGGACATAGAAAGACTTTTACCATTTTGCTGTAAGCTTGTTGGTCACGGTACTACGGTAGGTAGTAGGACTAACACCTGATCTTCCTCGAACTCCGTTTCGATCGTACCATTTTTTTTGCTCCATCTGTGCCTCCTTACAGTTCTCGCTCATAAGCTCTCACATCCTTGCAACTTTCTGTTGCACCGTCAAAACGTAGGATACGACACTTTCGCTTACTAGACTTCCAGGTTTCTCTCAGGATGTCAAGTGGAGTGGTCCTCTTGCATGTCGGCCATACATCATGCAGTTCGAATGGTGAAAAACCTGAGGTACTTCACGGTATGCAAACAGTAGATATGGGAGCAGCTTGTCCCAGTCCTTTCCCTCCACTGCCGTCTTCCGGAGCATAGGCTTCAGTATCCCGTTAAACCTTTCGACCAAGCCGTCTGTTTGTGGCTGGTCCTTATCGGTCATACGTGAAGCAGGCGGTACAGCTCACTTAATATAGCTTTGACATGATGTTCGTTCCTTGATCCATTATAGGATTTCGTTCGGAACACCCACACGTGCGAACAGGGTAAGAAGCTCTTTAGCCACATGCTCTGCATCGACTGTCTTCATGGGGGTAGTGAGTAGCATAATCGCACACATCCAGTATGTACTTGTTTCCAGAGCCACTTCGCGGCAGAGGGCCGACAATCACATGCAACATCCATGGCGATACGTATAAATGGCTCCTTGATCACCGGCAGTAGAACTAGGGGGACTCGCAAGTTTTTGATTGGAGAATGTTTCTGGCACTGCTCACATCTCCTGCACCACTCAGCTACATCTCGATACAACGTTGGCCAATAGAATCTCTGCATGATTCGATCTCATTTTTAATTCCCAAGTGCCCCGCCAGTGGTACCTCGTGAGCTATCCTAGGAAAAGTCTCTCGATGTTGCTTCGGAACGATTAGCTGCTCGACACTGAACTCCTCTCCTTCCTCTCGTGGGTGCCAATGACGATAAAGACCATCTTCATAAAACCAGTAGTTCCCACTTTTTGACGGTTAATTGCTTCGCGGACTCTCGTGTGCTTTCATTGTCTCGTCCTCCAGTTGCAACTCCTTTAGTTCCTTTCCATCGACTCCACCAAGACTGTCACCCTCCAAGGTATAGTTTTCCCCTCCGCGTCGCTACCTGGAGCATCGGTTATCTCTTGTTCCGCGTCAGCATTTCTCTCAACCACGTCGTCCACCGGTCTGGGAGGCCACATTCCTCCCTGTACGGGATCTTTCGTAATTGGCGCTGGTGACAAGCCCCTACACGTAATACCAGAGCCCTTCTCCTTCTTGGATGCTCTCTCTTCCTCTTCCCTGTTCCGTTTGGCCTGAGCCCTCGTCATCGCTGCCAACGCTTCCTCTCCTGCAGGTTCAGATGAACCAATCCGCACCAGCTCGGGGACAGCTCTTCCAAGTAGCACGGACGTATAATGTAGCTCTTTCACCACGGCTGCTTCCACGAGGTAGCTCTTGCCATTGACAATCCCTTACAACTTGGCTAGCTAATTTATTTAAATATCTATTCCTAGGCACTAGATTGTCTTGTACTAATTGTCTGGCTGCACCGGTGTCTATAGAACGATGTCCGTATAGCTTCATTCCCTTCTACGTAGCCTGCCCTACTTGGAAGTGAGTTGGCCCTCTTCACTTTGGACTGCTTTGATCTCCCTCCGTAGAACGTATATAGCCGCATTCTTCGGGCAACTGCTCGCCACATGGCCCACCTTATGACTATTATAACATCATCTGGGTAGGTGGCGCTGGAAGTTCTTTTCCTCGGGTTGGGACTCTTTCGGACCATGTAGCATCTTTGTCTCTCCATCATCGGGTTCTTTTCCTAGAACCCTAATTGTTGAAAGGCCTGACGTCTTGTCTCCTCGTCTGCTCGTACTCATCGTGCCACTCGCCCACCTGAAGGCATGCACGCGTCTTTGGCTTCCGCTCCACCAGCCACAGCCTTGTGGATCTCTTATCCAAAATCACGTGATAACATCATTGTAATTAATCACACATAAAATGATACTAATGTTCTGCTACAATCATATAGCTCCCACTCAGTGAACAGGCTGTGAACGGCAGGGGAAGTATTATCCATGTAAGCAGGTTTGAGTCGGTTGATCGAAATTACCTCTTCACGCCCATTAATGTCTAGAGTGAAATGTTCGTCGGATCGGTATAAAACCTTGAATGGTCCATCATATGGGTATGGGGCTTGCAGTGGTTTGCGCACATCGTCATGCCGGACAATCACAAACGGGCATGCAAGTCATATCAGATCCTTTGGAACGAAAAATGGACGGTTGAAATCTGCACAAGGTAGCATGGCCTTCAAAGATCGCATAGTCAACTTCAATTGAGCAGCATATAGGTTGCGGATCAGAAGTGAAGGGGCCAGTGCCTGGAGAAAAGAACTCACCCGGTACTCGCAGTGTAGTTCCATAAACAAGCTGCGCTGTACATACCGAGATTTTGTTTAAGAGTGTCCGCAAGCCAAGAAGGACTAGAGGTAGTGAATCAAGCCAGCCAATGGTTGTCGTGCATGCTTTCAGTGAAGCTTTCATTTGACGATGCTATAGTACAGTGTCCTTCAAAGGAAATGCCTCGTTCCATTTAGGTATTGAAGTGCCCCATACATGTCTATGGGAAGATATTCGTTGATTCGAAAACCACGAATTAATGACATAACGGATATGGTTTTGTCTTGATTATAGTTAAAGAGTGGTTAATGGAATAATTTTTTGAAGTTTTTATATCATAATCAGACCTGCTTATAGTACATTATAAAGTTGGTTAAAATTCAAATTGAACAAAAAAGCAAGATGACCGCCTATGTATGGGCCATTTCTTCTCTATTCAGGTGCAGTTGAAGATCCGTCACAATATGCTGAGGTACTGAAGAATAGGATGCAGCAAGCTCATGCATGAGTCCTGCAATACATGGAAATTCAGCAGTAACGACAGGAGTGTTATGATAAAGGAGTGAGAGGGAAGACATATGCAGTTAATGAGTTGGTATTTCTCCACAATCAAGCAGTTGGTTGAGGATACTCCAAAAAGTTCCACAAGCCATGGCAAGGGCCATTCCATGTTGTAGAAATGTTAGGGTCAACTGTGTACAGAATAGCGGAATGTGCTAACCCAAGGAGGCAGAAAGTGGTGCATTTTATCCGTTTAAAGCCTGCCCCAGCAGAGGCTGAATCACAACCACCAAAACAAACAAAAATGAAATAGACCTACATTAGCAACATGTTGTCATATTTAAATGTGCGTGCTAATATAGGTCTATTTCATTTTTCCTTTTCAATCAGAAGCCTTGTTCCCTTGCTTTTTACACCACCATCACCTTTGATTCCTATAGTGTAGAGAATGTTTTTATTACTTGTAGCCCTTATTTTCCCTTTGTGCGAAGTGTTAATTTTCCCTTAGTGCGAGGCATGGACTGTATGTTAACACCGCCACTGTCAATCCATGAATATATCAACATGGTCAACCACAGGTCTAGTGGTGCGTGGCGCAAATGCGTGGCGCTGGCGGAAACCCTGAGATCCGCGAAATCTACGTTCTTTGGGCATATCCTCTGATTCCTATGGCAGCCTCTTGGCATCGGTTCTACTTAACAGATTGCCACTTGAACTGAGAGTGATGGTAACAAGGGAGATCACTGATGAAGAATGGAACTTGGCAAAGGTGATGGAAATATTCCAAAAAGAATTGGATGCGCGTGAAAGAGCAGCGGTGAGCACTATGTCTACCTTTCAAGGGAAGAAACCTGTGAAGGATGTACCAACAGCATCTTCACTACTGACTGGAGATTCTACCATCAACTGCTGTTTTTGTGGACAGTCACACAGCATTGGAAGTTTGTCCGAAGGTCACAGATGTGGGTCATCGAAAGCAGATACTGATCAAGGCAGGAAGATGCTTCCTCTGCTTGCGGAAACATCATTTGAGCAAAATCTGTCAATCCTCCATGAGATGCTCCAAGTGTCAAGGAAGACACCATACAACTATCTGCAACAAAGACCAGGGTGCAGCACAACAGGTACAACCCACACGAACTCCATGTAATCAGACAACCAAAGGGGGTGAAACTGCTGTTGTATCGATGTACGTCAATGCTAAAACCTCAGTACTCCTGCAGACAGCAAGGGTATTAGTCTACAACCCAGACATAGCCAAGCCAGCCATGGTAACCAGAGCAATACTGGATAGCGGAAGTCAGCGTTCATATATATCCCACAAGTTGAGGTTGAGGGAAGCACTTTCATTGAAAACAGAGCAGAAAGAGACTTTGCTTATAAAGACCTTTGGTTCCGAGACAGAGAAAATGCAGACTTGTGATGTGGTCAAGGTTAAAATGAAGCTCAAGGATGGAAAGGAAACCACTGTGGTTCTACTGGAGGTGCCTATGATATGTGAACCATTGACAGGACAACATGTCACATATGCTGCTGATCAGTACTCTTATCTCTCAGGACTTGAACTGGCTGACCCTACTCAACCTGACGATCATATTCTTGAGATCAACATACTTCTAGGTGCTGATCTATACTGGAGTTTTGTAACAAACAAAATCAAAAGAAGTACTGGTAATGGCCCTACAGCTTTGTTTACGAAGTTTGGATGGGTACTGTCTGGACCTATTTCTGGATCACATAGTGAAATATCTTCAGCCTGCAGTCTCCTGGTTACTCACACTTTGAATGCAGCTGTGTCCACGAGAACTGAAGAAAGTGAGCTTGAAAAGCAAGTGAAGTTGTTTTGGGAAGTTGAAACATTAGGAGTCAAGGATGAAGAGTCTTCACCTTATGAGAAGTTTTTTGAAACTGTGCACTTTAAGGAGAACAGGTATGAAGTTCGCTTGCCATGGAAAGAAGCATGTTTTCTGCAATCTGACAACCTACAGTTGTGTCACAAAAGGTTTCTTGGACTGTTGAAGCGTTTACGGAATGACCCGCAAATACTGAAAGAGTATGACGCAGTTATTCAGGAACAGATTCGCAAGGGGATTGTAGAAATTGTTTCAGATCCAATGGAATAGCAAGGCAGAACGAGTTCACTATCTACATCATCATCCTTTTATCAGAAAGGACAAACAGACGACGAAACTGAGAGTTGTATATGATGCCTCCGCTCGACAGGATGGACCGTCTCAGAACGAGTGCCTCTACAGTGGACCAACATTTGACCAAAATATTTTTGATATCATTCTTCGATTTAGATGCCACAAAATTACCCTGATTGGGGACATTGAGAAAGCATTCCTAATTGTGTCGGTGTGGAATGAAGACAGAGATGTATTGCGGTTCTTGTGGGTGGACAACATCGAGAAGGATTTCCCAGAGTTATTGGTGTTGAGATTAACCAGAGTTGTGTTTGGTGTGTCTGCAATTCCATTTCTGCTCAACGCAACGTTCGATCACCACATTAAAAAATATGAAACCAAGGATCCAGAGTTTGTGGCCAGGTTTCTTCGTGCAATATATGTGGATGATGTGACGTATGGAGGGAATGACATAGAAGATGTTTTCCAGCTGTATTTGAAGACAAAGAAGAGGCTCTTGGAGGGTGGATTTAACATCAGGAAATTCGTATCCAACGATTTTCAGCTACAGGCTAGAATTGAAGAGGAAGAAAAACATCTGAAGAGCCCTGCACTTAATGGTGAACACAAGATAACGAAAGATGATGCCACATATGCAAAGGATGTGCTTGGCTGCAAATTGGAAGATGACAACTACGAGAAAAGGATTCTTGGGGTTTGCTGGGATACTGCAAGGAATGAACTTCTGTTCAATGTGATGCCTGTCGTTGATCTAGCCAAGAAGATACATGTCACAAAGAGATCTGTCGTGAGTATTGCGGCAAAGTTCTATGATCCATTGGGCATAATATCACCCATTACTGTTCAACTAAAAATGATGGCTCAGAGTTTGTGGCAATTAAAAATTGGTTGGGATGAACCTCTCACTGGAGAACCATTGAAACAGTGGAATGAGCTAGTAGTTTCACTAGAAGGGGTGCCACTCATCTCCATTCCAAGATGGTATTCTGCGAACAGTGATGACAGAGATCGGATCACAGGTTGGGTAATGAAGTTCATAGAAATTCTGAAAACCAAGTGCGATCAACAATTTAGATATCAACAGGGCTGAAGTGTACTGGATTATAATAATACAGCAGGCGCTTGTAAAGGATGAGCGGTTCGACAATTGGCACCGGCAGTTTGACTTGTTTAAGGATGAGCAAGGCTCTGGAGATGCAGAGGGTGATTGGGAAAGGCTAATATTCCTGAGAATACAAGACATCCAGTTCTGCTGTATGGAAAGCACTATCTCACATTGTTGATCGTGCAGGAATGTCACGAAAGAGTGTTTCATGGTGGTGTGAAGGACACCCTTACAGAGATTAGAGCACGTTATTGGATCATTAAGGGAAGGAGTTTGGTAAGAAAGTGTCTGCAGCAATGCAAATTATGTAAGAGGTTTCACAGTAAACCTTACAAGGCTCCTCCTCCTCCACCATTACCACAGTTCAGGGTACAGGAAACACCTGCTTTCACATTTACTGGAGTTGATTTTGCTGGACCGCTTTATGTGAAGGGAACCACAGCAAAGGTGTGGGTATGCCTTTACACTTGCTGCATCGTCAGAGCTGTCCATTTAGACTTAGTGCCGGACTTGACAACAGAATCCTTCCTACGGAGTTTCAGGCGTTTTGTGGCTCATAGAGGGCTGCCCAAGAAGGTTGTTTCAGACAACGGGAAGACTTTCAAGGCAGCTGGACGGATTATCAAGGATGTGATGAACTCCAGTGAGGTGCAGAAGTATTTTTCAGGAAATCGTGTTGAGTGGACCTATAATTTGGAAAGAGCTCCATGGTGGGGAGGTGTATTTGAGCGGATGGTTGGTTTAATGAAGAAATGTTTGAAGAAGATAGTAGGACGAGATGTACTAACACAGGATGAATTATTGACCACAATAATTGAGGTAGAGGCAATCCTCAACACTAGGCCAATATCGTACATCTCCACTGAAGACATTGAGGAACCATTAGCTCCATCACATCTAATCATTGGCAGAAGGATATGTAATCTTCCCGATATTACTGAAAGCTCAGACGACACAGAATTCAACCCAAAGCTCTCCACTGAACAACTCTCACAAAGAGCAAGGTATCTCAAGACTGTCCTGGACAACTTTTGGAGACGATGGCGGATGGAGTATTTGCTAGAGCTCAGGGAAACGCATCGTTATGCAAACACAAGAGTAGCTCAGAACAAGGTGATTGCGATTGGAGATATTGTTTTGGTGTATGAGTCTAGTCTCCCAAGAACATTCTGGCGGCTTGCAAGGGTTGAGAAGTTGATAAAGGGTACTGATGGAGAAATTAGGGGAGCATTTATTCGGGTGAAAAGCAGAAATAGCTCTACTGTCTGGACGAGGCCAATACAGCACCTGTATTATTTGGAATCTTATCAACTAGAAGACAAGGATGAATATGACATTGCTGGATTAGAACAGCCTCAACCTGCTCACACACGTCCAAGAAGAATAGCAGCTGAAGTAGCAAGAAGAAAGATTGAGCTATTATCTGAGAACTAAATTAGGCTACAATTAGAAGTTGACTGGCTCTACCAGTCAACGGGGGAGGATATCAATTATTGTAATAACTATTAATATACGTGTGATGCGTGTTATTAATTATTCGTTTTTGAGTGAGTTCGAGATATTGGGTGTGCGTTCTAGAGAGCATTTATTCTACGACAATCTTGTCCAGTATTGAATCTTTTTCAGCTAGTGCTGATGGCGTGCACAAGGGATGCAGCACCAATTAATATTGAAAGATATATGAGATTGGCATATAGAATTCATGCATGGCGGATTATATGACGTTGGGAGGACCCTTTTCGACGCTTGTCGCTTGAAAAATTGGCTTCCGTCCAGCATGAACAAATTAGATTCAATAACTCTGAGTTAGCTACTCTCATGATTCATAGCGATAAGAACATTGACTGGACGACGCTCCTCTGAGTTCGCTTCTAGAAATAATAACCGAAACCATAGATATATAGACGATATGGGATATAATTGTGCATTTTTGCGTTTCTACGAGTAACTGCGAAGGAATTTACAACCAAACTTATTTGCTAACATGGAGGAGTCTAGTGCCGAAATCTGCCCTCCCCCCCGCCACCCCCCCCCCCCCCCCCCCCCCCCCTCACTTTATAATACCCTCCGCGGTCCTTGGACTGACGCGCACACACACGAGTACGCACACATGCAACCATTTCCACTAATTCAAATCCCCATACTTGCACAGTTTCGCGTCCAAATAATCAAATGTATAAAAAGCACAAAGACATACCTGCGGCGAGTGCCTCTGTTCCATCGTTTAATAACGAAAATATTAAAACAAAACCGAAAAGCGCTGGGGAAGTTGCATCCATTCTGCGTCGTGACGCCGAGGCAGAAGAAAGTATTAGGAACGCAAACGCTACGCTCACGCTCACGCTTTATCATACCTACGCAAACACTACGCTTACGCTTACGCTTTATCCACATAAATAGATCAAAAGCTGTAATACTATTCTGGCCATGGCGCCCCCCCCCCCTCCCTTTACCCATTCGCTGCTATCGTACCAGGGGCGGATTCATATGCAAAATGGGGAGTAGTGTGCTGTCCGCGTCTGGACCGATACGACTAGTGGGGGGTGGGGTGGAGGTTAGGACATATAAATATACAGGAATACAGGAGGTGTAAAGGCATTGTGATTGTAATGAATAAGAATGAGGTCGTGGGAGTTCACCTTTGGCAGCTAGTCTGAGAAAACACTTTGGTTAAAATAGTAATAGTACCTTTCATAATTATGCTTTTATATTTGCATCTTACATTTGTTTTATCGTGATGGCTATTGAATGTGTTCCACCTCTATGTACTTTCTTGTGTGTGTGCGTGCGTGCGTGCATGCGCGCTTGTGTGTGTGTATGTGTGTGTGTGTGTGTGTGTGTGCGTGCTCGTGCGAGTGTGTGTGGTGGTACCAGTCCACCCAAAACATCGTACTGACACCTGCTGCACATGCATGACCAGTGACAGCAGCCAAACTGGGTTTACAAATACAGCACCCAGGTCTCCTGGTTGTTCAGATTTGGAAACCTCAGGATAAATGTGCAGTGGTTTAGGCAGCACAGGGCCCCCCACATGTTTATCGGTAGGAGCCATTGCCCCCTAACCTTTGGGAGGAAGTAGTCTAGTACCCAGACCCCTCTTGTATGTTAACATCTGTGGAAAGTTTGTGCATAGATTAAAAATTGAGGTCAGATCTCAGATATCTTCCCCCCCCCCCCCCTTCTTGGCTATAAGGCATGCCTATGTATTTGTCCCATGCCACGCCTTTAAATCAACTTCCTACTCCCTATACTCTTGTAAGCCCAGGGTACGGTGGCAATGCTGACATGCTGATGTGTGCATGTAGGAGTGGAACTATAAGATAATCCATTCTGCACTATACACCACCATTCGTTCCCAGATGTCCACACACACTCGTACACACACCAATCTTCTACTCAATCCTTCAGCCCTGCAAGGGAAGGGCATTGACCATTTTGCAAACCTGTTGACCCCCCCAGTATCTATTAGTTTTCTGCACTGAAAGAATGAGTAAGGTGTGTGTGTTCCTTCTCCGTCCCCCACAATCACTCCAGCTTGACATTGATACCTACTTGGGGTTGTGTGTATGTGCGTGTGTGTGTGTGTGTGTGTGTGTGTGTGTGTGTGTGTGTGCGTGTATTTGCGCGTGTGTGCATGTGTGTGTGGTTTGACATGTTGCCATGCCATTGGGAACCATTTCATTAACCCTCTTTTCCCATTCAATAGATTATCATCCACTATGGCAATGAAGAAATGAGAAATCCTGTGCAGCTGTTATTAGAAGCTATGAGTGTTTGCATTGTGAACTCTGTAGTTCCATTCATATTGCCTTCTTGTGAACACACTTATTTTATATAGTTGTATGGTTATTGACTAATTAAAAGTTGTTATTGATAATTATCTTAAAGGCATATGCACTGACAAGTTTAAATGACATAGTGACATGCTGCATTTTTGAGCTAGGTTAGCACAGGCAGATCTTTTCTGGCACTCTCAGTGACTTCGGCAATGTCATATCAGAACAGCCTTAGGGGTTGTGGCTCATGCCAACCACTAAGAATTAACTACACTGCAACCGTATCTGGAGTTGGCAGGATGGCAATGTAGCTATAGTAGATATAGGGGGTGGGGCACACAATTGTGTTACTATTAAACATGGCTTCAACCATGATGAAGGGTTTACCGTACTCAGGGACATAGATTGAACAGTTCCCCCCCCCCTCTTCCCCTCTACCATATATTGCCATGCTACCTTTGCACCAGAGGCTGTGGGTAAACATTCACTGTCCATTGCTGGGATCAGGTAATAGCAATTTTAAGTCAGTATCCCCTCCCCCTGCCCTGCTGCATATTGCTAGCTAAACATCACAGACTATGAGAAAATATTATTGCTGGAGGAATAGAAATAATGTTGTAGCATGGTACGTAATATGCATATGTTATAGGTGGGGGGGGGGGGGGGGAGGGAGGGATTATCCATGCCAACTGGCTTTTGTGTGGACAGTGAAAGGTTTCCCTCTCAGGAACATGGATACCACCGATACAGTAGTATACCCCTCCACCCCCCCCACCCCCACCCCCTCGCCAAGTAAGAATTAAATATTCGCAGCTGATGTATGTCTTGCTGATGCTACGAACATGTGCAAAGTATAAAGTGGCTCAGGCTTTACCCACATCCCTCCCAACTATAAGTTACCCATGCCCAAAGCATTACTATTATGCACCCCTTCCTCCTCTTTGCCCCCCCTCCCCTTCTTGCAAAAAAATTTCTGGATCGACCCCCTACTCTGAAGTGTAGGTAGCTCAGGTGGGGAAGGAGGGAGTGGGGGGGAGGGGAGGGGCTTGTCACCTACCTACTGCAATGGTCAGCAACATTGAGTAGGTATATAGCATACATGTAATGCATGAGTTGGGGTATATGCCACTTCAATATTTCTACCATCATCATCACTGCCATCACACACTCTTGAGTGCAGAGGGGGTGGGGCTAAAGGGGTAGAGTCTCTAGGCTAAGCATAGTAAGCTCAGTTTTGATCTTAGTTAATAATAGTTAATAATTCATCATTCAGGAGATAACTGTGGAGTGGGGTTAACTTCCATGCCACACCTTTCACTTTACAACACTCCAGACATCATTTTGTGACGGGGCTATGGGGCGGGGGGGGGGGGGGGGGGGGGGCTCATGCGTTGGGCGTGGCTAACTAATGAAACACGTAATAAAGTGGAGGACGAAGCTCCATGCAGCCGCTATTTACTGTTAATTCAGCACGTATTCGTTGCGTTCGCTCATTTTTCATATCATCGTCGTGCTACGTCACTGCTCCTTTAGCTATGTATATTAAGAGTGAGACGCGATCAGTTCACTTTTTACTTCTACTTTGCACTGGTTCATGTGCATCGCTTCATATATTTTGATGTTGGTGAATCCATGCAATTTGACAAAGGTATGCGTACGGTCGACTAGATAACCAATACTGATTAATATACAAACCAGAGCAGTAACATGCATGGCGCGTTACCTAATGACAGCCCTTTCCATACGATAAGCTGTCTTTTGCACATATAGGAGCCAGAAGGCTTCGTGCATTCAAGGTACATGTAGGCCTATATGTATTTGACTCTGAAAATAATTGTTTTCATTATCACGTGATTAGCTCTTACGGCGAATTGTTCGATGGTAAAGGGCAGGTTAGTCAATCCTATATGTCAGCAGTGGCGGATCCAGTGTGGGGGTCCAGGGTGTCTGGACCCCCCCCCCCCTCGAACCTGAATATGAATATGATTAGCGCATGACGTGTCACACGTGAGATATACATTTCTACGTCGTGAAGTTGCTAAATAGCTTATTCTTATTGCTTATTCATTGGTTAGTACTATATTTTAGTTCTGTAAATTGCGAGATACGTAGTAGGCTGATATTTATACGTAAGGTAAATGTATTCCAAAATGCTAACCCACGGTAGTAATATAGAGCATTCTTCCGCAGTTATTTTGATTCGTGCTCTATTATTAGTACCCATCAAGGTTGAATGCAAGACCATTGCAATTTTAAATTTTAACATAGCAGTGAAACTAAGCCGGCGCATGTAACGTACAATGCAAATCTGCGACAAAACACACTAGCCATTAAAATCCGCAAAACCACAATAGCCTGGAAACCAGAACGTAACGGAGTGGCACGCATTTATTGGTTATATGATTGCCTCCGTTTCAAATCCCCCTACATGTACAATATGTGGAATGTGTACAAAAAAAATTTTCGCGCGCGAATGTTATGCTGAATTATACTATTCATTGCTAGAAGTAGGTCATCTACCGGAGTGTGATGGTAAATTTTAAGTGGCTCAAATAGCAAAGGAAAGCGTATGCATGTAACAACACAGCCATTTAAATCTATAAGACTACAATAGCCTGGAAACCCGGCAGAATGTAACGGAGTGTCACTCATTTTTGGCGTTGATTGCCTTCTTTTCCAATCCCCAGCCCCCTTACATGTGGAAAAATTGGAATGCGCACCACAAAATTTTTCGCGCGCTTCGTGCGCGCCCATCCTCTTCATCAGTTATTCATGTCGGACGCCCCCGGCCCCTCGCCAAAATCCTGCATCCGCCCCTGATATTATGAGCTAAGAGCACAGAAGATTTCCCAGTAGCATGTAACTTGCCTTTCAGGTATAGCCGCGCACAACAATCGACACCTATATAGGGCCTATATTTATTCCCCAAATAAAACGATAATGGCTCTTAACTGGGCGCTGGAGGCGATTGGCAGCACCTTTTGATAATGAGGCATAGTAGATGGAATTGATTCGCGGTTAGATGTCCAACTCTTTGAACACGCACACACACACACACACACACACACACACACACACACGCACACAGACAACTAGATAGATTTAACCCAATCCAGGGGCGGATGCAGAATTTTGGCGAGGGGGGAGGGGGGGGTCCGACATAAATTAATTGATGAAGAGGATGGGCGCGCGCGAAGCGCGCGAAAAATTTTGTGGTGCGCATTCCAATTTTTCCACATGTAAGGGGGCAGGGGATTGGAAACTAAGGCAATCAACGCCAAAAATGAGTGACACTCCGTTACATTCTGCCGGGTTTCCAGGCTATTGTAGTCTTATAGATTTAAATGGCTGTGTTGTTACATGCATACGCTTTCCTTTGCTATTTGAGCCACTTAAAATTTACCATCACACTCCGGTAGATGACCTACTTCTAGCAATGAATAGTATAATTCAGCATAACATTCGCGCGCGATAATTTTTTTGTACACATTCCACATATTGTACATGTAGGGGGATTAGAAACGGAGGTAATCATATAACCAATAAATGCGTGCCACTCCGTTATGTTCTGGTTTCCAGGCTATTGTGGTTTTGCGGATTTTAATGGCTATAGTGTGCTTTGTCGCAGATTTGCATTGTACGTTACATGCGCCGGCTTAGTTTCATTGCTATGTTAAAATTTAAAATTGCAATGGTCTTGCATTCAACCTTGATAGGTACTAATAATAGAGCACGAATCAAAATAACTGCGGAAGACTGCTCTATATTACTACCGTGGGTTAGCATTTTGGAATACATTTACCTTACGTATAAATATCAGCCTACTACGCATCTCGCAATTTACAGAACTAAAATATAGTACTAACCAATGAATAAGCAATAAGAATAAGCTATTTAGCAACTTCACGACGTAGAAATGTATATCTCACGTGCGACACGTCATACGCTAATTATATTCATATTCAGGTTCGAGGGGGGGTCCGGACACCCTGGACCCCCCACTGGATCCGCCACTGCAATCTTACCCGAAGTACAGACCACACCCAGACGACAATAGCGGCTAGAGATAATTAACCCATTCTTGCCCTGGGTACAGACCAAACCAAACATTCAGCTAAAGTGATTCTTCCTAATGTGCACCCCAGGAAAAAGAGCTAGAAGTATGTAGGAATGCGTGTGCGCGCGCGCGTGCGCGTGGTGTGTCATTGCGCATATCGGGATGGGTATGAAGGAACGGACCGTTAACTTACGCAGTCGTAGCAAACAGGTAGATGCACGCCGAGCGCACGTTCGTCTATCCAAGCCGATGAAAGAAATATTCAAATGTATTGAACCAAGGGCACATTACGAGCATTTAGAAAACCACACGCTCCTCCCACTCACACACGCACCAGCACTTATAATGTTCACTATTAGGGCGCGCCCACCATTTGATGTTTATTAAACATTATCGACCTCTAAAGAAAATGATTATGTAATAACGAAAGTAATTAATTTTGTTGTTGATTCTCCTGCTCGCAAAATGAAAGCGAAAAATAAAATAATGCATTACTTATATTTTTTAAAATAATCCCACTGCGTTAATGTTTGAAAACAATCAAATACTTTACATGCGTTTTCAACGCATAGACGTGTATGGATGTCCGAAATTGCTGGACATGTGCACACTAGTGCGGTAGGCCGGCATGACCATTGGGAGATGAAGGTCCCATTCCTGCTCATTCTCAGATGCAGCAAGGCTGAGGAGATTAAGCAGTGTACGATTAAATCTTTCCACTAGACCGTCCGATTGCGGATGGTAAGGCGTATTTCTAGTTTTGACTATGCCTAGCAATTTGCATACTTCCTTCAACAAGGTAGATTCAAAGTTACGGCCCTGATCGGTATGGAGAATATCGGGTACTCCAAAATGGCTGACAAAATGGTGGACCAAAATACCCGCAACAGCCCCCGCCTTCATAATGGCCATTGGGTATGCCTCCATCCATTTGGTAAAATAGTCACCCACTACTAACACATACCTGTTACCTCTACCGGTCATCGGCAGGGGTCCGAGTATGTCCATAGCAACTCGCTGCAGTGGATAGCCAGCCATGTCAGTTTGAAGTTGAGCTCTCCTGGTTTTGGGTGTGACTTTCTGGAAGCACACTTTTCACAGCGTTTGCACCAATTTTCCACGTCGTGACGTTGTCCTGGCCAGTAGAATCTGAAACGAATCTTCTCCAACGTCTTTCGTGTGCCAAAATGACTGCCACTGCAAACATCGTGATACTGTTTCAAAACGCTTCGAATCCACGATTTTGGTACTACAAGCTGTAGGTGACGATTAGACCCCCCTCCAGGCACATCCAACCATTGACGATAAAGAATTCCATCTTTCAATAGCATATGATTTTTCTGCAACCAGATCCTTTTCACAATGTGGGGGTGGGGCTGCCAGACCACATTGCTTGAAGGAAGCCTTGATAGTGCATCAGCGTTACCATGCTTAGCCCCGGGACGATGCTGGATCTGGAAGTCATATTCAGCTAACATGTCCAACCACCGAGCCACCTGTCCTTGTGGATCATTGAAACTCTTCAACCACTGCAAAGAATTGTGATCTGTACGTATAGTGAACCGACGACCCCACAGATAGGCATGAAAGTAGCGGACCGCCCACACGACTGCCAACTTTTTATCCTCTTCCTTTTTTGGATGGCATCTGAACCTGCGGCAGCAGGTTCAATATAGGATTGATTGAGGGTTGATGAATGTCATTAATAAAACTTCACTAGCCTCTAGAGGGACAACTGAGAAACGGATCGCTTATCTCTTTATCGCGGCGGAATGGGAGCACAACGATCTACAGTTCTACGTTTGTTCCGTGTCATAAAACGGTGTGGTTATAGAGAAACAAACAATTTCCTGTTTCTCGTGCCCAGTCCTAAAATAATTCTCCATCGTCGTCGTCGTCGTCGTCGTCGTCGTCTTCTTCTTCTTCTTAGGAGGGTATAACTCGAGCTAGGAACGGTTTAGAAGGACGGGAATAGTACCAATCGCTTCGAAATTTACCGGCACGTTATCCTTACATGTCATATAGACACATATCAAGTTCTATTTAATAATGTATGTAATAGATATTTATTAATAATTTTAGGCAGTATAAATACTCTAACCTGCACTAATAATATCTGGTGTTCCTATCGCAGTTTAGTTGTTGCTTTGGCTAGTGAAGTTGTTTTTCTAAAAATGCCTTCGCGTAATCAAAAGAAGAGATCTAAGCAACGAGCGGAATACCTCCAAAAGCAAGACGAGAACAAAGCTAAAGCCCGAGCGCTCTACAAGGCCGATCCCGAAAAGAAGAAGGCCTCTGTACGCGACAGCTACAAGGCCGATCCCGAAAAGAAGAAGGCCTCTGTACGCGACAGCTACAAAAGAAGAAGGCCTCTGTACGCGACAGCTACAAGGCCGATCCCGAAAAGAAGAAGGCCTCTGTACGCGACAGCTACAACGCAGATATTGAATCTAAGCGATCTGCTAAAAGGTGGCGATATGAAGAGGACCTCGAGGAGAGCCGTGCTGCTAAAAGGCGGCGATATGAAGAGAACCTCGAGGAGAACCGTGCTGCTAAAAGGCTGCGATATGAAGAGGACCTCGAGGAAAGCTGTGCTGCTAAAAGGCGGCGATATGAAGAGGACCTCGAGGAGAACCGTGCTGCTAAAAGGCGGCGATATGAAGAGGACCTCGAGGAGAACCGTGCTGCTAAAAGGCGGCTATATGAAGAGGACCTCGAGGAGAACCGTGCTGCTAAAAGGCGGCGATATGAAGAGAACCTCGAGGAGAACCGTGCTGCTAAAAAGCGGCGATATGAAGAGGACCTCGAGGAGAACCGTGCTGCTAAAAGGCGGCGATATGAAGAGGACCTCGAGGAGAACCGTGCTGCTAAAAGGCGGCGATATGAAGAGGACCTCGAGGAGAACCATGCTGCTAAAAGGCGGCGATATGAAGAGGACCTCGAGGGAAACCGCGCTGCTAACAGGCAGAAATACGAGGACAATTCAGCTGCCATTAAAGCATCTAAAAGGAGTCGGTATTGGAATGACCCCGCTGTCCGATTGGCTAAATGTGCTTCCGAGAGGACGCGGTACCGCAGGGGTCACAGCACTACCACTACCACCCAAAGGTATGTTATGGCATGTTGTATTAACATTAAAAAGCTGTGCATGCAACATTTGTAGAGCATAGTCGGGCGGTGTTTGGTCGGGCTTGTCACCCTACTACCTGACCAAACGCGGTAGTAGGGCCCGCACAACTATGTACAGCACGGATCTGCACAAAACCATTCACTTCACATGTAAAGCATGCAACTGTGTGTACAGTAGTAGTGTCTATTGTTTTAATCTGATGTATAAAAAGGCTTCCTTATGTGAAGGCTTCCTTATCTGTCTAGCCATGTACATATGTTGCAACTGTATGAATATAATTACAGTTGCAAGGGCTGAGAACTATAGGTGAAATGACAATAACTGCAACCATATCCTTCTCCCATATAGCTACTCCTTGTACGAACCCAAATCTCATGCACTAGTGGAGTATAATGGTGGTCTTGAAAAAGCTATTCTTAGGGATAGTGAGCTTCTAAGTGAAGTAAATGATGCCTTTTGTAAGTCTCATCCATTGCTATCTCAAAAGGTTATGGCATGTTGTATTAACATTAAAAAGCTGTGCATGCAACATTTGTAGAGCATAGTCGGGCGGTGTTTGGTCGGGCTTGTCACCCTACTACCTGACCAAACGCGGTAGTAGGGCCCGCACAACTATGTACAGCACGGATCTGCACAAAACCATTCACTTCACATGTAAAGCATGCAACTGTGTGTACAGTAGTATAGTGTCTATTGTTTTAATCTGATGTATAAAAAGGCTTATTTGAAGGCTTCCTTATCTGTCTAGCCATGTACATGTGTTGCAACTATGAATATAATTGCAGTTGCAAGGGCTGAGAACTATAGGTGAAATGAAAATAACTGCAACCATATCCTTCTCCCATATAGCTACTCCTTGTATGAACCCAAATCTCATGCACTTATGGAGCTTCTAAGTGAAGTAAATGATGCTTTTTGTAAGTCTCATCCATTGCTAGCTCAAAAGGTTGTTACTAGATCTGCCCATGCAGCAGTAAGTAAGATTGGGGCAGAGGCATTGGTTTCTAAAGCACATGTATCAATTCATGATACATGCAAAAGTGTGGTATTCACCTAACTTAAGCCAATCTCATGTACATTTCAAGTGCTTTGTCCATTGTACACACCACCAGCACTAGCAGCAGACTTTCGTGCCACCACATGCCGCCAATAGTCTTGTACTTTTGCAAATCAACTTGTTATAGCTACCATAAGGTACTTCTACTCTCACATTTATGTAGTGAAAAATTCAGACATTCTGCCCACACTCATAACATGCAGACCCTGTCCACAGATATTACTCATCTGAAAACATATCCTTATCAATCTACATGGTGCCATGTTATCCCAGATCTACATGCAGTCATGTAGTTCACTTCCTGAGTTCCCACACTATCCAGCTTTACTTCATGTAGGCTACACCTCCATGTTTAGATTGGAGCCTTTTCAAATTTGACCAATAACATTTTAGCACATGCCGTTAATATGATGGAATTGGACCAATAAAAATATAGCACAGTCTGTACACGTGTTAAGGCTTTGCAGGTATAAAAGTCAGTCATGCACCCGCTGAATTATAGTGCACTTTGCAAAAAGAGGTAAGAATTTAATAATATACTCTATGTGGATTCACGTGTAAACTTGCTTGAAAAAAGAATAAGGTAAAAATTTTTTAAATCATACTCTCAGTCTCTGTCACGTACATGTAGATGTCAGCTGAAGACCTTACGGGTTTTTTTAATCAAGAGGGGTCGGAGGAGGAAGAGGATGACATACATCGTCCGACTCCTCTCCCCTTCACCCCGCCACTCCTACCACCACCAGCAACACTGCCCCCACCACCACTACCAGCAGCGCTACCAACGCCGGCACCACCAGCGCTACCCCCGCCAGCACCACCAGCGCTGCCCCCGCCGGCACCACCAGCGCTGCCCCCGCCGGCACCACCAGCGCTGACCCCGCCGGCACCACCAGCGCTACCCCCGCCAGCACCACCAGCGCTGCCCCCGCCGGCACCACCAGCGCTGCCCCCGCGGCACCACCAGCGCTGACCCCGCCGACACCACCAGCGCTGACCCCGCCGGCACCACCAGCGCTACCCCCGCCGGTGTTCCTGGCGGAACAACAAGCAGGGATAATCCCGCCACCACCACCACCAGCTGCGCTCCCGCAGGTACCACCGCCGACTGTGCTCCCTCCCTGGCCTGCATGGCCACTGCCACCCTGGCAGAATGCAGCATGGCGGGGAGGCTGGGGAGGAGGACGTCCCCGCAGGAGACGAGGGCGCGGGCGAGGACAATTAACAATAAACACTACTACTTCATATAATTATAATTATTATTATTTAAGTTATTTGTTATTGCATTAAGAGATAAAAGGGATCGTCCAAATTATATATGCTCTTCCTACATTTCATCGACGGTGAAAAAAAACCTATGAAACAAGTAAATAAAAACATTCTCTAACGAGAGAGTTGTTGGTATATAGGATTGACCAATGGTGGTGTAAAAAGCACGGAAACAAGAGTGACAGAAATTTTACTGGAAAATTGAAATAGGCCTATATTTAGCACACAATATAACACACATGCCTGAGTAATGGGCTAAATATAGGCCTATTTCAATTTTCCAGTAAAATTTCTGTCACTCTTGTTTCCGTGCTTTTTACACCACCATTGGTCAATCCTATATACCAACAACTCTCTCGTTAGAGAATGTTTTTATTTACTTGTATATTCTTTCAGGCTTGTATGCATGTATACATTTCTACTACCATGCATCCCTCTTCTGCATGCATATGTGCCTTAATTCTGAATCATAATGGCGGAGCTTATTTAAGTGAGAAGGTGATCTTGAGCTTGCAGATATATTTGTCTATTTCTTGTGTTTGCATGAATATAGCAAAATGATGAAGGGTGAGTGCCTGGGACATCATTACTTATGTCACTACAAATAGAATAGAGAAAAGAGCTGTGCTGCAAACTCAGAGCATTGATAAAATGCTCTTTACCTTTTCCCTGTAGCTCTCAACATGTTTGTAGCCCTTTTGAGTCATCTCTATATATGGCGATCCGTTGAACCTAATAGTGTGTGATTGAGCACATCGATTTTATATTCATAAGATTCAGAGTCGTACTGCGTGTGTTGTAAGTATGGCAAGGCTTGGATGGCGTTGAATGGCGTTTTTGAATACTGGCATGATTCTTCTCTGTGATTGTGCATACTAAACTTTATGGAAAATTGTTCAGTGGGCTGAAGTAACCCCTGCGACATAAAAATCTGCTGCACGTTTATAGAAGACGGCTTGCATGCATGTGTGGAATACTGCATGCTTAGGGCTAGCGAGGGAAGTAATTTTATCGTACGTTGGACTTAAAACGGGCATGCATGATATGGCTCGCTTAAGATACGAGGCTCGCACGTAAGCCATTTATGGTACTGTTCTAATTGTACGCGCGCTCGATTCGGACGTGACGTAAAAATATATATGTTTTCACGACGAAGAATGGGTGTAGCTTCAACAGCGCTTTTCTGTTTTACTTTAATATTTTCGTTATTAAACGATGGAACAGAGGCAGGTATGTATTTGTACTATTTGTGCGCGAAACTGTGGCAAGACTACGGGGTTTGAATATATATATAGTTCATGTGTGTGTGTGTGTGTGTGTGTGTGGGTGTGTGCGCGTGCGCGTGTGTGCGTGTGTGTGCGTGCGTGCGTGCCTGCGTGTATGCGCGTGTGTGTGCGTGCGTGCGTGTGTGTGTGGCAACGATGTGTAGGCCTACTGGTACGTTTAAGAAAACGGAGCAACGTGTATGGATGGGAGGAGCCTGCATGCGCACATAGAGCTGCTCTTTATCTGTATGCATGTACAATAAAGTGTACATCTTTCATGTTGCTATCCGTGCATGTACTAATTTCATGCTCATGTGTGTGTATGTGTGTGTGTGTTAGTTGACCGCAATAAGTTCTTCCTCGTTATCAATGGATCAAAACAAACACATACATATGCACACACAACACACACAGTGACACACACACACGCACACACACACGCACTTAAAGGTTTGTCCTTTCCTATACCACCCTGACCATTTTATCTAATGGCTGCTGTTAAGGACTTACCAGGTATCTGCCCTGTATGTATGGCCTCTACAAAATGGTTCTGACACATCAAAATGATTGCAATCGTTTAATTTGTTCTTTTGTACTAGGTCCTGTACAGTAACAGTAGAATAAGCCTAGATCATTAAGGAGTACAGCCCAGTTTTATAAGCTTTGTGGTCAAGCAGCATTTCAAGTATGTGTTAACCCTTTAAAGGCCAAGGGCATAATTATATACATGACACCCTGTTCCCATAAAATTGTTGTAAGTCATGTCGTGTTTTTCAAGGCTTGTTGAAGTCTGTTTCATGTTAATAGCCTAAAGAACGGGAATTTAACTGGTTGATACGGCAAACATGTACACCCTTTGTACGAGGTAGGATTTTGGAGTTGTGAGAGAGAAGCAGTGTGGGAACTGTGCTTACAACTAGTAATAGTTTGCATCACTTGCAAATTTACATAAACTGTTCATAGTGCACTCCCAGATCCAGGTTTGCACACTTTTTATGGAAGAGAGGTGACTTGTTGGTTTACTGCATGGATGTATATATTTCAGCAGTTACCATCTGTGTGATTATTAGTTCTAAATAGTGCACATTGCATATTTGAATTCCCACCTAACCAGGATTTTAAGACTTCATGATGTGGATATTAAAAATTTGATTGGCATTTGGTTCAATATCATTCGTTACAGAGCTATAAAGACCCACATCAGGCATACAAAGGGTTAGTAATTAGATTCAGATGAGCGGCCAAAGTTGTGCTGGTCTAATTTTATCTGTCTCATGTTAAAGGTTTGCAATAACCCCCTGCACGTAGTTAATAAATGACCCATGTATATCCATCTTCCATCACAGTAGATAGGTATTTTTGCATGAGAACAGCTTAGTTGGATGGCCATATTTAAATATGATAACTAGTAATCATTGCACTTCTTTGAAGAGTTGATACGTTGCAGACTTGCTGAGTGATAATAGAATGTATTTTCTATTAAAGCCTATACTCTCTTACTAGTCATAAATTGAAACCTTTGAACATACATACATTCCCTAAGGCTTATAATTTGTATGAAGAACATCGTACTAAAGGCAGCGAACACATTTAAAATACTTGTATGGGCAATGCTTTGCATGTTTACAAAATAGATTCTCAGTATAAATGTTCTATGTTTGACCTGCACAACTCATATGTTGCACTGTACACATTGTATATCCATTGTTTCTTCATATCCTATTGATGTACCCAATACCTTCATTAAAGTCTGCTTTTAAAAATATTTCAGCAGTTAAGCACATATATCCACTTATCCCTCAGATAGCTGTCAACAATTCAAACGCAGTTACCCAGATGAAATGTATGCATGTCCTGGAAGCATTATTACCTACACTTGTGTCCTTGAGTCAAACTCTCCTGGAGCTGTGTTTACGGTTTGGAGTGGATCGGCATTTAACTGTCCTCGTGTAGGATCTCTGATAGGACTCCTTCAGAAATCATTTAGAGTTCGTCAACCATTCACCCGGGTATCGTGTGGCAATCTCTCTGCTGTGACAACACATGTTAACTCTTCATGCTACACATCTGTCCTCACCATTCCTGCTAATGAAGCTTTAGATGGAACCACAGTTATATGCGCAGATGCTTATACAGATGTAGTTGTGGGAAATGGTACTCTGAAGATAAAAAGTGAGGTTACCATACATCAAGGCAACATGTATATGTACAATGCTGAGCTTGTATACATGTATGGATTCTCAGTATTATTCTAAGTATCTTTTATAATTACAGATCTCATGGAATAACTTTCTTGGGTTGCATTTTTGTTCCATGTCACATTTAAGAGAACCTCCCCCCCCCCCTTCCACGGCATTAGAGAAATTTATATATATATATATATCTGGCAGATTGTGACCAGTCAAATACATGATTCCACACATGTTAAAGGTCTAATAATAGCAAATAAGCGCTGTGCCAGATACCGGCTTTGCCCTGGGGGGTTGTCATATAAAAATGACAGGTGAAAAACCACAAACACAACTGCTGTCTGTGTTCATATCATTTATTGCAAACAACATACTCATTGGATAATGGCAGATTAATTATGTGAAAGGGATCTCACATAATAACAATTTATATCAAGTAATTGCTTGTGATCATATGCTCAGATTAAAAAATATTTCTAATGCATGGCTGGTTTCTCTCCCACAGCCTCCCCTGGTCCTGTTAGCCTTACAGTATGCAATATCTCTGTGGACCAGCTAACAGTGACCTGGGCACCTCCCATCAGTGGTGGTGTTCCTACTAGCTACATTGTTAGCATAAATGATACCTCTATCAGTTCAGCTGTCATCTCTGCCGATGGAGCACTACAGAACACCTTCACTGGACTGATTGCTGACACACTCTATACTGTCTCAGTGAGGGCCATCAACTGTGCTGGGACCAGCAATTTGACGTCAGTATCTAGAAGAACGCGTAAGTGTAGAACATAATAACAGGTCACAACGCATTACTGCTAGGTTCCAATATACATACATTGGTAGGTCTACCATACAGTGGCTGGTCCCCCATACATTGGTAGGTCCTCCATACATTGGTAGGTCCTCCATCCATTGGTACATGTAGGTCCTCCATACATTGGTAGGTCCTCCATACATGTACATTGGTAGGTCCTCCATACATTGGTAGGTTCTTCATACATTGGTAGGTTCCCCATACATTGGTAGGTCCTCCATACATTGGTAGGTCCTCCATACATGTACATTGGTAGGTCCTCCATACATTGGTAGGTTCTTCATACATTGGTAGGTTCCCCATACATTGGTAGGTCCTCCATACATTGGTAGGTCTGTGACGCAAAAATTGTACCGCCCAGTACAATTTTGGTTGCAAAATGTGTACCGGCTTTGCCAAAAGTGTACTGGGTAGTGAGAAAGGGCCGTTAGCTATGTAGGATGTCGAATACAGTGCCGTGACATAGATAATCGATTTGTTGTATATATGTACCATATGGAGCTGCACTGTGATACGGCATACAAACACACTATTTATAATTAGGTAGCAGTGCTGCTCTATCGCTGCCTAAAGTTAGCCATCTATGCTAGACGCAAGTTGTTGCGGTTGTATAGACTCGGTGAGTATAGCTATATTTTATGTCCCAATTGCATAACAATTTTCCTACACGGTCATTAAGTAACATTGTCATTAATTATCTTTAAACTACATCTGTACTGGTAGGAATGAACGTTTCTACATTCGTTATAATTATTATTGAATGCTACACAGTGTGTTGATTTTTGGTGCAAAATAATTGTTATCATTTAGGCAATAATTAAACGTCTGTTATCAAATCAGCCAAAATGTGATTCAGACATGATTCATACTCTAGTTGTATGAGTTTATACTATTATATTCGCCTAACAGGTTCATAGTGGTTCTTTGGAATTCACTGCACATACAACACTACTGTCTTTACAAGAATGTGGCAAAAACTGCAGCCACTTGTATGTATGTCCAGATTTACTCAACAGCATTATAGTTGTCTGTAATATAATGGACACTGCAAATATTTCTACTTCTGTAGCCCAGACAGATGAACTGTGCATGTCTGTTCTTGCAAGATGTTCATCCATTATTTCATGAGCATTATGGTAGCATGATAAAATTCCAGCATTGTGTTGCATATATGTTGTTGTGATAGCTCTGAGTTCTTGATGTTCTTCTTGGGAGCCAGTTATTACCAATGCCGCAGCTCTAAAAAAGCAGTTACTATCTCCTCGAATTCTTACTGTTGTGGCAGGCTGGTGGGAAATGCTAAATTCTATAGGTTGAAGAATGTGAGTAATATTCCTTCTTACATTTATCATGCCAAGCAATTGACATAAACTTTTTTGCCACTCATCACATGCTGGCAAGTATGAGATAGTAGTTGGACCATCTTTGGCAATTTCCTCTACCATAAGCATCTGGGTATTTTGAAGTTTGATCTTCACTTTCCACAATTCTGTTCAAGTTAAATTCATCTTTGCAAGAGAACAAGCTTCGTTTAGCATACACCCACTGGCACAATGAATCAAGCTGTGCTGAAGACATTAGATAGTATACGCTTCCCAATAAATGCAGTGGCTTCAGAGTTACCCCACTACATGATGTACACCAAACATCAATTAACTCTTCTTCTTAAATGTCTCAAATTCATCATACAAATCATCGCTTACGATTACACAGTCACCTCCAGATACATCTTGCAGCTGTATTCCACCAAACCATGTTCTGTATTCTGTCCATAATGACACTGTGGTGTCCTTGCTAAGTTCTTTCTTTAGCTTTAAATCTTGTAATAAATCCTTGATAAAGAATATACATGCATTAAATGTACATACAACCATTTCACTTACACCTAAAGTTTCATCATCCTCCTTAGCTTCACAGTGAAGTTCATTTGCACCAGTTCTCATCACAATCGAAGAAGATTTGAAGAACTCATCTGCTCCCACATACTAGAATAATTGAGTTTGCCTCATTCAATCACTTCACATTGCAATTCAACAGAGGCTTTTGCGCGATCATTTCTCTTTTTTGAAGCATCCTTTTCATCACCACCCTGCCTAGCTATGTAAGGCTTAAGATGTGTTCCACTTACCCTTTCCACAATACACTGTTATTTTCCATTAGTAGTAGACGGTAAGATCCTTTCCAATGTACCTCTGTTATGATGTAAGGTCCAACATACTTGGCATCCAATTTTCCTCCTGCTCTTTTCTTTCTTTTAAAATCCTTTTTTAATAGTAGGTCAACTATTGCATAAGAATTGGATAGTGCGTGCTTTCTATCATAATAATCATTTTGTTTCTTTTGTGCTCGATGAATGCACTCTTTGACCATGGTGAGGGTTTTAAGATCCTGTTCACTTAATCTTTCAATCACTGACACAAATGGTTCAGATTCATCATTGATGTATGGACTGGCAACGTCCATTTATTGGCAGTACAGCTTTACGACCAAACATCACCTCAAAAGGTGTAAATGAGGTAGACTCATGGGCTGATGTATTGTATGCATAGATGCATGTGTCCAACAAGTCATCCCACATATTTCACTTCTCAGAAATGAACTTAACCAGCATGTTTTGAAGAGTTTGGTTGAATCTTACGTCGAATCCGTTGCCCTTTAAGAGCAAATGTCATAGTAATTTTTAATCTTTAAAACAAGCAAGTACACTGTAGTGACTAATTACAAATGATATACTGGTACATGTGTGTAAATTAAAAATACAGGCTAACCTGTGAGTGATACGGTGTAGTGAAAATCCTTTTTATCTAAAGACATTGCCAATTGTGCGTCAAGTTCATTCTTAAATTCCCTTCCATTGTCAGAGGTTAAAAGCTTTGGATACCCCATTCTCATAAATAACTGTTGAGACAAAGTAAAATCATGTCATGGCATGGTTATGAGTCATGCAAGAGTTCACCTTGAACAGTGCATTTGAGACACCATCAACATTTTTTAGTAGGCAGTGCAACGGCTTCAACAAATTTGGAAAAGTAATTACTGATTATGTACCTGTTTCCCCTGCTTCAAGCAGGACTGATTGGACCAATAAAATCAATTCCAATATGATACCACGGAGCTTTCACTGGTACTGGATGTAACTCTGATTGTGATGTGATCATTTTCCTGTTGACTCGTTGGCACACATCACACGACTGAATATGATGATGATATAAAAGTTACATGTAATATAATGAGTGTTGTATTGATAAACATTGCCATGAGAATACCAAAAGGTAGCATGAAATAGTGTAGTATACCATTTCTTTTACATCTTTGACTATCCCATTCCAAATGTAGCGTTCAGTGATCCTTTTGACTGTTCGCTTCTCGCCCATGTGCCCAGCAGTTGGATTGAGATGGCAAGGAGCTAAAATCTTCACCTGCTCACCTCGGGTTCTGACGAACCTCAATTCAAATATCTAAAGTCCACAGAATGCTCCAATTCTAGAATGCTCCAATTCTTGTACAACAACGTATTAATAACCCCTGTACACTTACGCTATTGTCTTTTTTCTTCTTTTGAACGCACAAAACACCATCCCTAACAACACACATCGCAGCCTTCCTTCTGATGGGATGGCTCTTTTCAGGATATCGCTAGATCTGCTAGAGTACCTGGCTTCTGTGAGGTATAGAAAGACTGCGTCAGCATCAACACTGGTTGAGTCGGACAAAGGCTGTTTAGCACTCTTGGTAACCACACTCTTCTCCATTTCTGTCGATCGCAACTCTTCCAATCACGTACGTAATAAGGTGATAATTCTCCGCTTGATAATATATGTATAGGCATGTAAGAATTGGTTGAAGGTAGGCATGTACGAATTGGTTGCATGACGAAGTATGCATCCTGGCAGACAATTTACAAAGATGGAGATTGAAAGAAAATAATGTGTTATGTAGCTGTATTGATCACTTACATGCACCAACTATACACAGCTGTAATTTCAAGTGATCTACATGTAGGTCATACCTCAGTAAGCTGTGTATAGCACATATTAAACATAGCAGAACACGTAATCCAACTTCCTATATAGCTAACGGCCCTTTCTCACTACCTGGTACACTTTTGGCAATGTCAGTGCACTTTGCAACCAAAATTGTACCGGGTGGTACAATTTTGGTTGCGAAAATCGTACCGCCTTGTACAATTTTCACCCAGTACAATTTTGCTGACAGGTCCTCCTTGCATTGGTAGGTCCTCCATTCATTGGTAGGTCCTCCATACATTGGTAGGTCCTCCATACATTGGTAGGTCTTCCATACATTGGTAGGTTCCCCATACATTGGTAGGTCCTCCATACATTGGTAGGTTATCCATACATTGGTAGGTCCCCCATACATCGGTAGGTCCCTCATTCATTGGTAGGTCCTCCATACATTGGTAGGTCCTCCATACATTGTAGGTCCCCCATACATTGGTAGGTCCTCTATACATTGGTAGGTCTTCCATACATTTGTAGGTCCTCCATATATTGGTCCTTCTTACATTTGTAGGTCCCCCATACATTAGTAGGTCCTCCATACATTGGTAGGTCCTCCATATATTGTTATGTCTTCCATACATTGGGAGGTCCTCCATACATTGGGAGGTCCTCCATATATTGTTATGTCCTCCATACATTGGGAGGTCCTCCATACATTGGGAGGTCCTCCATACATTGGTAGATCCCCCATACATTGGTAGATCCTCCATACATTGGTAGGTCCTCCATACATTACCTAGGTCTTCCATACATTGGTAGGTCTTCCCCCCCAAATACATTAGTAGCTTAATCATTATAATGACCTTCTGCATCAAGAACCATGCTCCTTGATATCCAGGAGTCCATAATCACTCATTTATATTTCCATTATCGGTCCCACCATATTCGGTACTGAATTGATTTTTTATGCACTGTTGTTGGTTTCTATGAGGTTTGAGGCATCCATAACAACTTTATTCTGTGTTCCATTCTCAAACTGCGCGGTTCTTACGTTTTAACTCTTTTTATGTAGCTTATGGCTTATGTCAACATGCAGTAGAAAAAATAACAATGAATGAACAAAAGAATCAATATAACTCATGTTTCGCTAGCCTACGAGCCTCCTTCGTAGAAAGTGGCTATTTTGAGTAAGTACTGGAGCTCGAGTCTCAAGTTCTCACTGGAAGTAGTCATTTCTTATAAACTGTACAGTTGTGAAGAAACTTACATTTTTTGTTACCACATGTTGACATACATGTAAACTACACAAAAAGAGCAAAAACGTAAGGATCATGGGGATTGAGAACAAAGCAGAAAGAATATGTAGAAAGTTATGGATGCCTCAAATCCCATAGAAGCCAACTACAGTGAAACAAAATTAATGTGGTACTGAATTGAGTCAGTAATATTGAAATTTAGCATCCCTCTGGTGGTAGAGTCCTTTGGACATTGGGGACCAGAAGCTCAACGTACTCTCTCTAGACTTGCTGGTAGACTAACCACTAGACTGCAGGGCATATTACAACAAACCAGATCTATGGTAGATTGTACTTGACTCTGATCAGAGCAAACTCCAGGGCCATTCTATGTGTTTAACTTTGCTGTGTGTGTTAATGTTATATTGCGTATGTTTAGCTGCCTTAAATCAAGAGTATTATATCAACAGAAACGTATTTTAACTTTGAAGGAGCCACTCACAGCTTTCATCTAATTGAACGGCCGAACAGAGTAACTGTAGTTAACCTTTTAACCTATAAAAATTGAGTAAACATTACTTCTTTTGAAAGACAGCGTTTGCTAATGTGGGACACAGAACACGTGGATTATCCTATTAATACCTTATTCGAAAAATAGACCAACATTGCCTTCAAATCCCATATCTTTATCGAAGAGAATGGTTTATTGATATGTTCAGATGTTCACACATGTATTCTTAGCAACTCAATCTTACTAAGTAGTATATAAAGGCTTACTCCTGGGATGGACAACAAAGGCAATCTGAAAGCATTTCTGGGAAAAGTATTTTGAGTTCTCACTGGAAATAGATGTTTTCTCATAAGCTGTGCATTTGTGAAGAAATGTAAGTTTATCCATTGCTGTTTTTGCTACAGCATGTTGACATGAACTATTTAAAAAGAATCATGCAGTAGGTAGAAAACCTATCTACTAGTGCATGGACCATGATATTTTCGCTTTATTTGACCATCACAGTGAGGGACTGAATTGAGTAAGTATATTGCAATGTGATGGTCAAGTAAAGTAGGTAGAAAAACCTATCTACTATTGCATGGACTATTTTATTTGACCATCACATTGCAATATACTTCCTCAATGCTGTCCTTCACTATTGTAGATGAGTGTTATTATAAAAAGATAATGGTAATAGCGATAAATTTAGATATGTAGATCATAATATCTGCATGTAAAATTTTGTGCATGAAAATTGATGACATGTTTCATGGAAGCCTCAGCCTGCTTTCAAGTCTCTGTTTAGATATTATCTTCTTTCATAGCTTCTGCATTTTTTTGTAACTGCTAGCTTGAATGCATTACATAACTATGGTGGTATATTTTGCTTAAGTTACCTGTCAATGACACAGGTATTTTGCGTATCCAACCCAGTCCCATTTCATTTTTATGAATTCAACATGCATAAAGAAAGGAAATATGATTGAGAGTTTCTTTTCAAACTGTTAACCCTACAGTAAGCAGTGTCTCTGTGAACCAGCAGCAAACAATGACCTGGTCACCTTCTTCTACTGGCAGTGATTCTACACCTTCCCCTTCAACTTTACCTACACCTTCACTGAACTGAAGTGATCAGTGACACTGTGACTGAGTGTACTGGGATCGGAACAGTGATTTTGGTTTTGGAGTAACAGTTATATTGTATAAGTTTGTACATTGATTTATTGGTTGTGTGATTGACTGGTTGATTGGCTTGAATAATACAATTATTCATCTAGATTTTTGTAGTGTGTAGTTCCTAGGAGTATTTGAAGATGCCAAACCCACCAGCCGAACAGAGAGTACCATTTGTTCTTATTCATTTTTGAATGAACTTTGACCAGTTAGAAATACATAGAATGCAATGGTGCAAAATAGAGATCATTGATGTATTTAAAAAAACTCTTGTTAAGTACTGCATATGGTCAATTTACTCCTGACGATATGAGTAAATGTTACAAAATCAGCAGGGGTTGGGTGGTCGAGAGTAATATATGAGATAGATTCCTTTCACTATATGGAATACGGAGTAGGGTGTGTAACGTTTTAAAGAATTTATTTCGACAATAGATATAAGATCAGTCAATGTTTTATTAGGAATGAACTCAAATTCTGATCTATAAGTGGTTTTTTCTGGTTGCTAACAGTTACCACAGCATTTCATTACTATTTTTTTGAGTAAGTGATATAATCCATTGTGTCAGAAACAGCATTAAGCCTGTCGTCGAGATCTGACGAATCTGGTAGATCCAGACATCAGAAAAGAACAACCAGCATCCCGCTACCGCGAAGGCACACGTAACGCGCCCTCCCGCTATGGCTGGAATCCTGTTTAGTGACGTCACTACTCCGTCCGGGTCGTGGGAGTGCCTCTCTGAAAAGGGGGAATTGTGTAGCAATGCTAGTATTATTGTATATACATATCTTATATGCGTAGGTGGTTGGCCAGCTCCACGCAAGTGCTGGTCAATGTATTAAAACCTTGTATTGCCTTTTTAGGGCCAGTCTGCTTGACAGTAATTTGCTAATAGACTCTCGGTAATAGCACTCGCACACTAGTAATGCATCCATTTGCTCTCCCACTGTCACATACTCTGCCTCATGTCCCATATTGGTTGGTGCATTCCACTTAGTAGCATACAAAACAATTTATCGCTGGGTCTTGTGTTATAATTGTCTTGGCTAAACCATGTGTGTGTGTGTCTGTGTGTGTGTGTGTGTGTGTGTGTGTGTGTGTGTATGTGTGTGTGTGTGTGTACATGTGACTTCAGCAATCCCAATTCATAGACACGTTCTTGCCATCTCCTGTATTACACACGTTTTATACATACAAACTTTACCGTGGAAAATATTAGGCAAAATTCTCCTATGTATAGTTCACTACATCAGCTCTCTCATCAATATCTTGGTCCCTTGTATACTGTTGATCCATATGCAGCATTGTTTTCTAGCTCGATTTCATCAGCCGTCATTGTATTGATGTCCAGTACCTCAGCAGTAACAGTGGAAGGAGCGTTTTTAGTCCTAGATGGTACCCTCAGGGTGTTGTAGCAAACACGTATAATGATGGACACTGATATGGCCCCCAGAGCAATAGGCATAATGATTCCAACCGTTATTCCAATAATTGTTGAAACTGAAACAAAGCAATTATAGAACATAATATAAATCATGCATTGTATGTCTGAATAAAGATGATAATATGAATTGATGTTTTATATGGTAACATCCTTGTGCACTGGGTGTTTATAAATTATCCAAATAATTTGAATGATTATTACTCCATACAATTAAGTGTTGTGGTGCATCAATTGTACTCATGAAAACTAATGTTGGTGACAGCTAATATACCAGTATATACAATCAATGCTCAATTAAGGCCTCATTCCTCGCCAGTAGGGCTCTCGTGACACCAGAGTCAAATTCAGCCTGCAATACATGTCATTGGATATAAAACCTTAGTAAAATTATAATGTGAAAATTAAAATAACGATCAATCAGGTTAATTGCAGTAAATTGCTTGTGCCTTCTTTGCCATTACTGGCACCAATAAACGTTATCACCAAATCAAGCACACATCTAAACTAATAAACTAATCAAATTATAAAATGTTAAGAACTATCTTTGGGTGACCTTCTAAGGCCATATAAGGATGACTCAAGCATCTGGCCTGGACAAAGTGAGATTCAGATGACCATATAGATTGCCCAGCAGTTGATGATGGTTCCTACAACTATGTCAAATGTGACTTGCCTCTGCACTCCAACATCCACATATCTCCATAATAACTATAGGAATACATTTTCACCATACATGTCTTCTCATCATTTTTACATGTTTGTACTCTCCAGTTTCTTTTCCTGGTTCCCTTCAGCAATGAGTGAAGATATGAGTGGAGATGTCACTGACACATCAAAAGCAGCAAAATGCTTCCATTCCAGTTGGAAAACGTAATCTAGACTTACCATTACCCCAACTGCTACCATCGTCCAGAACACCTGATGTATAGTGTCATTGTACATGGCTGTGATTCAATGTAATTGGAGGGCTTATGCAGTTACTCATAATTGTTCCTTCAATTTCTTCTTGTCAGAGTTATTTGTTATTGGAATTCTTTACCTGATACTAGCTATTGACAACGCGCATGAGCTAAATGTTTAGATCAGACTGCGGAGCATGAACCTGCCTCCTTTTTGAAAACACTGCCAGTTTTAGCACTAGGCAGAATATTAGTACATATTTGCCTTTGTGTAATGCATGTACACATAAATAATTTACTCAAATCAAATTTAAACTGCAAATTTATTGGTTCATCTAGGATAAGATTTATACACAATAGAACTGCACTGCAGAAATAGTTCAGGACATTAACTAACATGTACATTTTAAAATTCACTCCATGCGTATTTACGAATTATTTTACCTGAGATGGCTCTAGAAGACAGTGATGGTGGTAATGATGATGCTGATAATGATAATGATGATGATGGCGATGATGACAATGGTGACGCTTTTAGCACAGGAACTTCTGTTACGAAGCTGAAGAACACCTCCCCACCTCCACCCCCCTGACCACCACAGTTAGCAGAGGTAGTGTTGGTAGCTGCTGCCTTGCAGTAGTACATCTGACAACTGGAGAGGCCACCAACGTACACAGTCACCTCTGTGCCTCTGGTAGAGGAGACATTGTACACACTTGAGTTAGGAGGAACAGAGGGATTAGTACTGCAGCACACCATACAATAGAAGGACTGGTTGAATGAGCAGTTAATGGTTGCATATTCAGTTTGTAGCTGTGTTGTGGTGCAGTTCAGGACTTGGTTGGATGTTGCTGTGCCTACACAAGCATAATGAATGCAGTATAGTACAATATCTAGTACACATTCGCTTCCTGTAATGAAGTGGATCACTGGTGCACATGATCACTGATCTGTGAACACATTCTGAACTGAGAGTGTATTTTCCAAATTATGCCAACAAATTATGTATAACTGATGCAATTATGGATTGAACTATGCTTCGATACATGTTCTTGAAAATCAAATAGTTCAGCTTATATGAAATGTGTTCAGTGAGGTTTATTATAAACATGCACACTTCTGTTATACGTGCCACCACTTATTCCAGCACTATTGCACACACCTGAGATAACATATAGATCTCTCTGCACACACTTGTATATGAGCCACCAAATTGCTCACATATGTAACACAATTTTGCACAGAGGCTCCACAATAAGTGGCACTCACGTCGATTGATTTATTGAGTTACCTTGTCCATGTTCCTACCATCATGCATGATCAAATGTTATGCCCATCTGAGCAAAGTACTGGGCTCTGCTACAGACTAATCATCAGCAAATGTTGTTTTATTGCTGTCTATCAATGGTGTTAATGAGGCAAACTGCTCAGGTGTTGCTGACCCATGCTTTGCCTGCCGTAGTCTGAGAATTTTAATGTATGTAGGGTATATACCCATTATATATAATTGTAAAGTATCTCCAATAAAATTAATAAATAATATTGCAGCGTATTGACATGTGCAACAGACACACAACTTACTCATTATTATCAGAGTAGCATTTCCCACAACTACATCTGTATAACCATCACCACACATAACTGTGGTCCCATTCAGAGTCTGATCAGCAGGAATGGTGAGCACAGATGTGTAGCACGAAGAGGTAACATTTATTGTTACAGCAGTTAGTTTGCCACATGACACTCGGGTGAATGGTTGAAGTACACCAACTGATCTCTGGAGCAGTCCTATGTGGTTTGCAGGGGAGCACTGAAATGCTGATCCGCTCCATACAGTAATCACGGCACCAGTAGAGTTTGATTCAAGGACACAAGTATAGGTTATATTGCTCCCAGGTTGTGCATAGGTGCCCAGTGGTGGATAAGTAATTGAGAACTGTTGACAAGTACCTTATAAATGGATGTAAATATGCAATAATAAAAACAGAGGGTATCTTACAAAGCATAGGCTTTTGTAAGGTTGGTGTAGAGTATACTACATTGTTTTACGAGTCAGTTATACAATGACATGATAGAACGTGATATTAGGTAATGATTTCAAGCAAATGGAACATTGTACGAGAAAAAGGGTTATTATATACATGTATATAGCATCCAAATCAAATTGATATCATTAATGCTACGGGGTTCCTATTTTGTAACACATTCATTATGTGAGAATCCATTTTGGTGTCTTACTAACGTGCCGCGAGGTACGGTCCGATACCGCGTAGGGATCCAAACAGCCAAACGGTCATTGATGGTATGAAGGTCAAAGAGAGCAGTCAGAGTCCCTGGTCTTCGCCGATATACTTGTCAAAAAGACAATGGCTCCACGCATTTTTGTGTTGATTTTCGACAAGTTAATGCAGTTAGTTACCCGAAAAGATGCACAGCCACTCACTACCATGGATGATGACACATTGGATATGTTGGGTTCGGCACGTTGGTTCTCTGATCTGGATCTAGCCAGCTAGCGGATACTGCATGGCAAGTGGAAGTTTGCCCAGAGGATCGGGAGAAAACCGTGTTTGTGACCCCGTATGGATCTTTCCAGTTCCATGTCCACCGCGACATTTCAATTGTTGATGGAACAGGTTTTGTCAGGACTGCATTGGACTACATGTCTAGTGTACATTGATGACATACTGATCATCATTATTTCTGTGGAAAAGCATTTGCAAAGATTGCATGATGTTCTTCTGGACCGACTCAAGGATTCTGCTTTGAAAATTAATTCAAGTAGTGCAATATGATGAGGAAAAGCAAAAAATATCTTGTCCATGTAGTCTCAGAGCAGGAGATTAAGTCAGATCCAGAGAAGACTAGATGTGTTGCTGACTGGCCAATTCCCTCAAACGCACATGGATTGAGACAGTTTCTTGGTCTGGCAGGCTACTACTGACGATTGGTTAAGAACTTTGCTATGATTGCAGCACTACTCTTCCACCTGTGAAAGCCACCAGACCTGGGACTGGACCTCTCAATGCAATGCAGCATTCTTCATACTGAAGGAGAACTTGGTAAAATCACCTGTCCTTGCATATCCTGTATTTAGTGGTAGATACCGATGCCATGCAGTGGTGAGGGACTGGGTGCAGTGCTGTCTCAGAATATTGAAGGTCATGACCATGTAATTGCTTATGCTAGCAGAACATTGATTAAACCAGAACGAAAACACTGCACCACCCGTACGTGAGATGTTGGCACTTGTGTGGGCACTTCTACACTCAGAGCATACCTGTAAGGCAAGCGATTTACAGTACATACTGACCACTGTTCCCTGCAATGGTTACAAAGCTTTCACAAACCTGAAGGTCAAGTAACCAGGTGGTTAGAAATGTTATCAGAATATGCTTTTGAAGTAGTACATCATCCGAAAGCATACAAATGCAGATTCACTTTCTCGCATGCCATGTTCTCAGTGCAGATTTCCAACTGAGGAGGGCAATGAAGACCATAACTGTGTGATGGCAATGACAGATTCATGGATGCCTTCCTGGACCTTTAAGGAATTGGCTTCATACCAAAGACAGGATACACACCTCAAGCAAGTTATTACAGGGTTAGAAACTAAATCCATTCCAATGTATTCCCCAAGAATGCACCATCCCATGTCAAGGCTTTTTGTTCACAATGTCTCCATTTGATCATGCAAAATAACATTCTGGCAGGATGCTCAGTTGATAAAGAGATTGCAGCTTGTTTTCCCATCTAAGCTTGTACCTACAGTATTTGAATTGGGTTGCATAGCTCATTGATAGGAGGGTAAATGAGAGTTTAAAAGAAAGTTTGTTGTCGTTTCTACTGGATGGGGCAAAGGAAATATGTTAGTCAGTGATGTGTTTGATGTCCACCTTGCTGCTTCTGAAAAGCACCTATTCCAGCACCTGTGCTCCAATGCAACTTGATCCAGTTGAAAGATATCTCCAGAGAGGGGCTATGGATATACTAGGACCTTTGCCTGAGACAAAATAGGAATCGAGTATATTCTTGTGATTCAAGGCTATTTCGCACAGTGGAAGGAGGCATATTCATTGCCAACCATGGAAGCCATGACAGTGGCTTGATGATAAACTTTGAATCTAGTGTGATAAAGGGCATATGTGGGTTGCTGGAGGTAACAAAGACCAGAACCACACCTCATCACCCTCAATCAGACGGGATGGTTAAGAGATTTAATAGAACTTTACTCAGTATAGCTGTCAGTGAGAATGAGCTGATTGGGATGTGAAACTGCCTGTTCTATTATTTGCATACAGAACATCCATTCATGAGACCACAGGTGTAACACCAATTTAGCATGATGTTTGGAGGAGGGGCAGAGCTCCCAGAACATCTTATATTTTGTCTACCAGTAGGCGATACTCCTGTTCCTCAAATGGGGGGTGGGGGGGGGGGGGGGGGGGGGAGAAGGGATATGTTGAACACCTGAAGAAAACAATGCAATCTGTATAAAGTAGCATTCAAGACTGGGTGTATTGGAAGCTATGCAGCACGAGAAGAACGTATATGATGAAAGGGCAGAGGTCATTCGTTCAAGTTACATCTACCATGGCAAGGGGCCTTACGAAGTGGAAAACAGCTGAGTGATGTGGTGAAAGACGAATTCTTGAGCTAAGCCACTTACAGTACTTCATTTGACTTAAAGCCCTATCTCCAACCAGTGATGGGTGATTCAAAGGATGGACTAATAAGTTCTGAACGTGAACATGGGAAACCAGAACCAAGAACAGAAGAGACTATCACTGAGGATGATGAAGATATGTACACTGTTAGTGGTCAACCATGCAGATACAACTGAACAGCTGCCAGGGAAGTGGAAGCAACACCTACACACTCCCAGGAATTACCTATTCCCAAAGACCATCAAACCTGATGTACCACTGCTGAGGCGTTCAACAAGGGTACTGTAGCGAGGACACAGACTGGTGGAGCTGTGTGATGTACGAGAGGCACCAAGTGTACCCTACCGCAAGCATGGACTATACAAGTAGCATTCTGTTGATTGTAAAGTTGTTGGTTGTTGTTATAAGTATCTACTACACTTATCTGTTTGAGATGGTCTGCGCGTAACGTCACACATGCATTCGGGTGCCTAAATCATTGGGGCAAATCGAGCAGGAAACCGTGCACGCACTTTTGCATAATAAAATCTCCGTAAATGATGAAGTAAAAATTAATGATCAGGAAAAATTAATAGGGACAGGACACTTCTACGTTCGTACCGAATTTGAAACTATTTAAACGCTCTTACCTGAAGATTTGGCCGTTTGGACCCAATGGGGTATCGGACCTTGTAACGTCGGTACACCGCATCAATATGATTCGAAATGTATTTTCAAATATAGTAGTGGTATGTTGTGTTAAAAATAGGAACCTCGTAGCCGGCGTTAATACATGTGAAGAAATACGGTCGTGGCACCGAAAAGGAACTTATCGCATATCATAAAATTTTCCAGATAAAAGTTGACGCTTGCATTGCTATTAAAATGAACACTACTGATTTTCAGTGCGTAAGACAAAGGTTGCAGAGGGCATAAATGTCTCTTAGAATATGAAATAATTTGAAAACTTGAAAAAATATACAATAGTCCCTTGTCGCTGCCACGATCCCATTTATCGATATATAAATCAATTCCTCATGCAAGACCTATTTTCTCGTAGAACCGATCGCGAGGCAGCGAAAAGTGACCTAGCACATATTGTTCCAAGTTTTCAAATAGTTTCATATTCTAAAAAAACTTATGTCTTCTTAAACTCTGCTCTATCACTTACGCAAAGGAAATTAGTTCGCCCATCATGGAGTGTTACAGGCCTGAATTTATAATTACACGTACATTTTAAATGCAAGCTGCTCCTTCCTGGAATTTTTTAAAATAATGTTACTAAATTTAGGTCCCTTTTCGCTGCCACGACCCCATATACAACATTACAATGGAACGTTTTCCGAGTAAATGTGTCTTGTGTATTAAGTCATAGGTGGATTTGCATATAGTCTACTAGGCCCATTTTCTAGCAAAACAATTTTGCATTGTCGTTGATTATTACATATTTGTACAAATATCAGGAAATTGCATACAACATCTAGGAGCTCTAGGAGTATCTATGGCAACAGAGGCCTACAATGCTTCTAATGACGACGCCTATACTTGTTATCATTATTGCCTTAAAGGTAAACGCATTTTCAGGCCAGAAAATTGCCGGTTCTTCGTTAGAATATACACGCACATAGTCTATAGTACCGATATTGTACTCATCAATATAAATGCAATGAAAAGAGCCAATGACATAACAAAATCCGTAATCGTCTTTTCAAGTATGTACGGGCTATCAAGTTTGCATCAACCAATTATAGTTAAAGGGCTTAAAGTTAAAAAGAAATCCTGAGATTGAAGGCATGTAGTCATATACTATGCGGTGTTTGGATACCATAGTGGAAAGCGCTGTTCAAGTTGAGAAAGAATGCCATATAGCTAGGGGATCATGCAGCATTTGATAACTCTGGTTATCAAACATCAACTGATGCAGTTTATTTTAAGGAATGAGGATTATAGCATCAAACGGTGTGCTCATCCTCCCTTCACACAGAATATTTTATCCTATTTAGGATGCTGAGTTATTTAATGGATAAGTGGTGATCGCCATGGGGTATAAAACATTTTACATTAGCATAATGGCCATTATGTAAATAATTTATCACACCAATGCGTTTAATTGTGTCTGATAACAGAGTTCATGAATAGTTATTTGGGTACAATGCGTTGTTACTGATAATATCTGCGGTAAGATATAATCTATTATTACCATAACTGAGAAGACAATAAAAGGAGGACCAAAGATTGCGGGTGCAGTTTTGTTTCTATATCTACTAAACATTCGCTGAAAGTTGGAGGGATGGTGGTGTAAAAACGATAAGAATAGGTTTTTCGGAAAAGAAATTGAAACAAAATCCTTTATCAGGAACTACGATAGTAGTTCCTATATAGGAATTGACCCGGGTCGTGAATATCATTAAAAAGCGCGACCAGCGTATTAACTCGCGTAGTAAGAAACGGATAGTTTAGCTCTTTGTTCCTATCGATCCATAGTCTCGTACCCAGCCCCACCATTACGTAAGCGATTATCGCAGTAAACAGTATAATCACCACCGTACGTAGTGATTATACTGTTTACTGCGATAATCGCTTACGTAATGGTGGGGCTATGTACGAGACTAATCGATCCATAAGGCAAAGGCGGTCATTTCAATGTTTTGTTCCAGTCTTCAAACTGTTTGCTTTTAAGAGAACAAAAAAATTCGTGTTTTACCTCGTCCCCATGCCAATTCTTCTCCGTCTTCTTCTTCTAATTCTCGGTGAGTATAACTCCGGATAGGAATGGTTTCAAAGAGCGCCAATTTTACCAATCGCTTTAGAATCTCCTGGAAGGCCATCTTCAAGTATCAGATGTAGCATAAAACTGGCATATGTAATCATTACGTAATGCGTAGTGTTAAATAGAAGCGTTCCCATGGCGACATTTACGTATATTTAGAATTGAGAGGAGAGCAGACGACGTGTTAGAATTCTCCCACGTTCCTTACAGTGATCCCAAACAAAAGCGGGCGTCTGCGCGTGACGGTAATTGAAGCGGAGGGGGGGGGGGGGGGGGGCACTTGCCAGAATTTATAATCGATAAAAAAAATACAGGAAACAAGTAAAGAAAAACATTCTCTAACGAGAAAGTTGGTGGGATATAGGAATTGGAGGCAATGGTGGTGTAAAAAGAAAGGGAACAAGGTTTTGAGAAAGGGTAATGAGACAAAAATCCTATATTGAGCACGTGTAAATGTAACAGAACCAAAAGAAGTGCTAAATATAGGATTTTTGTCTCATTACCCTTTTCTCAAAACCTTGTTCCCTCCCTTTTAACACCACGATTGCCTCCAATTCCTATATCCCACCAACTTTCTCGTTAGAGAATGTTTTTCTTTACTTGTTTAAGTATGGTTTCAGACCTGTTACATTTATTTTGTCTCAATTTGTTTTCCCAAGGACGTGTTCCCTTCCTTTTACACCACTTTTACCTTCAATTCCTCTCAGTAACCCAGCAACTTTCTCATTTTCTTTCCCTGGTTCCTTCATTTTTTAGTTTACTGATTACTGTGAATGCTGAAAAATGCTGACAAGTGAGAGTTAGCTTAAGTAAGTTATAACGTAGCCTCTTTGAAGCTCGTTATGTTTATCAAACGGCACTATGGCTGTGGCTTAATTACCACGCCCACTTTTATTTTAGGTATTCTTTTCGTACCGAGCGCGAGCTTTTGCTTTGCACATTTCTGATAATCGATCCTTCAATACTTGCGTCGGCTCTAGAGGTTCTGTGACTAAAACAACTTTACAGCGATGGAATGTCTGGTTATCAAGTACTTTTGTCCAATGACTGTTTCTGAATGTCTGGCGGTAATAGGAGCAGAGTGGGAGCATTTCATGATAGAACATGGAAATCTCTCACATTGCGACGGCCTAATGGGATTATGGGAATGTCCAAGGTGACATATCTATAGTCATATCTTTTCAGCAACAGGGAGATAAAGTTCCAGATGATACAAAGCTGAAGGCAGTGAGTGATACAGAGTGGCCAGCACCTATATAGCAGTACTACTGCATAAAGTGCAGCAATTGGTAGTTTTGGCTTCTTACAACTACCGTAAAATACGCCGCGGTGTCTTATTTGGGACAAAAAATACTTGCGTCGAATATTTGGATACTTGCCATAAAGATACCAGCACTATTCCAAGGGTGGCTGAACATTGCACACATGCTGGGACAATCGCTGCTTGCAATCGATATATCTGGCGAAGCTAGGGTATGTCGTTACGGTGGTGCTGCTGTTTTGGTGGGGCGTCCTAACTTGCTAAACGCCGCGGCGTTTAATTCGGATTATACGGCATCGAAAGACTTTTCAGACCGCAAACGATCAATCGATTCTGCACAGATTGACACTAAAGGACAACTCGCACTGTCATTCAACATGACCGTCTGCCATGTCATGATGTACGATGAAAGAGTTCAAAAAACCGAAGAGGCAAAAAAAGAACATGATGTGATATGACTATTGAAAGGAGCATTGCAAATATCACAGAGATGCAGGAGCTAGTTTGAGGAAGGTATCATTGTGAAATTGCCTTCCCAACTCAACCTAATAGAGGGACTTGTGAATGTGTAGACAATTTGAACGTCCCCCAGCGCCCAGCCTTTCAAAAGGGGTGATGTTTACTTAGAGAGACCAAGTCTCGGCCCTAGACTCAACGGTCACAACGCTACGGGCGCGTGGCAGCGATTTAATCCATCCAATCCACAGCTGCGTCCGTTAGGTCTGGGGCCGAGACAATTAAGCGATGCCCTATTCTAATACAGACGAATTGTACTATTACATTAGATGCACACGTATAGTAATACATAGTGGGTCATCTTAACTTCAAACTTATGCGAGCCACTGCAAGAGCTTTGCTAACCAGGTCTCCACCAATCCTGGCTCAGCTGGACAGTGGTTAAATGCGTGTTGTGTTAGTACCTCAGTATGATGTATTATAACATGTTGTTACAATTTAATAATAATAATAGTGGGTCACATGCATAGTACTAAATGGCCCTGGTGTGTAGGTGTGTTGATTTATACCTGGTGTGTGTCCTGGTGGAGGAAATTACATCTACACACCACTGACATACCATGACATACCTACACACCTATATAACAGTGGTCAACGGACTGAGTCAAGCAAAATCATGGTCGGTCATGCACTCACAGCCATGCAGCCATGACTTTTTGCTTGATTTATCTGTGGAATATTGTCGAAAAAAATCATAGCTTTCATATCCAGAAATGAGCGGTCAAAGGGAAAAGCTAATTAATTCGCGGTTTGCGAATCAGCGAATATTCCCGTATATTATCCCATAGAAATGTATGGGGTCCTTCAATACCAAGCACACCAGATTTTTCTCAGCTTTTGCCAAAACAAATTGTTTGTATACTACATTTGCCATGATTTTTAGTGGGGTCGCCGTATTTTTCCTATTTAAGGTTAGGCTTCCCTAGGATTGTCATAACATTGTCCTCAATGTACAGGTAGTCAATGGGAGCGTTTCTCATTACAATATTCCACGACCATTTGTGTCAACACCTTAACGATTTCCTATTTTGCCAAGAGAGAAACACATAGTTAGTACATCGAAGAACTATATTATGCATTGAAAACTAGGTCTTCCAATTTAAAAATCGGCTTCCATAATTGGAAGAAGTATTCCATATTGAATCAGTATGTTGTCTCCGTCTCGTGCCCTCACAATTGTACGTACGTCGCAACAGCAGTTGACATAGAGCAAATGACACAGAGACCAATACAGAGACCGATTTGGGACCGGAAGTCGACACAGAGACCGATTTGGGCGTAATCCCACCAGAAGTCGGATACTAGTAACGTACGGCAGGCAGGCAGGCAAGCTGGGAATGATAAATGGTGTCTCATTCCATCGTAACGATGGGGAAATTGACATCTTCGTAGCAACCCGAGGCTGCTAAATTTTGCCTTTAGCCTGCGACATGCACGTAAGTATTAGTTCAGCGCCACACTCGGATCACGTGCCATCCCCCTGATAATTATCGCGCAACATCACAGTTATAAATTCAAAGCTTCTGGGGGCCCCTATGGGGGGAGCATACAACGCTCCACACAAGGAGTTGCGAGGAGCGTTGTACCAGAAGCATTGAATCTCCATTCGTTGTAACTATGTCGGGGGGATGGCACGTGATCCGAGTGTGGAGTTGAGCTAATACGTACGTCGCAGGCTAAAGGAAAAATTTAGCAGCCTCGGGTTGATACGACGATGTCAATTTCCGATGGAATGAGACACTACTTATAATTTCATTAAGTTAATACTTATGTACGTCTAGTTAGTCTCGCAAGCCAGGACGTACGGAGGTCGTCCCAGTCCTGCTTACGTCGAACGTACAATAACTACGTTAATTGGCTTGCAGCAGAGCGATGTCAACTTTACGCAATATGACGTAACCATGTAACATACTTAAATGACAGTTCGATTTGGGCGTTGCCCTGGACACAGAGACAGATTTAGGCGTGGCCACACCATACATAGGATACTAGAAATGCACGGCAGGAAGGCAAGATTATGTCTCATAGCCTCCATTCCATGGTACTGTCTCATACATTTTTGTGTCACATAGCCTCCACTACATGCTCCTGTCCCATGCCCTTCCTTCACTGTAAATTCTGAGTGGGGGAGGTGCGGTTGAGTTAAACCACAAGTGTTATTTTGTGTTGGAATTTACTCTCTGAAAGCACAGATGGACCATATTTTAATTTCATCTGCATGTCACACCCTTGCAGCTACAGGTAAACACACACACACACACACAAACACACACACACACACACACACACACACACACACACACACACACACCATTAACATCCATAGCTCCCTACATGTGTGTCTCGTAACCTCCAGTACATGGTACTGTATTGTAACCTCCACTACATTTTTGTGTGAGGGGAGGGGGGGGTTCATACATCTGTGCGTGCAGAGCATAAATCCCAACTAAACAGAAGGGTTGCCATCAGCACGGCAGTGGTTTTAAACTCGACCACACCTCCCCCCACTCTGAACTTATAGAGAAGGAAGGACATGGGACATGAGTGGAGGTTATGTGACGATACTTTAACTCGCATGTCACACCCCTTGCAGATATATGTAAACATGTAAACACACACACACACACACACATTACCACTTACACATGTACACAAACCTCACAGGCTTGCGTCTCGCAGGACCGCATGGATCTCATAGCCTCCATTACATGTCTCATATCCTCCCCTGAATGCCCATGCAGGTCTCCTAGGACCCGGAGGGGGGGGGGGGGGGGGGGGGGGGGGAAGATGAGCCTGTACCCCTGTACCCCCCCCCTCCCCCCTCATGCCTTATGCCACCCCCCCTCCCAAATCAACCACTGCTTTGTGTCTCATCGTCTTCCACTACAAACTCATGTGACCATGCCCTTGACAACCTTCACACACTGACTAACACAAACCATTCATGCTTGTGCTTCTCCATTACATGTTCCTATCTCATGCCTGCACTAAATGCTCATGTCTCATAACCTCCACTGTGATGCCCTTGTCTCACCATATATGGTGAAGCCATGGAAGTTTGAATGCTACATTCTCAGGGAAACTTTAGTACATGTACCTCAGATCTACCACATCTGATCTGATTGGGCAGCAATAATAAAGGCTTCCATTATAGCCTGCACACATCTCTATAAATCCTTGAATTTACAGAACTTACAGTTCAGTAAGGACCATGTGTAATGGTACCATTGAGGGACGAAAAGAGTCACATCACCTTTGTACATGCACTCACACTACACACACACACACTGAACTTGAGCACATACACTGGCTTTCACACATGTGAAGGCACCATAGCCAGTGTATCCATGTGAAGCCACCATAGCCAGTGTATCCATGTGAAGGCACCATAGCCAGTGTATCCATGTGAAGGCACCATAGCCAGTGCATCCATGTGAAGGCACCATAGCCAGTGTACCCATGTGAAGGCACCATAGCCAGTGTACCCATGTGAAGGCACCATAGCCAGTGCATCCATGTGAAGGCACCGTAGCCAGTGTACCCATGTGAAGGCACCATAGCCAGTGTACCCATGTGAAGGCACCATAGCCAGTGCATCCATGTGAAGGCACCGTAGCTAGCTATATGTGAAGGCACCGTAGCCAGTGTACCCATGTGAAGGCACCGTAGCCAGTGCATCCATGTGAAGGCACCATAGCCAGTGTACCCATGTGAAGGCACCATAGCCAGTGTACCCATGTGAAGGCACCATAGCCAGTGTACCCATGTGAAGGCACCATAGCCAGTGTACCCATGTGAAGGCACCATAGCCAGTGTACCCATGTGAAGGCACCATAGCCAGTGTACCCATGTGAAGGCACCATAGCCAGTGCATCCATGTGAAGGCACCGTAGCTAGCTATATGTGAAGGCACCGTAGCCAGTGTACCCATGTGAAGGCACCGTAGCCAGTGTACCCATGTGAAGGCACCATAGCCAGTGTACCCATGTGAAGGCACCATAGCCAGTGTATCCATGTGAAGGCACCATAGCCAGTGTATCCATGTGAAGGCACCATAGCCAGTGTATCCATGTGAAGGCACCATAGCCAGTGTACCCATGTGAAGGCACCATAGCCAGTGTACCCATGTGAAGGCACCATAGCCAGTGTACCCATGTGAAGGCACCATAGCCAGTGTACCCATGTGAAGGCACCATAGCCAGTGTATCCATGTGAAGGCACCATAGCCAGTGTACCCATGTGAAGGCACCATAGCCAGTGTATCCATGTGAAGGCACCATAGCCAGTGTACCCATGTGAAGGCACCATAGCCAGTGTACCCATGTGAAGGCACCATAGCCAGTGTATCCATGTGAAGGCACCATAGCCAGTGTACCCATGTGAAGGCACCGTAGCCAGTGTATCCATGTGAAGGCACCATAGCCAGTGTACCCATGTGAAGGCACCATAGCCAGTGCATCCATGTGAAGGCACCATAACCAGTGTACCCATGTGAAGGCACCATAGCCAGTGTACCCATGTGAAGGCACCATAGCCAGTGTACCCATGTGAAGGCAATGAAGCCTCACCGAATGGGCAAGCTTACAGCATCCCCCCCCCCCCCCCCCCCCCTATGGACCTCCCATACCTTGTGCCCTCACCCTCCCAAATCCTAAATCCGCCACTGCTGGTACCATTACACATGGTCCTTACTGAACAGTAAGTTCTGTAAGTTCAAGGATTTATAGAGATGTGTGCAGACTATAATGGAAGCCTTTCATGTACAGGTACTTGTAGTGACTGTGAAATTATTGCTGCCCAATCAGATCAGGTGTAGGAGACGGGCCACACAAGCATGTGAACTTAGTGCAGGCTGCTATGAGACACTGTAGGCTAGCATGAGACACAAGTATGTAGTGATCTATGGAGGCTATGAGACACAAGCATATAGTGCAGGCATGAGATAGGAACACATAGTGGAGGCTATGAAGCACAAGCATGAATGGTCTGTGTTTGTCTGCGTGACATGCTGTTGAAAAAAAAAACAATATGGAGAGTGGCTAATACATCTGTGTATGAAGAGCATAAAAAAGAAGGGTTGCATTTCACCTCCGGCTTGGCTTTAACTTGACCACGCCTCCTCCCCACTCTGAACTAGACCACATGGTCAAGGGCATGGTCACATGAGCATGTAGTGGAGGTGATGAGACACAAAACAGTGGTGGATTCAGGATTTGGGAGGGGGAGGGGGTGGAGGTGGGGGGCACAAAGTGTGAGAGAAGTTCACAGCAAGGGGGGTGGAGGGAATGCTATAAGCTCTTCCATTGGGTCCGTAGCTAGGGTTAGAGGGGGGGGGGGGATGCTGAAAGCTCACCTATCATGTGAGGCTTTGCCCATATACCTTTTCAATTATGGTATTCTCGGCATTAAAAATCTCATAGTAAAATACAATGGATACTTTTTAAAATTGTAACAGTGGTGGATTCAGGATTTGGGAGGGGGGCGGCCACAAGGTGTGAGAGGGGTCCCCATCTAGGGAGTGGAGAGGGAACACTGTAATTATAGTGAAGGAATTGTATGGGGAGGAGGCTATGAGATGCAAAAATGTATGAGACAAGACAGTGTAGTGGAGGCTATGAAACACAAGCATCTACTGCAGGGCTGAAAGCAACCATTCTTTTTAGTTGGAATTTACGCTCTGCATGCACAGATCCACAGATGTACGAACCCCCCACCATACATTAACTTTTTTAATTTGCATGTCACACCCCCTTGCAGTTGCATATATATGTAAATACACACACATACACACACATACACACACACACACACACTTAGAAACACACAAACTTCCCATGCTCATGTCTCACACCATGGTCATGACTACATGCATCTCATAGCCTCCACTACATGTCTCATATCCTCCCATAAATGCCCTGGTCACCTAGTCCCCACTACACAGTAATGGACTGGGGAGAGGTGGGATGGGCCTGTGCCCTTAGCTCCCTCCCCTTAAAAGAAATAGCTTTAAAGGAAGTTTGGTATGAGATTATTAATGCCGAAAACACCACAATTGTAAAGGTATATGGGGTAAGCCTCACCGGATGGGCGAGCTTACAGCGTTCCCCCGCCCCCCCCCCCCCTCCAGCTGCAGTGGGCATTGACCCTCCCATACCTTGTGCCTTACCCTCCCAAATCCTCAATCTACCACTGCTACATGCTTGTGTCTCATCACCTCCACTACATGCTCATGTGACCCCTTCACTATGTCCTCAAGGTCAGTGCATGTGTGTGTGTGTGTGTGTGTGTGTGTGCATGTACAAAAGTGATGTAACACTTTTTGTCCCTCAATGGTAACATTCTTGCCTTTCTGAACAAGTGATAGGCAGGAATTTATTTTGAAAAGTGTGCAAGCAAGACTTATCTATAATGAAGCCTTTCTTGTACAGGTACTTGTAGTGACTGTGAATATTATTGCTGCCCAATCAGATCAGATGTGGTAGATCTGAGGTACATGTAGTAAAGTTTATATAGACAAGCACCCTGAGAATGTAGCATACAAACTTCCATGGCTTTACCATATATATAGTGAGACAAGGGCATCACAGTGGAGGTTATGAGACATGAGCATTTAGTGCAGGCATGAGATAGGAACATGTAATGGAGAAGCACAAGCATGAATGGTTTGTGTTAGTCAGTGTGTGAAGGTTGTCAAGGGCATGGTCACATGAGTTTGTAGTGGAAGACGATGAGACACAAAGCAGTGGCTGATTTGGGAGGGGGAGTGGCATAAGGCATGAGGGGGGAACGCTGTAAGCTCACTCACTGTGTGAGGCTATGCCCCATATGCCTTTGCATTTGTGGTGATTCAGTATTAAAAATCTCATAGCAAACTACTATTTATTTTAAGGGGAGGAAGTAAGGGGTACAGGGGTACAGGCTCATCTTCCCCCCCCCCCCCCCCCCCCCCCCCCCTCGGGGTCCTAGGAGACCTGCATGGGCATTCAGGGGAGGATATGAGGCATGTAGTGGAGGCTATGAGATCCATGCAGTCCTGCGAGACACAAGCCTGTGAGGTTTGTGTACATGTCTAAGTGTTAATGTGTGTGTGTGTGTGTGTGTGTGTTTACATATATCTGCAAGGGGTGTGACATGCGAGTTAAAGTATTGTCACATAACCTCCACTCATGTCCCATGTCCTTCCTTCTCTATAAGTTCAGAGTGGGGGGAGGTGTGGTCGAGTTTAAAACCACTGCCGTGCTGATAGCAACCCTTCTTTTTATTTGGGATTTATGCTCTGCACGCACAGATGTATGAACCCCCCCCCCCCCCCCCACACACAAAAATGTAGTGGAGGTTACAATACAGTACCATGTAAGAGACACACATGTAGGGTGCTATGGATGTTAATGGGGTGTGTGTGTGTGTGTGTGTGTGTGTGTGTGTGTGTTTACCTGTAGCTGCAAGGGTGTGACATGCAGATGAAATTAAAATATGGTCCATCTGTGCTTTCAGAGAGTAAATTCCAACACAAAATAACACCTGTGGTTTAACTCAACCGTACCTCCCACCACTCAGATTTTACAGTGAAGGAAGGGCATGGGACAGGAGCATGTAGTGGAGGCTATGTGACACAAAAATGTATGAGACAGGACCATGGAATGGAGGCTATGAGACATAAACTTGTAATGGATGCTATAAGCAAGGACCATGTAGCAGAGATTATGTGACACCAGCAGGTAGTAGAGACTATGAAACATTGGCGAGATGATACACAAGCATGTAATAAGACACAAGAATGTTGTTGGAGACTGAGATAAAACCATGTAGCGGAGGTTATGACACACAAGCATGTATGGTTTGTGTGTGTGTGTGTGTGTGTGTGTGTGGAGGGGTTACATATATCTGCAAGTGGGTGTAACATGCAGAAGAAATAAAAAACGGAGAGATATGGTGGTTGGTTAATACATCTGTGCGTGCAGAGCATAAACTTTTCAGCCCAGCACTCGACCCCGCCTCCCCCATGCATCGTGTCTCATGGATCTGTTATAGCATTGTACGTCGATAAATGGGCACGCAAGGAGTGCACTGAACCGACACGCACACGATTTCTATAAAATGATGTTATGTGCGCGCGTATTGGGCTATTCCAGTTTAAAATCGTACTGATGACATACTCTGCATACCTCCGGATAACCACTAGTATTCTAAGATTACTAGCTATTATCCGGTGGTATGCAGATTAGTCATCAGTACCCATGTACGATTTTAAACTGGAATAGCCCATTCACTACTGCTATAAGCTAGTACATACCGTGTTGCGTAAGGCGATGGCAGCTGGCAGTTGAATCCGGCCACGCATTTCGATCGCTTAGCGAATTCCGTTCGCTATAACCAGACTGACGTTTGAAAAGCCGTAGACAAAGGGGAGCCTTGGGGGGGGGGGGGGGGGGGGGGGGGGGGGGGGGGGGGGGGGCGCGTGACATTTATTAAAAATGTATTGGCATAATTATAAAACGTATAGAGATCCTATAGGTCTCGTGAGCCATTCTTAATAATTTTATTGAATGGATTACGCAATGACAGACTTTTATGAATAATTTATGCGCGGTAGAAATTAATATTTTGTCTTGAATTTATTTACGGAATGGTTAATGCCACAATTGTTTGAAGTACATATACAATAATCGGACCGATTTATAGTACACTATAGACAGGTTTAAAATTCAATTTGAAAAAAAAAGCAAGATGACCGCCTATGTATGGGCCATTTCTGGATATGTTTAAAATGCCAGGGCTGGTAGGTGTTTATTGGCATCAGCTCAATACATTGATGTGTACAAATCACGCATGTCTGAGACCGTACTGTTGTCAAAATGTATTGCATTGCAGTGTATTAATTGTTCGTAGGTAGTAGTGCAAGCGCGACTAGCCTGCAGCATTTATTTATACGCATGCAAGCTACACATTTAAACGCTTCCAGCTAGAAATGTATGAGGAGTGTATTCCTTCTTGCTATGCATGCACTTACAATGGATGTTAAACCATCCAGCTACATAGAGCCATATATGGTGAAGAATTCAAGCTACGGTTTAAAAAATTTTATACTTCAGATTAATCGCCCTGTATAGATTCTTAATTATGCATGGGCCCATACACAACCCATCTTAATTCCTTAACGTTAAATCCATGGGCTTGCATGTGAGCGTTTTGTCCTGGGGTTTGAAATGTATGCATTAGTTGAATTGCATGGCATGCATGAAACTGAATTGGACGCTGACTTGCAGTCATCGTCATAAGCAATGTACATGCTATAATGGCGGATGAATCAACAAATACACTGTATAATCTGAACAGCAAATTAGAAGAGATTTAGGTATTACAAATAAAAACATTCTCTATACGAGAAGGTTGGTGGAATATAGGAATCAAAGGTGATGGTGGTGTAAAATGCAAGGGAGCATGCAAGGTTTCTGATTGAAAAGGAAATATGTTGTTAATATTTCAATGCGATGCTATTATAGGTCCATTTCATTTTTCCTTTTCAATCAGAAACCTTGTTCCCTTGCTTTATACACCACCATCACCTTTGATTCCTATGTTCCACCAACCTTCTCGTATAGAGAATGTTTTTATTACTTGTATTTTTCTGGTGGATTTGGTGTTGTATTTAGTTCTTGAAACGTATAGAATCAGGTAGCAAAAACGTCAACTTGCGCGCGCAATCATTTTAGAATCTGCAATTTTGTTGAGGTGTACCATTAGAATAAATATTACACTAGTTCCCAGACTACCTCCGTTGAGAATCAAAGGGTGATAAACGTTAAAAGCATCGACAGAAGCGAAGCCATACAAAACATAGGATAAATGTACCCAAAGTAAACTGATCTCACACTATTACAGATAAACCATGCACCGCAATACACATGAACAAATTTAAGCAACTTTGGCGTTATACACCACATTTCAACAGCGTATATTACAATAAAGCGGAGAGAGACGCAATATCTACAGCTGTAACTATTACAGAAACTATTCCTTCCATTTTAGCGAAATACCCTGCATGCTCATAATTTATCGATCCAACATTTTTCGATGGTGTATCGTACCTTTGGGTGTTGTTTTGTTGGTCCTTTCGGTACCTTGACATGCACTCGTTTGGCAGATCTGGCAGCACCTGGATCTTTCCACTTTTAGATGCTCGAGTGGAATCAGAAATGTCCTTGAGATTGCATAGTAATAAACCATCAAATTTGATTTTGATTGGCTATTTTATAAGTGCGTCATGAACATTGTGATAGCTGATGTAATGTGCTATTTTTAGATCAACACCAAATAAGGAACTACTCGCTTTAGTTAATTGCCCGATCGGTTAGGCGTCTAACAGCCCCCTGACGATAGCCTGCGGACACATCCTGAAGCGATTGATACACTTGGCGTGCTTTACAAACGTTCCTGTCGTCCCCCTCCCCGCTATATGGCGCCGCCCGCCCCCCCCCCCCCCCCCCCTCACACACACACTTACAAATGTTTCGGCCCCAGACACAAACACACGCAAACAATCCTCGTCGATTAATTAAACGCCTCTAGATCTGTCTGGGCCAGTTACATTCGTGTCATTGTGAAGTTACCGCCCGTGTTGCATCATCCAGAATATATCTTTGGTTTCGAATACAATGTCGAACACAAAGCGAACGCTAAGCGAGGCTGAGAATCGAAAATCTAAGTTGCAACGTCAACTGCATTCAAGCGCGCAATCCGCTGCATCGATATAAAGTAGTGTTTTGCACCATCAAGCTCGAGCGAGCCTGTTTCTCTGAGTCACCAGGTCGACCATGGAGCGCACAAGCAGAGATAATTTATATATTCTCTCTGGCGCAATGCATACCCAAATAAATATTCCCTTGTTCTATTCTCACAGATGAATCAGATTCTTCATGTACCATACTCAGTTCTGATTCGTCAGTTGCACACGTTATGCCTCCGATGTCTTCTGTTTCTGAACCGACGGCGTCATTTAGAATCCATCTATTTCTCTCATATAATCTTGTCCTGTAAGTGTTTCTTCTTTTCCGTGTTCACCCATACAATCGATCGTCCGCGGCCGGATACTGTTTCATCGGTACTAATCATTGTGATGATATCTATTTTCCGCTTGATAAAAATTGGTTGCGCACGCTTCCAATTACTAGTTCAGCTGCGAGAGAAGCTTTTCTACCTTACGCCATCTGAGAAACTGGCTAAGATCCTCTATGACCTGTAGACGGCTTTCTTCGCTAGTATACTTATGAATATTCACTGCACATATCAGTAAACTACGACACAGCTGTGGAGTTCTTTTTCTATCATATCTGCTTATGGAGTAGGGATAATTTCACAACCTAACCATACTGAGATTAATTATTTGCTCAAATGCTGTATGTCTAACAAATTAGTCGAGCCACTCCCCCCATGGCGCCCCTCTGTTTGATTAGCCCCCCCCCCCCCCCCTCCCCGCCCCCCCCCCCCCCCCCCCCCCCTTTTGAAACACCGAGGGACGCCACTGATCCCATGCAGGGGAACTACAATTGTAATTACTGATGTATATATGGGACAGTGTCCAGTAAACTCACCCTTCTGGTTAGCTCTTCAATTATGATTTCATGTTTCATGTGAACCCAAAGAGCTTCTATGAAATGGTCCGCATCCTAAATTTGACTATCCTTCATAAACTATTATTAGGCACTGAATTTATAATTAGCCATACATTTCAATGCGAACCACGGGCGTCCCCCAGGGACAGTAGCAGAACCAGGGGGGGGGGGGGGGGGGGGGGGGGGGGGCTAAAATCATATTCACAATTCATTTTCACCATATATGGTACTGACAATGCCTTATATGGTGAAAATTAATTGCGAATATTGTTTCAGCCCCCCTCTGGATCCGCTACTGAGGGGGGAGCCATGGCCCCCCTCTTCGGGATTGAATGGCGCCCCCCCCCCCCCCCCCCCCCTACTTGTAATAAAAAGTTTACATACATGCGCACCCCCCAGTGGTTGAATAGGCTGAAAGCGGACAGCACCCGCCGCCCATTGGTTGAATCTGCCGAAAGCGCGGACACCTCATTGATTGAATCGGCCGAAAGCTGACATCAGCCCCCCCCCCCCCCTCCACTAGTTGAATCGGCCGAAAGCGGACAACGAATTCGCGGCTGTCAAATGGCGCCCCCTTGCCCTATCCTGCCCCCCCCCCCCCCTTCCAGAAAAGCTAGGGACGTCCATGCGAGCGTTACTTTTCTTTTGCTTGTCCTGAAAATGTATCCCAAGGTTATTTTGCTGGACACTGTTCCATAGCATAAATTAAGCCCAATTGACAGAAGGTATTATATTACTACTGCATGACTATCATTCACTAAATCAACATAACTATTAACATACTTACCCCCGTTTGTTTCGCGAAGGTGATTAAATAGGAGGATCGATACCGTACGTAGACAAAGTTCAACTGTCGCCGCCAGCATGCAGCAGTGTCGATATGACATCTGATCCCGTTATTGAGATTTGTCAAGCGATAGGATCTGCGCGGATTATATTATTACACTGGACAAAATAATGGATTTACTATGTCTGAACGCTATGCGTAAATTTATTGCAAATGTGAAAACATATTTACGCTCGCATCTACACGGACGTAAACATTTCTAGTTTTACGCTAATATTTACATTTACCGCGTACGTAAAGGTACAAACATATTTTCATACACAATTGCATGCAATAAGAGTAAAGTCAGCATATATTTACGTATGTATTTGCTCGCACTAGGTTTGGGATCTGGGATCACCTTTACTTGGGTAAGCAAATATGACCTAGCTAGCTTCCAAATTGAATAAAACGAAACCCGGTCCCTTGTTTTCACTGCTTCTTTGTTCATAGAATGACTACATGTACTAGTAGGCTCTGCTATCACTACGAGTCTACGTGGTTAGTTGAGCCAAGGATTATTAACTATTACATGGATTGGAATCCGCTGTACAATCGCGTGAAATTATTTGTCACCATCCTCGTTTCGCCTCGTACGCAGACCGTACAAGTGACAGTTTTTGTTGTAAGTTATATCGTGTTTTGTTGCAATGCATCTGTATAATTTAAAATGGTTCTTTGCTTTAAATGTACGCCAGTAATCGTTAATTTGTGATCAAATACCTCCGAGGACGTTATTTGCACAAAAGGGGGCGGAATAACGCGGGAAACCACATTATCATTGGCTCGCATAGCCTTTGTGTCAGGCTACTTCGCATCGCGTACGCACTAGAGCTTCGATCTGACTGAATTTCAACAGAGCGCACCAACGCCCACTGGGAGATGTACTTTTGCAGAAAGAGCTAGCAAGCTTTCGTGACCTATTGCATGTAAACAAAAATTGAAGTGGTGTGGATTGTGTCAGGCTAGCTGCATTCCCTTACACATGTAGCTTTATAAAATAACGCTGTACATTCACGAATGGTTTCTTCACTGGGAGATTATGTTTTGGACTGTTTATATACTTTTTTACGTATGTTATGAAATTAGTAAGTGTTACACTTATTTGGGTACCTTAATTAGCAACAACAACCTTATCGCCTCTGGCCCTTTCAACGATGCCTTAATGATACTATCCCCAGTTACAAGTCGGATACTTTCTTTAACTATCTGTATGCTGCTTGCCTCGTCAATCGTTGGGTTAGGCGCTCCATTACTCGCATTTGCCATACTACGTGGTACCGAACTCTGGATGAAACGGGGATGGAGAGGGTTAAATGCCACGGATTCCAATCCATGTAATAGTTAATAATCCTTGGTTGAGCGTTGCCCGACCTTCGAATCGCGTAGCGAAGGTCGGGCTACGCCCAACACTCTGTACAAATAAAGGGGGTGATAACGCGATGTGAATGCATATAGGTAGCACTCCAATAAGCGGAGAGACGCAGACAGCCCAACGTATATCTTGAGTGCTCTTTCGCCCTTACTTTTGTATTATAGGGTCCACTCCGCGTTCAGCGCGCTACAAATTAACTCAATGAAGCGTAGACATGCACACATACATGTATACGATACATATACATCGTCTGGCAATGCACACATGTATACACTTTCATACAGAAGTTCCAACGATAAACAGGCCTCTGTATGTATAGTCTCCGCTGGAAACATGCTGTACATAGAGATAGAATGCATATTAATCATATACCGGTATACATATACACATGTACCATGCAACGAATTCCCCTCTCACACATTACACATACACATGGTCAAAGGCTCCGTAGATACTTTCCCACAGGTACCACTTGTATTTAACACACACAGAGAGACACACACATACATACACTCACACACTCACATACACACAACAGACACACACACTTATTCACAGGTGTATCATGCAACCATTCCCCCTCTACCCATGCACATGTACACACGTACACACACAAACACGCACATGTATCACGCAACTAATTTGTACACATAAGTGCCACACACACCGCAACCAATTCCTCGATCCTCCCCACACACACAAACACACACACACACGCCATACGCAAACACACACAAACACACACACACGTGCTACATACAGTGTAATATTATGCAACGAGTTAATTCACCTCTCCCCATGCACATGATTACACACACTGACATACAGTAGCGGTCAAATAAAAGTACACGTAACGTTTGCGTAGCGTTAGCGTCGCACGCAACAAACGTTGACGTACAGTTTGCGTGGGACTAGCGTAGCGTTTTGGGAACGTAGCGTTTGAGGAACGTAGCGTTTTTATGGAACGTAGCGTTTTATAGAGACTACGCCCTAAAGTAAAATTTTCTGATGCTTACATAATACATTTGTAACACAGCGGAATGGTGTTCAAGCTATAAACAATTGCGCGATTCACTACGATTTCAAGGGGCATGAGTCTACCAATAAATGTGAAAGAGGTTCTTCTCCCTCCCTCTTTTCCGTTAGGTATCGTTCCCCACCCCCCCCCCCCCCCCCCACCCCCCACCCCCCCACCCTCCTCCCGCTTTGTGCAAGACATGGCTTGCAATTGCGGGCATGGATTCGATCCATAATAAAATTATTGTACGGGCAATCACGCACAATTTAGTATCAAAAACTGGGAGTAGAGCACTTAAACCTAAATAGGATACAGGAAAAAATGGCATGTAAATTTTAAAACGTGCACCCATCCCTTTCAAAACGGAGTTTTGTCTCATTGCATACATGTACATTGATTAATACGTCATAAAGTTGACCAAATAAACTTTGTTACCCGGTGGTAGCCTGGTGTATTTATACCTGTGCATACGTTACCACTGTCCGGCCAGGCTTATAGGACAGCATATATGTACGCGGCTGCGCATGCACGCCAGAGTATGTTCGAACGTGCATGTTTCCTTTGTACATGCATGTACGTTGCGTCAGAGATGTTATCCCTGGTTGTGTTACGATCAGCTATATGAGTATCACACAGCAACTGTCATCACCAGGCTAGCTATTATATAAAGAGCTAGGCAACGAATGGTATTATACGCAAGGAAAATATGCGTTCTTTGCCGCCATCTCTGTGAAGATCACGCGTGTTGGTGTTCGAAAGCACGAAGTGTAGAAACAACTTCCCACCGCATGTGCGCCCCATATGAGTGCGCTCACCTGTTTTTTATTGTCCCCCCTCCCCCCCAACCGTCTCACTATTAATATACATAGCTAAAGGAGCGGTGACGTAGCACGATGATGATACGAAAAATGAGCGAACGCAAGGAATATGTGCCGAAGTAACAGTACTAAAGTCCTGGACAGCATCGAGGAAGTATACGTTTATGTAGCATGTATTTTAATTATATTCATAGCATATCAATCACCAAAACTGCATACACCTCGTAGAGGCTCCCGTTCAGCACAAAACGGTACAATACTGAACGGTTGAATAATACCACATTCCGGTACATTATAATGGTGTTCTAATTATACCTTTTGTCCCGGTTGAAACATTAGTGTTGACTCTACATGTATTTCCTCTTATGCATGAATATTAGTTGGGGTACACAGGGTGGGCAATGCCCATCGAGCGGACGCAGTGTTTCTCCCTCATGATCACTCACAAACACACACACACGCACACACACACACACACACACACACACACACACACACACACACACACACACACACACACACATACGCATGAAACTGCTCACATCCATCACACTAGTATATTATGTGGAAACACAGGACACCGTGGCTATAACCCGGTAGCTTGTTCACACCCTCCTGAGAGCCGTCCATCTGTAATAGAAGTGGTGGCTTCCAAGCCCCAGCAACGAGTCACACTCTAATTAACACTCTTAAAATAACAAATAAACTGCGGTTGCATTGTTTATTATGTCATTGTTATACTGTGCCCACAATTATGTAACGGAAAAAAAAAATCTACCTCACCAGATCCGAACCCAAAAAAACGTTCATTAAACACACACACACACACACACACACTCTGCCGTTATATAAATAATTATATACATGTAGATAGGTATATTCTTCAATCTATGGTTTTATGTAAGAGGGAGTATAGGTATCAGAACATATGCCTGGGCGTGTCTCTTACACCCAAGCATATGTTGTTTCACTATGTTTCCTATTTCCATTACCAGCAGCTCTCAACCACATAATACAAGAAGTCACAGCTAACTTTATGGGGATTGGCTTATGGTGGGTTACTGATTATTCATGTTGGGTCGCCCCCCCTCTGCCCCCCCCCCCTTCCAAGAATTTCTGTAGTCGCTCGCCCCTGCAATTACGCAATTATAATTACTTCTGAATTTATATTTATCAAACATGAATGGACAATTAGACAAGGAAATGAAAGATTAACAGTATGTGACTGAGGAGACATCATACTCACAGCACCGTCTCAGCATCCAGAGAGTCCTTCAGCTCCTTGTACAGTCTCTGTAGGTTCGCATTCTCCCCAACCAGACCGAGAAAGTCCCTCAGAAAAGCCTGCTTCTGCAGTCCCAACACCACCCCCTTCGTGCTCCCCGAGGGGCCCACAAATTCACCGCAGAACTCCCTCAGACGTCCCTCCATCCCCTCCTGGACCATGAACCGCACGTACGTCCTGCACCAGTGCTGGTACTCCAGGGGGGAGGAGAGCGAAAGGCTCCGCCACACCTGGCCCTCCAGATAACCCAGCGTCAGACGATTCGGCGCCGACCCGCGGAGGGCTGCCAACAGCTCCTGGGATGGGGGCGGGGTCACCCCGGACCCCGCCCTCTGCACCTGATCGAGCGGGGTGCTGTCGGACAACCCGAGCGCAAACTGGGAGCACGACAGCTCCGACTGCTCCGCCGGGTTCCAGAGCTCCACCCACACCCCCATGTCCCTGTGGTAAGTGTATGCTCCCTTGTCAAGCACGAGGACCGGAAGCCCGTTGCGGCAGAGCCAGCTTGACTGCAGCTTGGCCCCACCATCACCACCACCACCCTCCTCCTCCAAGCCACCCACCAGCAGGTGCGCAAATGTCGCCCCCTGGACGACGCACTTGGAGGACCGCATGTCCCACACAAACACGCACGCGCTGCAGGTGACGGCCATGAGGTGGTACCCGCTGGTGGTGATGGAGTGTGGGGGGGAGGGGAGCAGGAAACGCGCCGCAAGGAGACGCCCTGTGCCGGACGAGAACACGCTGACGGAGCAGTCCCGGCAGGCCACACAGGTCATGCACTGGTTGCCACTGGCGACGAGGACGGGGGAAGGGAGGGCGGCCGTCCACAGCACCTGGTCACCCCTCTGGCAGGTGAGCTTCGAGACGAGGTCGGACCGGTTGTCCACCTGTAGAGTAGTGGGTGTGGCTCCAGAGGAGATCTGGACCACCGAGGTCTGTTCCAGTACTGGGACGCTGAGGGTGGGAGTGGAGGGGGCTGCTGCCGAAGACCTCGGCGGCTTGTGGGCGGGGTTGACAACTGATGCGGGCTGCGATGCAGCTTGCTTGGACGAGCCAGACGACGTCGTTGTCGCCTTGGTTACCAGCTTCTTGGTCCTCTTCGCCTTAGGGGGTGGAGTGGTGGCGGATGCAGGCCTCTTTTGGCCTGCAGCGGCAGTGCTGTCATTGGATGGTGCATCGGGCGACTCCCTGGAGGACAGCGCTTCGAAGCTGATGGGTTTGGGAGGGGGCAGGTTAGTGTTTGAAGAGGGTGTGGCTTCTGGAGGCACCTTCTCTGCCGAGGGAGCGATGTCCACCGTGGCAGCAGGGGGCGTTGCCTTCTGATCTGGGACAACGGGTGAGGTCTCCGAGAGGGGGTTGCCTTGCTTCACCTGATTCTCCTCTTTGTCCACTTTGTCCTGCACTTCTTGCTTGTCCGTCCGTTTCTCCAGTAGGAGCGAGGATTGGGCGACGATGACGGTCCCTTTGCTCTTCGGCACGGCACCGGGACAGAACCCGAATGGAAGGGGTGGACCGGAGACGGCGGTGGACTCTGTGCTGACCCTCACCGGGGTGATTCTCCTGCGCCCGTCAGACGTGCGAGACTCGACCTGCTTGGTGAGCAGGACAGCCGGGGGCTCCGATGCAGCGGCCAAGGACGAGGAAGTCGGCACACCATCCTCCGCCAGGGAGAAGGAGGAGGAGGGGGCGGAAGCCTTGGCGGCGGAGGCCCTCTCCTGAAGTGCCAGGAGCTCCGGGTCCTCTATGAGGAGCTGCCCCCCGGCGTGGCCCGCACCCCCGGGGGCCGTCCTCTTGGTGCCGTAGGTGGTCATGTAGAGCTGGTCGACGGAGTCGCTCGGGAGGGTCTGCCCGAGTTCCTTTTCTGTGAAGCAGAAGTGCGCGACAGTCCCGTCAGTGGAGCACACCATGAGGTCGTACCCGTCCCGCCCCCAGGAGAGGTCCAAGATGGAGTCGCTGAAGAGGTCGTGCATCACCACGAGCGGACGCTTGAGGTTGGTGAGCCACACGGAGAGGGAGCGGTCGCGACTGCCGATGGCTATGCAGCCGTGATTGTCCGAGGAGGCTTCCTTCTTCCGGTAGAGGTGAGGGCTGAAGGAGACGACCTCGATGGCCTTCCTGTGACCCACAAAGTCCATCCCCGTCTTCCACCCCGTCCTCTCGATGATGTGCGCCGTGGGGCCGTCGTTGTTGAGCGCGTGGGCGGACACCACGTACCTGCCGTCGGGGGACCAGCTCAGTCGGAGCACGTGGGTCGTCCCCCCGCACTTCTTGAACGGCTCGGAGACGAGCTTCTCTTCCTTCCAGTCGCCCGTCCTCCAGAAGCGCAGCGTCCTGTCGTCGGACTGGGAGGCGATGTACTTCCCCACGGGGTCCCACGCGACGCCCTTCACGAGGCCGCTGTGACCCGCGATGACCGCGTGCTTGTCGGGGAACTTGGCCGCGTTCCAGACGATGACGGTGTTGTCGACGCTGGCGGAGGCTAGGAAGCGGAGGTCGTGGGACCACGCCAGGTCCAGGACGTCCCCGTTGTGCCCGCGGAGCATGTGGACGAGCCCCCACTGCTCCGAGGTAAGCGACCCGCCTCCGAAAGAAGACGACGTCGTCGACGATTTCGCGGTCCCCTGGTAGCGTATCTGCCATATCATGACGAGGGCGTCGTCCCCGCAGCTGGCGAGCCACTTGCCGTCGTCGCGGGACCAGCGTACGCAGTTGACGCAGGCGAGGTGGTTGGTGAGCTCGCAGAGGACCTTGGGGACGTCCGGATTCGCCTCGTCCTCGGGGAGCCGGACGGGGCTCATGCTCCAAATCATGATCCTCCCCGAGTCGTTGCCCTGGCCCCCCGTGGCGAACCTAGAGCCGTCCGGGTGTATATCCACGGAGAATATCGGTTTGCCTTCGTGTCCCACCCATTTAGGCTTCAGTAGTTTCATGCGCGGCGTTGTCTTGACTTCCTCGTTGATGCGAGATGCAGAGGTGGGTGCGCTTTAGTTGGAACTTATAGTTGAAAAATAAATTATTATTGCTTTAAAAATTTTTAAATTAAAAAATTCAGGTTCTAGCATAATCGGTAAGCTTCAGAGCCAGCTGTTGCATCTCTGCATGTCCAAGCTTGTCATTGGCTACCTGAATGTCATTTCTGATAGCTGTAATTAGTTCATCTGACGTGGCGAAGATAAAAAGTTAATTAAGTTGGGCATTGGGCTGTGTATAGATATTTACATACCCAAGGATGCGAATTTACCCTCCTTCCTGATGAAACCTGCTATGCACACGGCAAGCTCTGATCCATAGAAGTCGCTAGGGTACTCATGAAGTATGTGAGTCTCCTAAAACGTGTTGATAACAATGCAGCCACATCAAAACGGCTCCACCTCCCGCTTCCGGTTATTCGAACTCACCATGCTCTTCTTCTCGTTCTGGTACTGTGGGTTCCATCCAATGCTCATCACCATCTTGTGCACCTCGCCTCGGTCCACGCAAGCCCACCCATAGTACACTCCCGCGTCCAAAGACGATGGCACGTGATCCACAACGCTTTGAGGAAAGTTTGCTAAACCAGATGAGAGCAAGTTACTAAGCAGGCCCGTGGTACTGCACAATGATTGTGTAATCTATGCGTCAATATTAGAATTTCAACCGCCTGGCCTCTGGTTTCTTACGCCATCATTGTGTGAGCTGCTGACCTGTTGGTATCCCGAGCTGCTTACTGCCCCGACCAAAGCCGCGCACCACTTCACCTTTCGCCCAGAAAGGTAGTACCGCCTCCATGTTTATGTGACAGAGGGTGTGTGTGATTATGTAGCCGTGTATACCGATGATCAAGTGTGCGCGTAGGCGTAATTTATTATACCAATGAACATTTATAATAAATAAAAAAATACTCACACACTCACACCAGACACACACACGCGCTCACACCACACACACACACCAAACACGCACGCATGACACTCAGTAAACCTATTATAATACAATTAGGGTAGGAGCCTTCGTCCAGCTATGTTTTTGTAACGGGACGCTCGTTGATCCACTTGGCAATCCTCGGCTGGACTTCCACCTTCTTCACTAGCTGAAACAGCGACGGATAGTTCTCCAAAATTGGTTCCGGCCAATTTTTAGAAATCACGTCCAACCAATAGTACACACTGATGTCACCGTACGTTAGCTTGGAACCGACCAACCAGCCGTCCTTGTTTCTGGACACCATCTTTTCGAGATTGGCCAGCGTATCGGTGATCACCCGAGACTCTTCCAACTTTTTCTTCGTCTCGACCTTCCTGGCCTCGTCGCTGTCAAACCAGTAAGACTTAAACTTGGTGACCATATCGGACAGGGCGTCCAAAGCACCAGTGATGAGGGCATTCTCGAAATCGTCGGCTCCTCCGAGGCCGTGCTTCTCCCCCACGTACCGCTCGATGGCGAGGGTGCCGGACAGCGGAGTCCCGTTCACCTCCAACACGGGGAGCGTTCCAAATGGAATGCGTGGCTCCACCGTGGGATAGTCTTCCCCCTTGATGCGTTCGTCGACATACTCTACTCCAGCCTGCGCAAAGATGAGACGGGTGGGCTCTGCACGAGCCTTGGAATTATAGAAGATAAATCTATAAGCAGACATTTCGAACTATTACAATGCTATTTATTATTTACCGCGGTTATATACAGTATCACGTGCTTAGCTGTATACAGTCAGCAAATTACTTTATGCAATCGCACACGTCATTGAATTGTGTGGCGATGGCGATTAGCGATTACAGAGTCTTTGCATTTGACGTGCTTACAGTGTCTTTGATATTATCGAACTCTGAATTAAGAGTCATGCACGTAAAGAATACGTTCTGCCCTTTTGTGTAGACATTAATATTCAATGGAAAATTGACCAACGTCTTTGTTTCAGTGACTTGCATGAATGAAGTGACCGGTTTGTTACACAGCTCTCTTATCTACAATCCCGCGAGTACACGGATGTCATTATAAAATGTAACATTTTACAATGTAATTGAAATTGCAACTCACAATGGTTCAATATTAATTCTCGTCCCTATAGAAACTGAATGGACCATGTACCGCTGATGTCATTCATGAATTAGCACGGTGCAAAAAGTAAGATATACGATACTGTATTCTTTGGCGGATATTTTTAATATACGCGTGAAGCGTATTTTTGTATATACAGCTGTGTTTACTCGAATATACGCAGCGGTTTGAAGGTTTCGCAGTGCATTCTTTTGGTGTATTAATTAGCGCATATTAAATGTACACTCGAATGTAATTTTTACGTTTATAAGACAATTCACGCGCCATTATTTTGGATAATTATTGTCATTTTCGACGATTTACGGAGTTTGTATATTCATTTATTTAAGCTTGGTTAGTTTTTTTTTGAGGGGTTGAGACCTTTTTGTTGCCAACCAGAGGTTGAAGACAACTATTGTGAGTATATGAACCTCCGTGGCTTAAGAACTTGACTATTAACACCCTCTAACATAACGATCCATTTGTATATCATTTTTGTGTACCTCGTCCTCGTGTAACTATGCAATGATGCATCCTTTGCTTTCAACATCCACGCTGTGTAGAGGTATTGTTGAACTAAAGGAATGACGTAGTGATCTCTCTTAAAACATAATCCTGAGTTAGGGGGCGTCTCAAACAATTTTGGAAAAGATAACGTCATCCTGACGTTGGGGAGGGGGGGGGGGGTCAGGCTTGTGACGTCTTCAAGCCTGACCCCCCCCCCCCCCCCCCCCCCAACCCACCCAACGTCAAGATGACGTTATCAGTAGTATTATTTTGTTCAGTACAAAATAATGGCGTCCGGACTCCCACAACCTTCGATATCAATGACGTTATGGGGGGGGGGGGGGGAGAGGAATGGGGGATAATGAAACGTCACAATGACGTTATCTTTTCCAAAATAGTTTGGAGTTGGACGCCCCTTAGATACGCGATCGTATAGATGGTTTTCTCGGCGATAAACCCGCTCTCTTTGTGTACCTGAAGAGGTCTACCAGTATCCAAATGCAGCCAGTTTATACATATCCTACTTCAGCGACGATTGTTGCAAGGAATGGATAGTATTTGTTTAATAACTATGTATGTTTGCTTTTATGCATAGTAATTGGCAATGTTCTCAGGCTGCAGCGCGAGGATTGTTTTATTTTGCAAAGGTCACACGTCATACGTGTGCATAGCACACGCGCATGTGCATAGTCTCTCATGCATGGTCCCTGTCTCAACCACATGTATGTCCACACAGTAATACATCAGTGGGCCTACCAGTGGACCTCACCAGCAGTAGTAGGACCTACACCTATTATACACCAGCGGGACCTACAAATAACATTAAATGACCATCCACTGTTTACACACACTGGCTTTGTGAAAGTATTGCCCTACACACACACACACACACACACACACACACACACACACACACACACACACACACACACACACACACTCACATGCACACACATGTCACATTAAAATTCCTACATACCTCATAAAACCCAAAGAGCATGCCACACCCATCCACACCCACACACACACACACACACACACATACACACACACAGCATGTTTTGCTCTATAACCGTTTTTTTTATCCCTCTTTAGTCGACGTCATTTTACAATTATGAGCAAAATGGGAAGAAAAAAGATATAGTGTATTGTATTAAGAATTCTAGGCACCATAACAGGGTAAACGAACAAAGAATTTCTATTCTGTCAGAGAATTAACGCTCTAAAATGTAACCAGAAATTAGTCCGTTTATATACTGAGCTTCCGAATTATGCAACTGTACATGTGTCACTACTAGTAGAGAGTGCAGCTGCTAGTCTTCCAAGACAAAGCTATTTGTTTTTGATTGTTCTTATAAAGCTCAGGCTAAACCTAGAAGAACAAGGTCTGGCATTAAGGATTAAAGTGCCACAGCCCACTGTTTCTAGACTGTTTAACAAATGGATATCATGCAGTTTTGGTTAACTGTATTACGTTATCAGTTACTTAAACAGCTTAAAGTCTGCACTCAGAACAGTACCATTTACCGTTTGGGACACTTTCCAACTCTAAGCAAACCAAGTTTAAACATTGTATTGGACCCTGTCGGTGTCGCAACCAATCATGCATGCACCTTCAATGTTGGGGTCATCTTCTTCAAGTCCACTGTAGCACCACTTACTGCCTGAAACAGCATTTGGCTGAGTTTCATTTTCGTCCGCTGTAGCCATACTCTGTCTTGAGTATCACTTACACAATACTTCAGGAAGAACTGCATCCTTAGTTCATCGCATGACTGAAAAACTCTTGATTTGGTTTAATACGTTGCATAATAATGCCTTTAGTAGTCCACACAACAAAGTCAGCAAATGATTTCTAACATTTGTGAATCTTGGTAGTAACACACATGTGTTTCTTTTAAATGCAATCCATCTGCAGATTGTTCAAAAAATCTATATTTGCAACGCCATTCTGCAATGAAAATTCACTGCATGGCATTGTAGGGACATTTGATTTCCACAACTCCCTCTCCACAACAGTCACGTGACACAATGCCATCTGATGGCAATGCTCCAAGGTGAGGTAAGGCTTGAAACCGGTTGTGTCGGAGCTCCGGTTAACCGGTTAACCGACGGTTAACCGAAAAATACACAACCGACCGGTTTATTTTATTGAGGAGTTGCAAGTGGCGCCACGTCCATCTTACATTTACCAATAATGCTGGGGGCGAGAAAACAATAAGCGGACGAAAGCGAACAACGGTGAGATTTATCTCTTCATTGTATGCATGGTGATACTTACAGTAATTTTATTATATTTGGAAAAGTGTCCATGCAGCAAAATCACCCCTATATGACACTATCAAATTTTACAGGACAAGCAAAAGAAAAGTAATGCTCTTATTGAAATGTATGGTAATTATAAATTCAGTACCCTATAACTTTATGATGGATAGCCCAATTTTGGATGCGTAAGGACCATTTGCTAGAAAGAAACTCTTTGGAGTTCACGGAAAATTCAAAAATTTGAAAACTTGAAAAACTATCCAGAAGGGTGATTTGGCTGGACACTAGCAACAAGGCGATCGGCGACATTCTTAAGGGTACGCCGCGGACCATCTTTCTTGCCATGTGGCAAAGCCCGAGCTGAGGTTGTGCTGGTTTAAGTTTTATGCATAAATTAATTTTTAAATCGGCAATAACCGGTTGTTTTAAAACGAACAACCTCAACCGACCGGTTATTTTTTTAAACAATCACCATAACCGACCGGTTTTAAAAAATTTTAATAACCTCTTACAACCGGTTTTTTCAAAACTAACAGGTTTCAAACCTTAAGGTGAGGGTATGCAGAGTTCATGTGAAGTCCATGCACTGCCTGACAATAGAAGTTTATATGCACAGACAGCATGGAATGAGTATATTGTACTCGTGCATATTGCTTCTGCTTTGCACCCCACCTGCGAAGGGGATAGGAGATGAGTACAGTAGGAAAATATAGGGAGTAAAGGAGAAAGTGAGAAAGAAAAAACAATCCACAACCTTTTTCTGAGCATTCCTACCTGGTAGCATTAGTATGAAAACGACTTAACTTGATCCGTATAGCAGATGGAAGTTTAAAACGAGAACGAAAAAGTTATATGTGAAACGAGGGATAAAAGGGTTCAGTATGTGCTGCTTGTTTAAATTTGGAAGCTGTTATCCTACCAGCCCTATATTGTTACCACTACTTTGACAGTGGTATATAGCTTTCGTGTTACTTTTTCCAAGCACTGGACTTCCTCTGTTGTAACTACAATAGACGAAAACAGAATAGCAGCCTTCGGATTTGCCTTCTGTCTGCAAAAGTACGTTCTGCTCACAGCAGGACCTATATGCCTGTATTGATACATCATTACACAGGTGAGCCACGGTCTGAAGCTCTGAGTTCTCCACCTCTGATACATTGGGTACAATGGTACTATATTGTGTGCTCACTGCAATTGCATGGCTGGTGTTGGGGAGGCCTGTTCACATATTGCAGCTTTGCTGTATTCTGTGATGACCAAGGTAAATTTGAACAAGCAAACGTCCTGTGCATCAACATTATGCAATGGCTTCAACCATTTCACAAGAATGAGGTACATTAAATTGCATGATGCATTGCATGGATATGTTTATATGCATACTACGCAATACTATTCATTGGTCCATCCAATTTCTCTTATTTAGCTACGTATGCAAATATTCATAGATCTCACAAGTCCATTGAAATCTGTAGACAAAAGCAAAACGCCTGTTACCTGCAATGGAAACATTTCTTAACAAATTGCATGAATCACTTAGAAGAGGAATTTTTAAACAGCCTTACATCTTGTACGTAGCCAGTGCGAAGGTAAGACCACTCTTCAGTACTCTTATATGCTTTTAATGCTTCCTTTGTGTATGGACTAGGAGTATGATTAAGCACATATGTCAGGAAATTCAACATCTGGCCACACGTTGAGTTTATGTTCCCAGCAATCCCGGGATGTAGTGTAAGGATCGCAACAGAGACCCAACAATGCCGCTTTTTCACGCTTTATTCCGTCCGCAACTCCGCGCCATTCCTCAAGTTAACTGCGAAAAACTGTCACATGCGTATATATATGTTTGTCACACGATAATTAATTCAAAAAACCATTGGGGTCTCGGTGGGTGTAGTATAGCATCCCATGCCAGGTAGGAGGGCTAGAGGGGCTCAGCTCCAGGACCTTAGTATAGTTTGAACATTTCTTCAGACGTGCATTCAATCGGAACCTATGCGAGTAGGTTCCATATAGGAATCAAACAGTATCATGAATGTCATTAAAAAAACGTCACTCACGTCTAGCGGGACATTTAAGAATCGGGTCACTTCGCTCTTAGTGGCATTCGAGCGATATAAAAAAGGACAACAGTTCTGCGTTGTATTTGTGTCACAAGACGGTGTACTTTTAGAGAACAAAAATACTCGTCCCCATCGTCCGTACCCAGTCCCACCTAAAATTTCTCCTCCGTCGGCTTCTTCTTATTCTTCTTCTTCTTCTTCTTCCTTCCGGAGAGTATAACTCACGACAGGAACGTTTGTAAAGCACGCCAAGTGTACCAATCGCTTCAGGATGTGTCCGCAGGTTATCTTCGGGGGTCTGTTAGACGCCTAACTGTTCGGGCAATTAACTAAAGCGAATAGTACCTCATTTGGTATTCGGTTAAAAATACCCAATTACATCAGCTAGCTATTTTTAAATGCAATAATAGCCACGTGTCGTGGGCGTGATTCAAATTCTTAATTTTCCCGCACGCTGTGGAAGAGGTATACGCACTGAATCCAAGAGCCTTTTCGGGTCCCTACGGCTCCATGTATAAATGTCCAACCATAATGCCAAATGGTTGAGAAACTGAATGAAGCAGCGATAACGTTATAGGAAGGCTCCTGACAAATATTCAAGGTATCATTTTCTGCATGACGCCTGTGCGTTACTCTCAACTCCTTATCATTCGTTACGCAGCTTGAAATGAAAGCCAAAACTACCATACACGTAAGTACCCGACACCATCGCATATAATTGTTTTGACCGAATTGATTTCTATACTATAGCTTCTTATATAGCATAACTTTCGAATTCTGTCGGTGGAACTACATACGCGCGCGATCAGATACTACGGTATACAGTCTACAGCAGATAATGTGAAGCAAGAGGCTCCAATTAGAATGTGTCTCCCCCACACCACTGCCTTTACAGAAAAAAAAACCCGGCAACAACTAGCCACTCGTACACCTACAGATATGCCAAACGAGTGCAATACAAGACACGACAAGGTGTCAAGCGCGCTACTGAAAGGACCATCAAAGCGACCACCCCGAAGATGCGTTACACCATGAATGTTGGATCTGGACATACATTATAGCATGTATAGTGTATCGCTAAAATATTTTATGCAACAGTTACAGCGGAAGATATTGCATCTCTCTCCGTGCTGTTGTTTGAAATATGTGCACGCTGTTCGCTGACAACAATTTCGTAATAATGTTAATGTGTATTGTGGTGCATAATTTATATCTAATAGTATCAAAGTTGCTGATGACAACGTATTGTGGTAAATCTGATAATAGCGTGAGATCAGTGGGTACATTGTCTGATGTATTATATGGCTTCACTTGCCAGTGGAGGTTTTGTTTTAACTAATGGTTGTTTAAATCACCTGTTTCAGGTCCAGGTCCAGGAGTGGTTCCATGTCCAGCTGCAGGATTAGCTCCACCTGCTCTACCTGCTATATATCCTGGATATACAGAAGTATATCCTGGTCCAGAATATACAGCAGTATATCCTATACAAGATGACATGCTCCTGGGTTATAAATGAAATACTTGTACTTATTGTTTAAATAGTAATACTGTGTGTTTTAATGGTACACCCACACCTCAAAAAATTGCATGGCCACGAGATTCTAAAATAAAACTGTCATTTGACATTCTTGCTACATGGTTACTTTTCAAGAACTAAATACAATACTAAATCTACCAAAAAATGTAGGAAACAAGTGATAAAAACATTCTCTATGCGAGAAGGTTGGTGGTATATAGGAATCAAAGGCGGTGGTGGTGTAAAAAGCAAGGGAACAAGGATTGTGATTGAAAAGGAAAAATGAAATAGACCTATAATAGCACACACAGTTAAACATGACGACATGCTGCTAATATAGGTCTATTTCTTTTTTCCTTTTCAATCACAATCCTTGTTCCCTTGATTTTACACCACCACCGCCTTTGATTCCTATATACCACCAACCTTCTCGCATAGAGAATGTTTTTATCACTTGTTATTATAGCGTCGATGTTGTGCATAAATTCTTGAATGGCAGGGGGATGGTACCGCGTAGGTACATACACAAATTGGAGATATTATACCTAATGCGGACGTATAGATGATTTCGGTGTGAAACCGCGCGTCACGTGAAAGTCATGTGAAAATTCTTTGGAGGGCAAAACATTATAGAGACGTATGGTAAATTGTAATGGATGGGCAGATTGCAAGCGAAAAGGAGCGTTACAAGCAAAAACTAGAGTGTAGGGCTGACACTAAGTGATGACCCTTTCATGAAGGATAACGATCATCGTTTCAGCGACGATATGACGTTGTGGCCGCGTATAGAGTATGGCCATATCTTTGGCTATTTCATCAATCGCCCGGGAACTTATAGTCAAGAGCAGCTGTTATCTTGGAAGCAACTTGAAGCCTACAACTACTTTGAATCGGGCTTCGTGAGGACTGTGTTTGCAATGGGGTTCGGCCAAGGGGACCAAAAGTGCTGTTTGATAAAAGCTAAGGTTAACCCTAGTCAACGCACTGCAGACCAGTACGGTGGCCCGGTAGGTCGCGGGTACGAGCAGCGGTTTGAGAGCAAAAATGAGTACGAGCAACGGTCTGAGAGCAAAATTGCGTACGGTCCGAGAGCAAAATTGCGTACGGTCTGAGAGCAAAATTGCGTACGGTCTGAGAGCAAAATTGCGTACGGTCTGAGAGCAAAATTGCGTATGGTCCGAGAGCAAAAACGCGCAGGAGCTGAGAGCAAAAATGCGTACGAGCTGAGAGCAGTTGTTTACATTGGATTTAGGCATTACGCCATTTGTTTTTTTTTCTTTAAAAAAATGGCTTCCAGATGCATCGCTAGCGTCACCCGTTTGTAACTTTTCCAAGGGCTGTTAACATCCTGAGGCAGCGCAAGGCAGCTATTCTCGATCCCTGATTGCGCACCGGTGTGTAACTGTTTGGTGTGTGTGTGTGTGTGTGTGTGTGTGTGTGTGTGTGTGTGTGTGTGTGTGTGTGTGTGTGTGTGTGTGTGTGTGTGTGTGTGTGTGTGTGTGTGTGTGTGTGTGTGTGTGTGTGTGTGTGTGTGTGTGCGCGCGCGCGCGTGCGTGCGTGTGTGTGTGTGTGTGTGTGTGTGTGTGTGTGTGCATTTCCTTTACATCGGGATGTGTATCTCTTTATTTGTCATACACTGGTACAGTTAAGAGCAGTCTTGGGAGATTTACCAAAAGCACGGACAGCTGTGGTCTTATCTTATTTACTGTGCACTAAGTCGGCTGACTGAAGTGTGTGTGTGTGTGAGTGTGTGTGTGTGTGTGTGTGTGTGTATGTGTGTGTGTGTGTGTGTGTGTGTGTGTGTGTGTGTGTGTGTGTGTGGTTTGTCTGCATCATGCATGTCTATGTTCTAGGCGTTAAAGAAGGGAAGTTTACTTTTAAATCATGCATACTTTCATTTATTGTTTTAATTGGGCCAAGGATCTTGTAACACTCAAGATTGAGATACTAGTAATCGGCTTCAACCGCCCAGAACTCTCTAAGTTGCTGACATGTTGTCCCTCTCTCTCTCTCATTGCGTTGTTGCAGCTTTGATTGCCTCCCTGTCATTCTCAGGCTTGGGCAGTGCTGTTAACAGTAGGCGACGGCAGTGTTCAACACCAAGGTCTCCCTCTCCAATGCCATGTCTGCTCTGGTCTCTCCCATTCCCCAGAGGGTCTTGTCAGGAATGATAATGATATAAGCTCAACATTTCCACATCTTGTTGGGAGTCTCCAACAGAACTTACCTTCTGTCAGTAGCAGTTAGCCCCTCATGCTTCCTCTTGGCTACCGGTGGTCCCTTCCCCTTCTGGTGACCAAAAGGGTTGAGAGCAGTATTGGGGTAGAATGGACACATAGACTAATCGGAAGTATCCAACTCAAGCCACCACCAATGGCCATCTGGTACTCATTGGAATCCAGGTACAAACCCATACCAGGGGAAGTGACCATCGGTAGCCAAGAGGAAGCATGAGGAGCTAACTGCTACTGACAGAAAGTAAGCTCTGTTGGCTGGGGAGGAAGACTCCAAAAAGATGTGGAAATGTTAAGCTTATATCATTATCATTTGACCCTCTGGGAAATGGGAGGGTCCAGAGCAGAGATGGCATTGGAGAGGGAGACCTTGGTGTTGAACACTGCCGTCGCCTATTGTTAACAGCACTGCCCAAGCCTGAGAATGACAGGGAGGCAATCAAAGCTGCAACAACGCAATGAGAGAGAGAGGGACAACATGTCAGCAACTTAGAGAGTTCTGGGTGGTTGAAGCCAATTACTAGTATCTCAATCTTGAGTGTTACAAGGTCCTTGGCCCAATTAATAGTGGGACAAAACAATAAATGAAAGTATGCATGATTTTAAAGTAAACTTCCCTTCTTTAACGCCTAGAACATAGACATGCATGATGCAGACAAACCACACACACACACACACACACACACCAAACAGTTACACATCAGGGATCGAGAATAGCTGCCTTGCGCTGCCTCAGGATGTTAACAGCCTTGGAAAAGTTACAAACGGGTGACGCTAGCGATGCATCTGGAAGCCATTTTTTTAAGAAAAAAAACAAATGGCGTAATGCCTAAATCCAATGTAAACAACTGCTCTCAGCTCGTACGCATTTTTGCTCTCAGCTCCTGCGCGTTTTTGCTCTCGGACCATACGCAATTTTGCTCTCAGACCGTACGCAATTTTGCTCTCAGACCGTACGCAATTTTGCTCTCAGACCGTACGCAATTTTGCTCTCGGACCGTACGCAATTTTGCTCTCAGACCGTTGCTCGTACTCATTTTTGCTCTCAAACCGCTGCTCGTACCCGCGACCTACCGGGCCACCGTAGACCAGGCCCACGAAGCGTGGATCATTCCGCGGTCATCTGGCTTGGTCGTGTGCGCCCACTTCACTTGCATGGCAGGGTAAGTTAAGCTTCTTTTCCCAAGAGTGCACGCACGATGACCCTCTAAAGTTGAAGAACGCCTCTCCTTTTCGCTTTCTTCAGCTTCGATCATCTTTCTTCTATGCTCCGCTCTTGTCTTCCGCGCTTTCATTGCCATCCTTGAAGGGGAATAGTGTAGAGACATAGTCCACGTTACTGGGTTCGTCAACAGGCTTGCCTACAATAAAAACAAATGACTCCCTCACTCAATTGTGACTTCCACACTTGTAACTAACCTGACACAAAATGGTCGCCACAGATTCGCGAGTAGTACTTCGAAGGCTGCCAATCTCTCTACGGACCGCTTGAATCCACCTTCGTAGTCTGCCTTCATTTTTGAATGGAAACCGATGGAAACCTAGGCCCAAACGCTGACCACCACGATTTGTACAGCCAAAAGCACAACAACTCAATACTATTTCACGTACATGTTGCCAGAGATAATATATATATTATCTCTGATGTTGCCCTCCACATCAATTATTCATCGTTTTAGGTCACGCGTTTCCAGGGGAACGACTTCACACCGAAATCATCTATATACATACCAAATGCGGAGGTATACACCCAATGCGGAGGATGGACTGAGGTATACAGTATAAGAAATGTACATCTAATGAATGGGCGGTACACATAATTGATTTAGCCAGTGTGTATACAGTGCGGTAGATGATGTACTTTTGGTATTGTCTGGATGAGAAAGGCCATTGAGGTCTGACGTGTTAATCGAATAGTAATCGAATGCGTAGCAAGGATGTAATATTAATGGTAGGGCCATATAAACTACCATAAATTGCCGGCTGTAAGGATTTGAATGACTCGACCTGATCATTCATTTATACTTCGGGCAGATTATCTCTGCTTCGGGTATCAGCATATGGGGTCGTGGCTGCGAAAAGGGACCTACCTAGCGCATATTACACAAATGTTCCAGGAAGGCGCATCAAAGTTGACGATTGCAATTAAAATGTACGCGTAATTAAAAATTCAGGGCACTGTAAGTCTGTAACTCCATGATGGATAGACTAATCCAGTGCGTAAGAAAGAAGTTGTAGAGAACAGAAGTGCTTCTTAGAATATGAGATATTTGAAAACTTGAAAAAATATGCGCTCGGTTCCATTTCGCTGCCACGATCCCATATTAATAAGGCGACGTCGGTTGCATGCCCTAGTACTTTTAAGTAAACTAAATGCATGAGTCACCCTTTGTTGAATGACAGCTAGTCCTCAAGATGCAATGGCTGTTCCTTCCATATTTGGTTAATGATTTTGGGGGCCAGCCCACAAACAATTAATTGAGCGGGAGAGGCGGAGTCTGCACATGCAGTTGTCACCTAATTATACGAAGTCATACTATGGACTAAGCTTGCTCAGTGCTATTTCAAATGGTTGGGTATTGCTAGTAGTATTAGCATAGCGGTGGTGTAAAAACTGGCAAAACTGAAGGTGAGTGAATCAATGGGCGTGTATGTGGTCGCGCGCGTTGTGCGGGAACACCAGTGTGTCTTTCGCACCCTGCGTCCTGCTAGCTACGGGTATTTTACTGCATTGTATTAAAGAAAATCTACAGCCATAATAACGGTTGCGCGCCTCTGTAGTGTCTCCCATAACTGAACTCTGAAGAATAAAGTTTAAACTTGTCACATAACCGTACAGTGCTGTACTGCTTGTGCCTTCTGGTCATCGCAGCTAACACAGGAGTGTGTGTGCGTATGCTGTGCGTGCGTGTGTGTGTGTGTATGTGTGTGTGTGTGTGTTGTGTTGTGTCGTCGTAAGGGCCATCTTGGGGTCAAAAGGGGGTGAAAAGGTCAAGCGTACATAATCATGACGTCACGGACACGTTATAGTGATGAATTAAATTATGGATGTTGATTATAGGCTGCGCTCAGATTGGGCTGCAAGCAGGAACAATCTAGGTATAAGGTCCTTGAATGGCTGAATGGGGAGAACCGCTATACAGAGTGATGGAGTAATGCATGTGGTAACGTTGAGAATTGTATACATAGTTATAAGTAGTTATCTCACTCCCCCCCCCCCTCCTCAAAAATAAAACTCCTGAACATACAAACATCTATATTCGCACCCTATGACAGTTTATGAGTCCTCTGCCATCTAGAAATGGCTAGGTAGTTCAGCACTGAAAAATTCATGATCAGTCTTGAATTTACTCAAGAGAATTGTGAAGTTTCACAATAAAGGTAATGGTGTTTTTATTAATTAAAGAAGTGTAATTAATGACCCAAGATCTTAATTCATGTTGATTCAAGAGCCTCACGTGTGTGTTGCTTACTGGTGATGTGTCTCTTTCACGTGTGTGTTGCTTACTGGTGATGTGTCTCTTTCACGTGTGTGTTGCTTACTGGTGATGTGTCTCTTTCACGTGTGTGTTGCTTACTGGTGATGTGTCTCTTTCAGGCCTTCGCAATGTCCAGGCTAGCTCGCCTTGCTTTCCAAATGTTCCTGAGGAAGACCTTGTTGACACCAACGGTAAATGGACCCTCCCGAGCACTGACCACTTCAACGGCTACGTCGTCCCCTCTAGCACGCGCAGAGGATCTAGACGCCAGGTTCACAAAGGACGTCCCAAGCTACATGACAGAGATATACACGTGGGCCTACGTCAACCCCACCAACGTGCGACTTTTGGACAACCAGTACATCGTCGACACCTTACTCTTTTTCAACGCTCGTGCCCTCGAGCGTGAAGTTATATCTCGCTTGGAGCCAGGCTGCAAGGCCATTCAGGTTGGACACACCCACGGGCACCTTGTGCCACAGGCTGCAAATAAAATTGGTCCGACGGGCAGGTTCAGTGTGGTTGATGTGACTCCTATTCAAGCAGATCACGCTCTAGAGAAAGTGCAGGACTTCCCGTGGTGCAAAGTGCGCCTTGGCGATGCTTGCATTGCGGAGAACATTTTGCCCAAGGGGGAGGCGCCTCACGACGTGGCCTATGCATTCATGATTTTGCACGAAGTCCCGGACGACAGGAAGTATCAAATTGTCAACAACATGTTGCAAAGTGTTCGTGAAGGTGGACGTGTGGTGTGGGTGGAGTACCATGGCCCGCCATATTGGTACAATCCTACAAGGTTTGTACTATATTTTAGCCCCCTTCTGGATTGTCCCCCACCCCCCCACCCCCCTTTTTTTTTTTCAAAAGAGAACTCATGAAAGTTCTAGCTTGGTTATGCATTCAATTTCAATTAAGATGTGTGTCACCTTTATGGCTTTTCATGTACTTCCTTTCTTTTGTTATTTCAGGTATTTCATGCCATTTATATTCAACTGGTTGGAGCCATTTGCTCTGAGGATGTGGGATACAGAAATCGAGGCCTTTGCTGATAAAGATCTCAAGAAGCAATTTACATGGAGCAAAACCGTTTATGGAGGAAATCTATATCAAGTGGTGGTGGCTGAGAATCGCCAACTATCAAAGCTTTAGGTTGTTACTGTCCATGATATTGAAATATGATTTTTATGTCAGCTGCATAAATATGTCACATGGAATGCTTATACCTCTCTTTTGTGAGCACCACCCACTAACCACAATGACACATAAAAGTAGCCTTTGTGGATTTGGGCACTTTTTGCACTATTAAATATAGTTCCATTTTGTATGTGTTTGTCTATCTCCACTGAAATTCATATATTTCTCATTCATTGCAAGGGTAGCTTGTGTGTGCTCTTTATTGGTAAGGGTATTGTCTGGAGGAAAACGAGTTCATGTTTTGTTGCAGGTCGTGTGTGTGTGTGTGTGTGTGTGTGTGCGTGTGTGTATGTGTGTGTGTATGTGTGTGTGTGCGTGCGCGTATAGTAAGATGGTTAGTGATAGTGAGCAATGGAGGGAGGTTGATTGCTTTTGACAATGGCCATGATGCGTGTTTCGTGTTAGTGGAGGGGATTTGATGGTGAAGGTGTTATGTTGTGTACTTATCTGCAAATTTTTTTGCAAAGCCGGCTTATATTGAAGCATTTCTTTTTCTATTAGAAGTGATCTCATTCTCATGGGATGGCTGGCAGTTTTTTAGTGGTGGTAAGGGGGTAAGACTATGAATATGTAATGAATGGGCGTGGCTGATCAAGGGAATGTAAATATTCATTGATGCTCATGGATTCGACATAGCTACATGCATTGTTATTTGATGTTCTTAAATTACTGCAGCTTGTTCTCTTTAGTGTGTACAAACCTGTTTGACGTGTAGGTGTGAAATGAATTTTAGTTTTTTAAAGGTGGTAAATACCCACATGTCATTGATATATATATTGGTGAGATCATCAAGAAAACTAATGGTCTTCAGCGGTTCGGTATGCCACCTCTTCATCTAGTTACTCCTCCATATGTTTACACACATGGATTACCTAAGCCACTATTTGTTTATCCTAAGGCACTATGTGTTTGTCGTCCCCAAGTCAGTGAATTTCAGCATGATCTGAACATGCTACGTTACCGCATATAATCATTGCCTTGCATGCATGCAGATAGAAGGATAATTAAACAACCACCGCACCACAAGAAGCGGGGGATGAGCTAATATATATAGACCCAGCCTAATCTACCGACGTGAGATTGGCTATATATACGTGTTATGGCGACTTATGGCGTGTGGATAGGCAACCTGGAAAAAAGTATCCAAGAGAAAGAATTGATACAAGCGTTCAGTTCATTTTCTGCTGACATTGCCAATTGCAAGGTGATGCGAAATGAGGAAGGTGAATCAAAAAGGTTTGCGTTCATCAATTTCTATTCGGAAGAGTCAGCAGAAAATGCAGCAAAGGCGATGAACGGCACCATGCTACGTAGTTCTCTAATAGAAACCAAGGGACCAAGCGCCAATCGTTCTGCTGGCTACTCAACTCGCCGTGCGTCGCTTGCAGACTGCTTGTACTATACACGGAGTGGAAGCTGCAAAAATGGAGAGCAGGTTAGTACATCGCAAAGGAGTCTCTTAAAACAACAGAGGAATCAGTAAAAAGTAATCTCGCGCTCGAGGCCATTTTGGGAAGGGACAGAATTAACAAGTTAAGCATGCATGATTTATTGTGTTGGTAAAAGAAGATATAGTGTACGCATGAACGTATAGGCACACGTTGTTTACAGTATTGTTGCAAGACCGCATGCAACTGTCTACGCGTGGACCTGTTTACGCTCCCTTCGTTTGTACATATAAGGGCTTAAATAAATATATTTAGTGGCTGTAGGTACACCGTATGTTTTTATTACTCGTATATAACATTGATCCATGATTGGTCGTATATATATACATGTAGGTGTGTCTCTTGAACACATTAGCATTAATATTGTAATAGACACACCGCATATACTAGCTATAATGAACTAAAAAGTAACGAGCTGGTGTCGGTGATGATATACATTTTATGAAGTGGTTATGAACAACTAACCCATTTAAGAATGAGCATGAAAAATGCATTTTAACAGTACATCGTAACAGAGCATGGACATTGTACATAACTTATTGTCTCTTTATTTATTTTTTACAATTGCAAAACGTATTTTTATTGTTTGTAGAACAACCGATTTAGTGCATTAATTCGTTCGTACTGACATTGCAAAACTATTTGAAGAGGATACGTTCGGAGTTCTAGTGGACAATTTTATTAACTACAATACGATATCAGTATACACAGGCTTAGATGTATGGGTATTATTGTATTTGGATGTATTCATTAATTGCAAGGTAATTGGTATTGATTATGTATGCTGTCTATACATTTCTGTCGCTACATTTTGTCTTGAAACAATATACTAGTATGCGTTATCCACACCTTTTCAGTTACTCCTATCAGCCTCGACCCTGTATGTCTACTAGACTACAACCCAGTCAAATGTTATAGCCACGATGAACATGTGACGGACTAAAATTTTGTTCAACGTTTCATTCATGCACTGCAACGGTGCCATACATACTTGTCGCTTGGAATAAGGAAGAGCTGAATTTACTTGGACCATTGTCACCAGACATTAGCACACGAGGGGCAATTAATGCTCCTGAGGCCTACAATACAATCACGTGATTAACTTCCGCCATTATTACAGACGAAAATTTTGGTCCGCCGAAATTTTGGTCCAGGACCAACAATATTATAAGGAGATTTTGGTCCTGATAAGATAAAATTGGTCCGGGCCTTCCATTTATACACTTAGTGGGCTTGATACTGGGACCCGACCTTTTGCCCGAACGGCTACGCTCAACTATGTCAGCCTTGCATGGTGCAAGAGATACGCGTATGTTGTAATATGAATGGGGCGGGGGTTTATAGGATACGCGCTCGATGCAACGCAACCCACGTCACCAGCAACAGCTGTCAACACATACACGTGCAAACTTCTTCCCGTTGGCGCCTCGCCCGTCTTCAATCTAACAAGCTTGCCCACGTATACACTACGATATAAAAGTACCTGTGTTTTTACGTGAAGCCTCCATAAACCGGATGTATGCTACTTTCAATATCCTGACCAATTTTTCAGCCCGGACTATAATTTCTCATGCATATGTTTGGTTCGGGGGCCGACCAAAATTTTCAGCAATAATTATAATTCTGGTCGAGGACGAAAACTACCGCGGACCAATTTCCAGTGATCGACAGAACAATAATTTTGCATTTCATAATCATTCAGCAAGCAAGGAAACGTAGGATGCTAAAACTATTGTAGCGCTATCAGCAGTGCGCGCAGCGCGTAATTTAACCCTGCGCGGCGTATGCATAAAATAATACCCAGAATATGTAGGCGCTTCATTTTGTTGTACCCCGCATGTATCTTATTTGCTTTGGTGATTGGCATTAACATGTACGGTAAATGTTAGTCCTTGTACCCTGACCCGCGTAGTCACAGCAATGCAACATTAACATCGCTACCTAACGGTGACGTAATACAGCCATTGCTGTGACTGGTACGTGGCTAGCTTGGTTACTGTACCAGTAGATGTGCATGTTGAGCAAAGGAACCGAAAAAGAAACACCCCGTTATTAAGATACAATGAATATACTTAAATATCTAATTTAGAGCATGGGTGATTTGACAAAACAAAGTCTTGAAAGAGTATACTAAGCAGAATCGGCCCCCCACACGGGATGGTACCGTGGTAGGCAATCCATCTTTGAAGTAGTCCCCTCACTCCCCTCCTCTTTAGCAGGAGTTTTAGCCTACGGCATTGATTGAATTTCCACCGACTGAAACAACTGTTCGTAATGACCATTTTATCATTTATAATCTCAACTGCCATCCGGGCTTTGTGTTCTCCATCACTACCAGCGCAGTGAGCTAAAAGATTTAGTCTAATCAGTAAGCTCCGGGAGCACGCCTATAAGCATATCCTGGATTTTTTTAAAATTTTGATAAAATCCTTCAATATTATAATTTGGTTGTTTTTTATTCGGTATCTCTCGCACACATGGGAGTGCACTTGCCGAAATGCAAGTTTCAGTCTTAAATATGAGCATAGATATGCATCGATCCACTATATGTGCAGCACTAAATTTCCTGCAATGGTGTCTGATCTCTCTATGATGAACACTTACAACTGTTATGCCAAAGAAAGTAAATTGTTTCTAAATAAGGCCGCTTGCTCTTATACAGGCATTTTTTTTTGTTAATGAACGCAACAAAGAATGATAATGTACCTTTCATCTGGGAGAAACATGAGGCATATAAGTACTCATTTGCTAGGCAATTTGTTCGCCCACAAACTTGATTTTTTACTTTCCATAGTGCATATATCGCCATAGTGACCAAGCACGGCTCAACAGCCAGGTGTGTCTTAAATGGCTGCAGAAAAAATGTTTCAAAGCCAATTGCCCTAACAGACATCCTGGTAGAAAAGAAACACCAAATGAGAAAGGTTAGCTATTTTGCACATATAGGCATTCTGTTCAGTACATGGTTCTCAGAAACACAGAATGAATTTGAACGGAACATAGAGAAGCTACTTTATGATATAACCAGTCACAAGTGCTCACTGGATACCCTTGTACCTGAGTACATTAAGAGGTTTGGGACTCTTGATACCACAGAATACTTTGGACATCAAAAGTTACTCAATTTGCTTGAAGCAATACCCAATACAGTGCAAGTAAGATTCATACTCCTCGTACACGCATATGTTCAATGCAATTTAATGCGAAATTTTACCCGATAGCTTTTCAAAGAGGGAGATAAGTGGTGTGCTACTTTGAAACCTGTACGATTGTTTGCCTGTGAGCTCAAGGAGCTGTTAGCTGATAATCCAGATGGAATGACAATTGCAGCTGTCAATCCTGCCTACAAAGCCAAGTTTCAGAGGGATTTTGTGGTTGGAAACTATGGATTTCCAAAGCTGATCACTGCCCTTGAAGCTATCCAAGATGTGGTCATGGTGAGTGTGATCATGTAAAGTACTGGTGAGTCTACTATGTTCTGTCTTTGTTCAAAAATTCTTGTCTTTGTGCTTTTATATAGGCACAGTTTTGTGATGTTCTGTATCTGTTTATGTAATTCAGATTCAGGGTACTGGACCAAATCGCAGGATCATGTGGAATGATGGAAATGCTAAAGCTGTGCAAGAACAGGTTCTGCACCTTGTTTAAATTTAAATGAGTAGGAGTGTCATTTTTTTGCACACCCACTAATGACAGTACTATTGTAGTACAATTTGTCATAGGTATTGGAAAGAATGGAAATATATTTCTACATCACTCCTAAGTATATAAATATGCCTTAATATATTGGTACATATAAACAAAGATTGATAGTTTACAAAAAAACTACTATACAAGCAATATATCCATGCCAAGTTTTTCAATTGCAAAACCAGTACTTTACTTAGAACATTGATTTATGTGGAGATAATTGGAGTGACAATTTCCAGCCATTAACTCCATTCACATATAAGTATTTAAGTGCTCGGTTTATGCACACCAATTCGTCCTGTGGGATACTGTTTCTCATGAATTGAACACTGATCAGTTGGTAGTTCAATTGAATCTAAATGCCTACTTGAATCAAATGGTTATCCGCCATTCAGTATTAACATTGTAGCGTGCGTCTTCATCTTTATCCATGCTATTTGTTGCTGTATTTACTAACCTATGATTAGTACACAATATTCCTTTACAACTATCCAAACCAATGCTAAAGAAACCCATCCGGCAAGAGAGGCAATTGCTTTTTCCTCCAGCTAGGCAATCTTATTCTTTCTTATATCAGTTCACATTATTAATTAATTAATGTTTAGCATTCTCAGGATCAATCAAGAAGTGTGTCACATGCTTTGTGTCATATCTTACATGGCATGTTGAGTTACTGAGTTTTGTGGAATTCAAAATTTTAGTGTTATGCTGATATTATTAACTTCATAGGGAGAGAAGAAAGATATGACAGTTGAGCAGCAGTTAATTGGTAAGGATCATAGCATTCTTTTAGACCATTTGGTTCACTGTGGCTCTTAGACATGCTGAAGGACTGTGAATTGAATACAGAGAAACTACTCTGTGATGTACCCAGTCACAAGGTGCCCCTGGATACCTTTGTGTTTGAATACATTAAGAGGTTTGAGACTCTTGATACCAAGGACTACTTTGGATATCATAAGTTACTAAGCCTGTTAGAAGCAATGCCAAATACAGTGCAAGTAAGATGCATTCTTTTTCAAATATATGCATGAAATAAAATTTAAGTACTTTTCTGTACCAATTATTAAATGTATTACTATTTTCTATCGGCAAGCTCTTCAAAGAAGGAGAGAAATGGTGTGCAACTCTGACTGCTGTACGACTGTTTGCTTGTGAAATCAAGGAGCTGTTAGCTGATAATCCAGATGGAATGATGATAGGTGCTGTCAATCCTGCCTACAAAGCCAAGTTTCAGAGCGATTTTGTGGTTGGAAACTATGGATTTCCAAAGCTGATAACTGCCCTTGAAGCTATACAAGATGTGATCATGGTAACTAGGCTCCTGTAAATTGCTCAGTTGCTTCAACCATTCTTGTATTTGTGCACTTAGATAGGTACATTGTTGACTTTTGTGATGCACTAGCTGTATCTGTTTGTCTCCTGCAGATTGAGGGTACTGGACCAACTCGCAAGATCACATTGAAGGCTGTGAATGCTATTACTGTGCAAAATCAGGTACATTGTAGCATACTTGTAGATGTATATTTCAGCTGTTGGCTGTTCAACTTCGTCATTAGTACTATTAAGAATGTCATGCATGCTGTTGCTTCTTTCCTTGAGTAATTGCTGCATCACTAATTTATTAATGCAGAGAAGCACCTGTATACAGCCAGAAACAGACATTCAAGCAAAGGTTGAAAGAAAAAACCATCTTAAGAAACAAAAGTCATGGATGGGCAGAAATGGGAATGATGGAACATATGGGGAAGAGGATGATGACTCACAGCCCAGCAATGAATGGGATAGTGTTTATGGTGCTACATACGGTGCTGAAAGTATGAGTGAAGTGGACGAAGAAGACGAGGATGTGTATGATGATGACGATGAAGATGATGAGGACAGTGAATCTGAAGAGGGAGAGGATGAGAGTGAGTGTGAAGAAGATAAATGTGAGGCGGAGGTGGCATTGGATGGTAGTAAGGAAGATGAGGAAGCAATGGGAGATGAGCATGACAAGAAGTATTCAGGTGTAAAATTAAGGCGTGCCAAATTCTGCCGACTTCAAACTTTAAATGAGGATGACTCTGAATTGGGCTGCAATGAAGAAAATAATGCCACAAAGATTGGTATGTTTATTAGGACAGGTGGATAAAAATTTAGTTCCCCCAAAAAGTGTGAAATTATATTGTAGCATTCTCAAGTCAAAGCATGACTGCTGGAATTCTTTTTGTGGAAAATTATATATGTATTTTAGGTGAATCTGTGGTTGTAGTGCATGTATAGAAATGTAACTTGCACATGGTTTTTTATATCCAAAAGCAGACAAGGCTTCTTCAGTGTCATTGACCCAAAACAAGTTGGAGCCTGTGAGTGTATTTTGGGACATAGAAAATTGTGCGGTACCTGCAGACAAGTCAGCCTTTGCATTAGCCACAATAATGCGGAAGGAATTCATTAAAGGAAAGCGAGAGACTGAGTTTATGTGCGCGTGTGACATTACTAAGCAGAAGAAAGAAGTAATAGAAGAACTGAATAAAGCGCAGGTATGCACAATTTTATGCATACCATTCTACTTGTATTGGTATCAATCTATTCATAAAATGGATAAAAGGGTAAAAATGATGGGGAATGTACTTCAATGGCACGACAATTGTAACCTTATCCAATGATTTAAATAAAAATATTTGGATGATTGCTTATATTTATATGTCTTTTTTATTATAGTTGCTTGGATTTATCAAATTTGTTGGGTTTTCTTCCATGTATCAACAAAACATAGGCACATCTGCATAGACAATTGCATTTTAATTATATTTAACATGAAAATTGACAAAAGTTTCATCTTCTCTGAGACCCCTATATAATTATGTCACCCATCCTAAGGTCACTGTGGTACATGTCAGTGCTGTTGCCAAGAATGCTGCAGATGACAAACTTCGTCAGAGTCTGCGCCGCTTTGCAGATACCTATCAACCTCCTTGCACAGCAGTGCTCATATCTGGTGATGTCAACTTTGCTCCTGAACTGAAGGACCTTCATCATTCCCACAATGTCACCATCACTTTGGTACATAACAGACAGGCATCAGATGCCTTAAAGGCATTTGCAAATAATCTGTTCCTCTTTGATGAGCTTGTGAAGGACTTGGTGCCAGTCAACTTCCAACCAGTACGTTTCGTTTTTTTATACTGGGCATAATTCATGATAGTGAATGGTACTCCCCACTATTCTCTTTCAGTTTTGTACGTAGTTTGATTAAAAACCAAACCCTTAAATGTCATGCTGCAAGCAAGTTCTAGCAAATCCCTATAGATGTGACATTGTATGTTCATAAATTGCAGTTCTAGTGCACTGTTGTCACATGTACTCTCAGAAAGAGTATAGGAATGTGAAGCCAGTTCTCTATGTACAAGTGATGAATGCAGTTGTTCCACTGTTGCAGATAAAATGTTCTGTTTAAATGTTATGTTTAAAGTGTTTTCAGTACTGCACACATCTCAATAACTGCATTCGTTTTCCGGAATTCTTTGAATGAATTAGTTTCATTTCCAGCTATGTTTTTTGTATATGTCATGATTTCCCCATCACACACAGAATCCTGTGGCCTCTAAAATTATAGTGCTTGGTCTACCTGCTATGGATGGTCCAAACCATAGAGCAGATTGTGGGAAGGTAATTGCTCGACTTTCCCAATTATGCGACAATTGCGGCGGAAAGGTGCTGAGAGTCAACAAAAAAAGAAGGAAGGCTTACATTGAATTTAGGAGCTCTGAAATGGCTTTAAAGTAAGCTGTATGTGGTGATCTCCAACCTTCACGATTTACAACATTAAAGCCTTCTCACCCCCATACTCACATGCATGCCTATTTATTTCTATTATCCAATTTTTAAATATCACAGTTACCTTGATGGCAGTTGTTCATCCACAATCCTATGCCCACTAAATGTGTTGTACATATGGATTTTAATGCAGATTATTCTTATTTGTGATGGATTAAACTACAAATTCAGTGTTTTAAAAACACAATTGACATTGCTTTCTTACCATGTGCTTCTTGCCACGTACTTAGCATTAATGCATTGCATATATCACAATCTTTATCATATAAAAAATACTTTCAAGCTCCTTTCAAATAATATAGCAATTAAGCATCACTTCCATTGAGCAAAGCAAAGAAAAAAAATTATATTTGCTAGTGAGTTGTGCATGTTTATTATACTAGATAATTCAACATTAAAAAAATGTAATTAGAACATTTGTTTAATTTTAGAGCTCAGAAAAGAATGACTGGTGAAGATGTGTTTGGTTGCAAGATAAGTGTTAAATTGGAGGGCAATGGCACACAAAATGGTGAAACCAGGATTGCTCAGAATCGTGCTGGTTTTCAAAAGGAAAGCCAACTTCAAGTGCCACCAATGGAGAAAACTAAAGGGCCTGCGCCAAGGCGCAAACAGTCTACCCCTGAAACAATGGTTTCTACATGTATTAACACATGTGATGAGCTTGATGTAAAGCTATTGATCACAGCACGTGCCGACTCTGATCTGCGAAGCAATGTCAATGTGTTGAGGAGATGGCTGAACAATGTCTTCCATGCAGCGTTTGTGAAGGCCAGTGTATATTTAGTTGCCAATACTATATAGATTATATACCTTTATGATAATGAAGTTTCCCATATCTATTTTTTCCACATTTGACATTTCTAATAGTGGCAGGAATTTGAATTACATAGCCGCAACAGTATAACATCCTGCAACATGTTAATGGTGTTATCTAATTTGGTACAGTATATGAATAGCTGCCAATGATAGTTTCGTGTAACCTGACAGTTATCTGCATTGCTGCTTTTTTGATTCCCTGAATATTAGCTGTGCATAATGATGCAATTGGCATGGTTGTGTATCTGTTTAATGTGAAAACATTTTCTTGTCTATGTTCAGGCAGATCACATTGCCTTCTTGTGGAAAAATTATTCAGAGCTCCATGTTCTATTAAAGCTGGATATCCTTCATTCTGCTTCAAATCAGGGAAATGCTGTTGCAGAAAGCTACCAAAATGGTAGTTTGTCAATAAGCATGGCTAGACAGTTTGCAGCTATTTGCTGCAAGGCCATACAGAGTATTTGTCAGACAAAGAACCTTCATTGGGAGGCAGAGGTGTGCTGTTGGGCGGAAGGCGAAGAGAATGGGGAAAGAAGGATAAGGTTAGAAAATTGCAAGTTAATAGCTCACATTGATCATTGCAAGCATCTTATTTGTGATCATTACCATGAAATTGAATGTAAGGAATATATGAATTTTTAACTTTCAGGATGAGCAAACGAAAGCCAATTCATAATTAGGAATTCAGTGCTTTATAAAATATTATATATACCAGAGTCATTCTGTGCAGGATAAATACATCAAGTCCCTTTTCTCAGCAATTATTCCATCATTTTGCAAACATTTTATCAGTTCAAAAGATAAGCTAATTCCATAAAATCTTCTACATACATTTCCAAAACATATTTTCATTAACCATTTCAGTAGATCATAAATCTAAATTAACCAGCCATATGTAAAAATTTTGAAACACCATATATACAGGTCAAATGTTATTGAAGTTCTACTGAAGCAACATTGTGGCTATCTAAGTTGGAAAAGATTCAAGGCAACATATTCAAAATGGTAAGGTTTTTATAAATGCAAGGGTTTATTTTATTGCCTTTATCACGTCATTAGGTTTGGATCTCCAATCAGCGAGCTAATGTTGAAGACAACCTGTAATGGTGCTGTTCAACTTGTGGATGATGCCAACCACAAAAACCAGGTCGTATACCTGTATGAATTTAGTCCCCTTCTGAGGATTAATCCTGATCCAACGAATATTCAGTCTTTCAGAAATAATCTGCTAGTGCTTTTGAGCTCAATGCCTCACAAGAGGATCAAACTTATGAAGTAGGTAACACTGACGTCCGTCTGTCTCATTCATGACATATTTTCTTTTCAATGAATAATGCAGGATAGTTGCTACTTATGTGAAAAGCTATGGACTCATTCCTATGTCCATAACGAAAGGGCCTGACTTGTTTAGTGTCATCTGTAACACGCCCAATGTAATTGTCAGAGGAAACAACGCTCAATTCGGCATCGTTATTGAATTGAAGGGATAGAATGAAGTTCTCACCAAATGTTCTCATCACGAATTAGATTTCTGATTAACTGGAGTAGTGTGCAGATGCAATAGAATTTATTAGGGATGTAGTCATATGTATATATTGCGTACCTTATTAGTTACAACAACAACTAAAAAGACAAGATATCCATGCCAGTTCGTAAACCTCACGACGGATGATCCGATAATGTGTATTTTCTATCTCCTTGGCATATGGTAGAATCAGTTGTCTTCACCACTATCGCTCGCAATGCACGCATTAATGTGTGATCATCCAATTGTTTGGGGCTAAGGGCCCATGATTGCACCATTTTTGGACCTGCCGACTTCACGAAGTGGCATAATGTATGCATGCCCCCCCCTCCCCCCACCCCCCTCCCCCCACCCCCATCCCTCCCCCCCCTCTCCCTCCCCCCCTCTCACCATATTCAGCGTGTCATTGTGTAGGTACTGGAGGCGCCCAATACACTGCTTGCATGCTCCAATAGCTCCATTAGTTCCCTACCAATTCCGATGCATGATAATAAATTTCAAGCACTGGACATTAAATGATCATGCACGAGTGATGCTTAGCTATGACTGGGAGTAATATAGCTTATGAATAATTTTCGTCGCGAGTAACTATTAATAGTAGTGTGACATTTTAGCCGTCATTATATTTATTGCGTAACTTGGTTACCATATACGGCTACAGTGGCATAAACAATGGCAACCACACCCACCCAACAGATATGGCACTGACTTTAGCTCAGAGAGGGCGCGGCTGTGCGTTGGGACACATGGTGGGTGACGCATTGGGAGCAGCGTTTGAAGGTGCGTTACATCAACTGGCGCGATCATGTTGAGTCGCTTGGTGGCCGCCAATTTTACTCCATGGCCATATACATACATACAGGACTTGGTCAAAGCGACGTTCGCAGCCTTGCTAGGCTCACCTGGGGCACCGATCTGGTCCAGGGTCACCTTCTGGCGGTGCCGATGGGTACTTTCACTACGGCCGGCGAACCGGGAGCTTATCGCGAGGCCTCTCTTGTCGGCGACGTTAATTTTGTGCCCACGGGGCCCCCAAGAACTGAAAACACGGCGAAGCAATGCGCGAGGAAGGGCATGTACACCGACGACACTAACGCGTGTCTTGCCCTCGGTAGCTCGATCGTGGAGTGCGGGCGCGTGGATGCCCAGCACGCGGCTCGGCAGTACGCCCTCTTCTTTCGGGACAACGAAGCGTATCGAGGTTGCCCTCCGTCGGCGAAGGTAGTCATGGAGGCTGTTTTGGACGGTGTGCCGATCGAAGAGACTGGACTACCCCCTCACTTCCCCTTCCCCGGTGGATCCTTTGCCAACGGGGGTGCGATGCGGATCTCTCTGCTTGCCCTGCCCTACCGGAACGCTTCGCCGGAGGTGATCCGTCGGGCAGTGACGGACGCCATCTTGAGCAGCCATCGTCACCCGGAAGCTGTGGACTTCGCAGTACTGCAAGCTATGGCGGTACAGTACGCTCTGTCCTTAGCCACGGCCGCAGACTTCGATGCTCCTACCCTCTTGAAGCGGCTCGCCAGCTGCTGCCATACAGATGAGATGCGGCAAATGGTGACCGGCGTAGCCGTTACTCTCGCCGATGTGCCGGAAGGGCCCACGGACGAGCACGGCCTGGTCGATAAATTGGTCCGCACTGTTCGCCGACCAGGCAGCGGCATGGGTTTCCAGATCGCCAGCGTACACATGGCACCTTGCTTGCTTTGGGCGGCTTGTCGCCATCATGCTACGCCGCGATTAGCGGTGCAGACGGCGATAGATTTGGGCGGCGATACGGACACCATTGCGGCCATGGTGGGTGCCATCATGGGTGCGTTGCACGGCGAAGTGTGGTGTACGGATTGGGCGGCAGGAATGGAAAATGGCCCCCACGGCCGCGATTATGCTCTACGGCTGGCGGAGCAACTGTTGCAGCTGGACGTACGTGACTGAAATCGCTCTATATAACATTTGCATCATGCACACAATGCGCATGCGCATGCAAGCAACACTACATGTATGTATAGTGCATCTCACATAGCATGAGAGTTGTGTACGGTCGTACAGGTTTCACGCCCGTGTCATCAATTGCGTTTAAGCAAGTACTTCTGTGGTTCTCATCCTATAATCATATCTTTCAACAGGACAGAATCCTACCAGTACAGTTATTTTGTACATCAATGCGTACAGAGACCAAGCAAAATCCTTGCGTTTCCCTTTCGTACATCCCTATATGTATTTGTATTTTCAAAACTGTATCAGAATCTGAGAAAGGTGCATGTGATGGTGTGGTGCTGCATGAATAGAAGCGGCGCGGTTGCTTAAAACCGAACCTTACGTACCGACGGTACGACACAGTAAATACCGAACCTCGTTAACCGTCGATTTACCGAAGTGACGGATTATAACGTATAAATGACGTGAAAGTGTGACGGGGAAAGACTCCGAAAGAGACATTACCGTCCATGCACTCTCAGTCACAGACGGCCCGTTGAAATTGATTTCAATTGTATCCGCCTACATCAAAGACTGGTAAGGTCACGTGATGAGACGTTACCGTGTCCATGTCACGGTTTCACTGTGACAAGTCATCAAAAGGATGTTCCAACGCGAGGAAAAGACAAGTCAGGAAATGTTCTCCGTAAAGGAAGGTCCTTTAAAAGAAAGCAGGGAAACAATTACAGAAAGCGCCTACAGCTTATTTGGATTGCACTTATTTGTCGTAGGATTCCGAAGTAATTTGTGATGTATCATTGTATGTACAGAGCCGATCCGAACAGATGCAAGTGGCACAAGCTTGTCACCACAGGACATTTTAGTGTCACAAAAAAAATCAGAGGTTTATGTGAAAGTGCATGTGAACAGAATAAAAAGGAAATGAATCGCATCGGTACATGCATATGGATACACATGCATGCATAGCATTAGTACAAATAAAAGGATCAATTAGAAATGATCGTCATAGTCCAGATTAGCCCTATCTAGCTAGAGGTCTCTCTAAAGGATGCACACCAGTATTTGATTAACAACTGTTCATATAGTACATATAATGTTATAATTATAGCGCAAATCTGACCTATCTACTACGGCGCTGCATGCAGCAATACATTGATAGCATTACCTTCTAATCCTCACGACGACACCTGTCCATGCAGTTCACATTCCGTGGGCACCTTTTCCCGACCTGCGAGCACCAAAGTGAAGCCTTCATCCGTGCTGCGGCCAGGCTGTAGTCGGGAGGAGACTTGGTCAGGGCGGCCTTCATCTGCTTAAAACTGCTGCACCCCGGCGCAACCCATGTTAAAGGCCATGTCGACCACGGCTGACTTGGGACCTTTCTTGAGCGAGGACCAGTTGGGCAGCCAACGCGAGACGCAAGAGACTGAGCTTTCCATTTCTTGCCAGAACAGGCGCCGAATCTGCACGTCGTTAAGGCACTTCAAACCTTTCATGACCGCGTCGTAGTCGGCGCCAAGATCAGTGATTCGTGATCGGGCACCCGATTTCTCCAGGTTAAACCCTATCCCAATCGTCCTGAGACCCTTTGGATCAGTATATGCACATCGATGGTAACCTTCGTTCAGCCTCTCGGCTTCGTACGAGTTACAGGATCCTGAGAAGGTCGCCGCTCGAGCACATGCTAACAGGGTCGCCAGAGAGATGTACAGCAACGTTGCCATGAACAACTGGACCAAACAGTGGGCTAGCTGTGAGCTAGGATTTTTATATAACGTTATGTTAACGGCGGAACTGGATATGGCACGCATGCGCAAAAAAGTTCACGCAATTGGCTTCGTTAAAGCTGGAGGTTGCGCATGAAAAGTGCTTGCCTGGTAAGTGGTCAGGCGGCCTAATTGGTCGGCTAAAAACAGTGATGCCCAGCCAAACAATCTTGGCCAATTTGAATTGTAAGTTATGAATAACTGAATACAGTTTTATAACTTATCCACATTAATATTTTTAAAACAAATAACGAAGTTAGTGTTGTATCATAGTCCAAAGTGTATATTTTGGATATGCAGTATTAATAAATATTGTGGAGAAAAATAATTATTGAATACAATCAGTAAACTCACTTCCTGTGTTTTGTAATCGCTACATAACCAATCCTTTTCTGATTGCTATATATTGGAGTTTTATCTAGTGGATAAGCACAACGATCAGTACAAATGTGTGTCTCACAGCATCACCAGCTTTATGTGGTCAAGTAGCAAACCAAGCACGAGGCTTCAAACAGCAATAGCTATCCGGTTCTACCAACCCACGGTAAGTTACTATATATAGAATAATATGTAATAATGAATACTCTTTCAAATGTAGGGATTTGTGAATATTAAAGTAGCCAGCGTGGTGAAGTTTGCAATGGCTTTTTGGATGCCATCTTACACTTAAATACAGTGAGAACGTTAACAAAGTTGGTCCCAAAAAGGATGAAGAGGTGTAGGCATTTTTTATTTGCATGGATGCAATTGTGTTTAATATTGCATATCATTTTATAGATTGCTTAGCAGAAACTGAAAAAAATTAGGACAATCGTGTGGCCAGCAATGTAGAGACATAGTCAAAGCAATACTCTTATATGTCATTTATTAAGTCTCCGATCACATGTGTTTATGTATTTGTTAATATTTAAGGTCATGAAGGATGGCCATGATCATGGATCAAGATGGCAAGATCTTGGGCATGACCTTGGGACAAAGAGGCAAGATCTTGCTTCAGTCATGCCCAAGATCTTGGGCCAAGATGCTGTGGAAATTGGCTGCTAAACCACACCTTTAACTCCACTCAAACCCTCACCTTTTTCTATGGATACTGGAATAATTCATTTAGTCAGATTAAAGCATTACAAAATAGCATGCAGTGGAATTAGCTCACCTTCCACACATACATCCACCTACAAACGTATGAATTCATCCACATCAACTTCTTCCCAGTACCAGAAGTGTAAAGAAAGCAGCCTGAAGGCTGTGTAAGTGTGGCATAGGGCCTGCATGTTAAGGATCCGTTACGGGCTAGCGCAATGTCACCGGACAGAGTTTCCACTAACAGCCAAATACACTAAGCAAGACTGCTCATACACAATTACAACTCGTTTTTAACTTCATGCAACACAAGGTAGTCCGCATCAGTACACAATGAGGAATGTTCTGGAAGGTCGGGGCGCTCCTATTCAGTAGCTTATCAACACCTCCATTCAGGTGATATCTGTACGGATACGACTCTCTGGGAAGGGCTGACATCATAGCTAGCCTGGGGCCCTGACACTTCACATTCATTTCTGAGACTCCCTCTGCACATGCATCCTACTAGCGTGTACACCTTCATCACATTCCAACTTTTCACAAGCAGCTGCACCACGAAGCTATTAAGGAATCCTTGTCTTTGAGCTGTCATATGTAATGTCCAAGATGGAGGGAGACTGCATATGGGTCCTGGTAAAAGTTTGTTTGGGTGGGGCCATTATTTTATGTTTATGAGTGTGCATGTGTGTGTGTGTGTGTATGTGCGAAAGTGTGGTAGTGTGTGGGTTTGTGCTTATCTTGTCGTGAAGACATTTTCAGCATACCTTCAAAAGTGCTTACTAATTTACATTTTGCACACATTCTCACGTATGTGTATACACACACGCACATGACACACACACACATGCAGACATCACTGACTGCACTAGCGCCCATATATGGGCGCTAGTGCAGTCCACATGCTTCCACATGCTTTCAGCTAAACATTTGCTACGGTTAGACACGCTCGAATCTTTTTCCCCAAGAAGACCTGACGAATTAACATAATGGGGATAGGTATTGAAGGCGAAAGCTGAATAATTAATCCAACCGAGCATTTCGGATATTAGCCCTATTGCATACAACCTTCACAGTAACGGGGGAAAAATGCGTCGCATCATGACCAGAAAATCATACATTATAATTAGAAGCAAAGAGTTTTTCCTTATAAAGATAACTCGGCATTGAAATAAAAATATACATTGATATGCATCTTATATGTCGGTCCGCTATAGGATTTGCTGTCCCCCATCGTTTTTCGCGCACATGAACATAATCAATCAACAGTACTAAGCATGCAATTACACATATTAATACGTACTGCTATAACCAGCAGAATTTCGAGCTATTTACATTACGGCACCTCAACAATACATGCATTAACAGCATACGCGGGTTAGTAAAAGCCTTCTAATCTTCATGACATACACTTCACATTCCGTGGGCACCTTTTACCGACCTGCGAGCACCAAAGCGAATCCTTCATCCGTGCTGCGGCCAGGGTGTAGTCGGGAGGAGACACTTGGTCAGGGCGGCCTTCATCTGCTTAAACTGCTGCACCCCGGCGCAACCCATGTTAAAGGCCATGTCGACCACGGCTAAAATACTTGGGACCGTTCTTGACCGACAACCAGTTGAGCAACCAACGTGAGACGCAAGAGGTGGAGCTTTCCATGTCTTGCCAGAACAGCCACTGAATCTGCACGTCGTTAAGGCACACGGAACCTGTCTTGACCGCGTCGTAATCAGCGCCAAGATCAGTGATTCGCGAGCGGGCACCCGATTTCTCCAGGTTAAACCCTACCCCAATCGTCCTGTGGCCTTTCGAATCGGTACATGCACAACGACGGTAACCTTCTCGGCATCTAACGAGTTACAGGGTCCTGAGAAGGTCCCGGCCTCCTCGCTTGAGCACCTGCTAACAGGGTCACCAGAAAGATGTAGATTAACGTTGCCATGACAAACAGACCACACAGCGGGCTAGCTGAGAGCTAGGATTTTTATAAAGCGCTTTGTTTCTATGAATAACGGCACGCATGCGCAAAAAATTGTTCAAGCCTTCTCTTCAGTAGGCAATTTCATGGCTTCCGTTAAGTCCGATCGCGTGCTAGCTATAAATGCTTATGTCTACATGGTTCGAACAGTACTCATGAATGACGAAGTGCAGGTCAATTAATGCAACCTAATACAAGTGCCTGATGAAAGAGCGCTTTCAGACGTGGACGGCTTAGAATTGAGCCCACATGAGCTGAGGTCATGCAGGTTTCATTCCTTAAAAAAAAAACTGTGCGTACTTAATTGCGCTGCTTTTTGATGCGTGCATACATATATACATACACCCATGCAATCATTTGAAGGCTACATGTACATGTATTAGAGTAGAGTATTGACCCACAACGTTAATTAATACTGAATAAAGATATAATTGAAGAAGCATTTCAATTATATCGCCTCGATGGTGTTGATATGTTAGTGTAATGTGTAGATATGCGCATGCGCGGGTGACAGATCCTGTGGGTATTAGCAATGCGATAGCGTGATAAGTGTATGCAAGAACGAATCCAACCACATCTGTGAATCTATAAGCAGATACACGACATGATACATACTGACAGCATGCATGCAACGTTGTACGGTCCTCAGCATTATTAATTTTATGCGTTTTCCATCGCACATGCAGGTAAAGATAAACCCACAGCCTTTGAATTTGTTGCAATTAAACTCCATAGTATTAATCTAAGAATCACATCAAAGAGATTTGTAGATTAGTAACGTTGCCATAAACAACTGGACCACACAGTGGGTTAGCTCTGAGCTTTAGGATTTTTATATAATGTTTTGTTAACGGCGAACTGCATGGTGACGGGCACGCATGCTCAAATAAGTTGTTCAAGGCACGCAATTAGCATCTTTAAGATGGATGTTACGTTTAAAAAGTGCGTGCCTGATAAGTGGTCAGCGGCCTAATTGGACGGCTTAAAATAGCACCTGTCCAGCGGTGACCTGCTGAACAATTCTTTTGGATCTTGGCCAATTTAAATTGTAAGTTATAAATAATTGAATACAGTTTTGTAACTTATCCACATTAATATTTTAAAACAAATAACAAAGTTAGTGGTGTATCATAGTCCAAAGTATTTGAGTTGTCTATTGTATTAATTAATTATGGAGAAAAATAAGCCATTAATTATTGAATGCGATGTTAAGTTGTATATACTCACTTCCTGTGTTTTGTAAATCGTCATGTTTGCTAAATAACCTTTCCTCTTCTAATTGCTATTATCTAGTGAATGAGCACAACGATCAGTACACATATATGCGTCCCACAGCATCACCACCTTTATGTGGTCAAGTAGCAAGAAAGATGCTTCAAACAGCAATAGCTATCCGGTTCTACTAACCTAAGAGAATACTCTTTGACTGTAAGCACGAGAATTACATGTAATATTGAATACTCTTTCAAATGTAGGGATTTGTGAACATTAAAGGAGCCAACGTGGTGAAGTTTGCAATGGCTTTTTGGATGCCATCTTACACTAACACAGTGAGAAAGATCACAACGTTGGTCCCCAAAAAAGATGAAGCTTGCGAATAGGTGTAGGCATTTTTAATTACTTGGCTGAAATTGTGTTTAATTCTGCATGTCATTTGACAGATTGCTTAGCAGAAAACTGAAATTAATTGGGTCAATCTTGTGACTAGAAATGTAGAGACAGAGTCAAAGCAGCACTTTTTAAAATGTTATGTCATTTGTTCAGTCCCAGTCACATACATTAATGTATTTGTCAATGTTGATGGTCATGAAGGAGATGAGATCATGGCCATGATCATGGATCAAGATGGCAATATCTTGGGCATGATCCTGGGTAAGAGAGGCGAGGTATTGAAACAAAGAAGTAAGATCTTGGTACAATCATGCCCAAGATGCTGTGAAATTTGGCTGCTAATCCACACCATCTCGATCTTGGCCATAATCTTGGTCAAGATCACCTCACCATTCTCTCCACTCAAACCCTCACCTTTTCCTACTACCACTTATGAATTATTCCACTGTCCATGCAGTCAGATGTAAGCATCTCATAATAGCTGTGGGATTATATGTGTATGTGCATGCACATTTGATTATTGGATATGGTGGCAGCGGTGGCGAAATGGCAGAGAGCCGTTTAGTGCCACCACAGCCGTTCGACTTCCGAAAGCCTGACGAATGGCCTCGGTGGTTGAGACGTTTCGAGCAGTACCGTGTGGCATCTTTCAACAGAGGACGAGGAGAAGCAAGTAAGTTAACACACTGCTAAATTGCCTGGGTGAGGAGGCAGGAGATGTATTCGCGGGTTAGAAAGAATCTTATATTCGAGCGCGCTCGGTTTAATACTAATAATAGCAGGGACCAAATCAGGGTCAGCCGGTGGAACAGTATCTTTTAGTGTTGCATGCTCTGGCGAGAAATTGTGACTACGGACAACTCCGGGATGAATTGATCCGTGACAGAATAGTAATAGGAATTCTAGATAAAGCAACTCTCCAAACGACTACAGTTGGACCCCGGGTTAACATTGGAAAAAGCGGCACAGCCGCACAGATGGTGCGTCAATCAGAATCTGTTGGGGAACAACAGCAGGTTCTCAAAGGACAGAAGGATGGTGATAAAGTAGGTGTGGACACAGACTTGAATTGGATGAATTCAATTATTTAAGGAGAAAGGTGGCGCAACAAAAGAATTCATCTTCATCCTGTACCAGGATGAAACAGGGAAGTGTCCAGCTCAGAAAATGACTTGCTTTCGATATCATAGAAGAGGACACTTCAAGTCCCAATGTTTTTCCCAGAGGACTGCACAAAAAGTATTGGATAAGGAGGATAAGGTCGAAGGTGGGTATAGGAGCAGGCAGAGGTAGAGACAGTATTCATTGGTCCAGTTGGGGAAGGAAAGAGTTCCCGGGGGGGGGGGGTTCCTGGATGGCAAGAATTCTCGTAAGTGGACTGTCTCTACCCTTCAAGATAGACACTGGTGCTGATGTCACAGCCATATTGGAAGAAGATTACAAGAAGATACAAGGCAGAAGAAAGCTGACTAAACCTTCAAAAATACTGCGAGGCCCATCAAACCAACCATTACCAGTAGTTGGGGAGTTTGTTGGTTCTCACGCATTCCAAGGGAAACACCAGATTTTTTGTTGTAAAGGGTTTGAAGGGAAATTTGCTACTTCCATTAGGTCCATCAATCGGTCTTGTTGTCAGGGTCAATGAGATTACAAGCAACTTCAAGGACAAGATTCTACCCTACTCTGTTTCGAGGTCTAGGAAATCTGGGTGAGCCCTATGAGATAAACTTAAAAGAAACTCCAAACCAGTCTCTCTGTTTGCTCCCAGGAGTGTACCCATCCCTCTTCATAAACAGGTGCAAGCCAAATTAGACCAAATGGAAGCTCTTGGGGTTATCTCCAAAGTCGAAATTCATACTCCTTGGTGTGCTGGGATGGTGGTGGCACAGAAACCTAATGGAGCTATCCGCATCTGTGTTTATCTTAAGCCATTGAACGAATGTGTTCTAAGCGAAGTTTATCCACTTCCTCGAGTTGATGAGATTCTTGCCCAGCTATCTGGATCAAGGGTCTTCAGTAAGCTTGATGCCAATAGTCGCTTTTGGCAAATTCCTCTTGCTCCGTCATCTTGTTTGCTGACTACGTTTTTCACCCCATTTGGATGTTACCGTTTCAATAAGCTTCTCTTTGGTATCTCTAGTGCCCCAGAACTCTTCCAAAAGAGAATGAATAATATTCTAAGTGGTTTGAAAGAAACTTTGTGCTTAATAGATGATGTACTGATATTTGGCAAGACACAGGAAGAACATGATCAGAGATTGGCTGATGCCCTCAAGAGAATTCAGTCGGCGGGGTAATGCTGAACAAAGACAATTGCGTTTTAAGCACTAGTACCTTGACCTTTCTTGGCCAGGATCTTGATAAGGATGGAGTCAGTGCGGATCCTTGAAAAACATAAGACTGATGGTTCAACCAAACAATGTTTCTGAATTGAGGAGGTTTATGGAAATGTTGAACCAGTTAAGAAAGGGTTCCCCAAACCTTGCATCCATCACTCAACCACTGAGAGAGCAAAGTCTACCTGGACATGGGGCCCAGATCAGGAAGAATCCTTTGAAACAGCAAAATCTGAACGGACTATCCTTTCTCTATACATGTATGATCCGGAGTTGGAGACCAAGCTATCAGCCGATGCTTCCTCCAACGAACTAGGAGCAGTCCTCCTTCAAGCGCACCAAGATGGGTGGACACCAGTTATAGTTATATACGCTTCTGTTCATTGACTGAAGCAGAAAACGGTATGCCCAGATAGAAAAAGTAGCATTGGCTATAACCTGGGCTTGTGAGAAATTTTCTGAATATATCTTGGGCGAACAAATAGTGATAGAGACGGACCACAAACCGCTCGTGCCATGCACTCTTAAGTTCGAAACACTTCGATGATCTACCTCCACGGGTGCTACGGTTTCGCCTGAGGTTGATGAGATTTGCTTTCTCTATTGTGCATGTACCAGGGAAGTATATGTACACTGCTGATGCCCTTTCCCGAGCTCCGAGTGGAGTCCCCACTGACAATTGTACTGAATTACAGAAAGAAGTAGAGAGCCATATTTGCAGCGGTTATAGAAACTCTTCCGATCACTAAACAGCAACTCAACAAGTATCACCATCATAGGCGGCCCCAGCGCTTACTTAAGGGAGGGGCCAACCCCACGAAGGGCGCCAAAGGGGGAGGGGCCAACCTCACGAAGGGCGCCAAAGGGGGAGGGGCATTATCGATTTTTTTTTTTTTTTTTTTTTTTTTTTTTTTTTTTTTTTTTTTTTTTTTCATCTTAGTCATTTGTTAATCGCTATTTGTACGCTCAGATGAGTGTTAGTAGCTATTTTACACAGAGTTACATGTAGTAATCATATTGCAACGCTACAATAAAATTACTTATAGGGGCTTGGGGGGCGCCATAACCAGGGGTGGGGGTGCCATGTGCTTGGGGCCGCCTATGACCATGCTCAGGTTGCTGACGCCGAAACTGGAGCCCTGATAAATTATTGCTGGCCAGTGAAATCCAAACTTCCACTTAACTTGAAACCTTACTGGATGGTGAGGGGAAAACTGACACTGCATGATGATCTCCTACTCTATGGAAGCCTTATCGTGATTCCACGGTGCTTGCGTCAAGAGACAATGCTGAAGATTCACCAGGGACACCAAGGTATTCTTAAGTGCCGACTTCGTGCGGAATCAGCTGTGTGGTGGCCTGGTGTCTTAAATGAAGTTGGAGATTTCGTCAAACAGTGTCACACATGCTCTCAGAGGTGTACCCCTCCTGTGGAGCCAATGAATGCGTCTGAACTACCTGACTATCCGTGGCAAAAAGTTGGAGCCGATCTATTTGAGATTGAAGGCGTTAAATATTTGTTGTTGGTTGACTATTTTTCTCGTTTTATAGAAGTTTTTAAGCTGACATCTACTACCTCAACTAATATTATCTCTGTGCTAAAAATCATCTTTTCGAGATACGGCATCCCTGAAAGACTCATAAGTAACAATGGTCCGCAGGTTGTCTCAAGAGAAATGAAGGCATTTTCAGTATCCTATGGGTTTGTGCATGTTTATGAACAGCCCGCATTATCAATAGGGTAATGGTCAGGCTGAAAGGGCAGTACAGACTGCAAAGCGGCTTCTAAATTCAGGGGATGACCCTGCCTTAAGTCTGCTGAGTTAAAGAACCACTGCTGTGCCCTGGTGTGGGTCCAGCAGAGTTGTTGATGGGATGTAGGCTCAGAACTCAAGTTCCACAATTACCCGAACAGTTTATTTCCAACTGGTCTCATTTAGGATCTCTGAAAGCACAGCATGAAAGATACAAAAACAAACAAAAGTATAACTATGATGTACGTCATCGGTCACATGAGAGGGCAGGCTTGAGTGATGGTTCTGAGGTGTCGGTGACAGGAGGCAGTGATAGTGATCCAGTTCCAGGTCAGGTGATGAGACCAGTGGATACTCCCAGGTCCTACATTGTCAGTACTCCATCTAGGCAAGTTAGAAGAAATAGCCGACACCTGGTACCAGTACCGGACAAGATAGAGAGCCATGATGCCGAACACCAGCCATCTCAAGCTACTGAACAAAATCTCGTCCCTGATCTACCTGCTCCAACTCTGGTCCGGGACCCTATAATGACCAGATCAAAAACAGGAACCAAAACTACATGTACCTGTCCTGCGCGATATCGAGAGGACAAATGACGGGGGGAGTTGTGGGATAATACTATTTATATGTGTATGCGCATGCGTGAACATTACATTCGATTATTGGACAATAGCATGCAGTGGAGTTAGTATACTAGCGCTACACCTTCCACACATACACCCACCTACGAACGTATTAATTCATCCACACCAACGTCTTCCCATTACCAGAAGTGTGAAGAAAACTACATGAAGGCCGTGTAACTGTTCGTAGTGTGGCATATGGCCCGCGCGTCCGTTGCAGAGACTAAATTAAAGCTTTTCAGTGATCTTGAAACGTCCCATCCAAAAAAACCTTGGCCATGGTGGAAGGAAAGGTTTATAATGGTGTGAGTTGGAGGGAAAGTGGTGTGTGAGGTGGAGGGAAAGGTGAGGTGTGAGGTGGAGGGAAAGGTGGGGTGTGAGGTGGAGGGAAAGGTGGGGTGTGAGGTGGAGGGAAAGGTGGGGTGTGAGGTGGAGGGAAAGGTGGGGTGTGAGTTGGAGGGAAAGGTGGGGTGTGAGGTGGAGGGAAAGGTGGGGTGTGAGGTGGAGGGAAAGGTGCGGTGTGAGGTGGAGGGAAAGGTGGGGTGTTAGGTGGAGGGAAAGTGAGGGTGTGATGTGGAGGGATAGGTGAGGGTGTGATGTGGAGGGAAAGGTGGGGTGTGAAGTGGAGGGAAGTAGTAGTACTGAGGCAGAAAGGAAAAGGTGGGGGTGAGGTAGAGGGAAAGGTGAGGAAGTGATTTCATACTTGCATTATTGTCATCTGTAGTGGCTGACTGTAACCTCCCTCATCATATAATCCTACCAGCATGTCCACCTTCATCACATTTCAACTTCTCAAACATGGCTGCACCACGAAGCTATTAAGATATCCTTGTCGTTGAGCTGTCATATAAGATGGAGGGAGGCTGCATATGGGTCCTGGTAGAAGTTTGCTAGTGTAGGGCCATTATTTTGTGTTTGTGTGTGTATTCGTATGTGAGTGTGTGTGTGCGGCTGTTCTTGTGAGTGTACATATGCGTGTGCAAGGGTGTGGTTGTGTGTGGTTTGTGCTTATCTTGTGATGAAGACACATTCTCAGCATACCTTCAAGAGTGTTCACTAATTTACATTTGGCACACATTCTCACGTATGTGTCACTAATCCCTTCCAGACTAAGCACACACACCCTCTCACCCACCTAAATACACACACACACACACACACACACACACACACACACACACACACACACACACACACTGCACTCACGCCCATACATGCCTTCCACATGCTTTCAGCTCACCATGTACTACGGTCATACTTGCTCGATCTTGTTCCCATAGAAGGCCTGACAATTAGCCATCATGGTGATACGTATTGTAGGCGAATGCTGAATAATTAATCCAACCGAGCATGTCGGGGAACTTCTTTTTAAAAAATGATATCAGTCTCATTGCATACAACCTTTACAGTAACGAGCAAAAAACGCGTCGAATGAAGAGAAAATCATACATTTGATTTAGAAGCAAAGAGCTCTTCTTTATATTGAAATAAAAATAATATTGATTTATTGATGTATACATTGATGCACCATATGATTGTTTTTGTTTTTTGATTTTTTAGATCTTTGATAATCAGTAATTGATAAGTCCGATATGTTTTTTCTTTCTTCCTACGCTTCTTTGAAGTGAAGGGTGCTTTTAGCGCGCAGCTGTCGAGTAGGTTAAACCGACCCTATAATCACATGTACCGGTGCAACAGGATAATCCGCCCGCCCCCTTAACATTGCTTTCCCTAGAACAAATATTCCATAGGATATCGGACCGCTATATTGGATTTGCTGCCCCCCTTCGTTTTTCGCGTACATGAACATAATCAATCAACAGTACTAAGCAACTACACATAATACGCACTGCTATAACTAGCACAATTTCGAGCTATTTACTTTACATGCATTATCAGCATACGCGGGTTAGTAAAAGCCTTCTAATCCTCATGACATGCACTTCACATTCCGTGGGCATCTATTCCCGACCTGCGAGCACCAAAGCGAATCCTTCATCCGTGCTGCGGCCAGGGTGTAGTCGGGAGGAGACTTGGTCAGGGCGGCCTTCATCTGCTTAAACTGTTGCACTCCGGCGCAACCCATGTTAAAGGCCATGTCGACCACGGCTGACTTGGGACCGTTCTTGAGCGAGGACCAGTTGGGCAGCCAACGTGAGACGCAAGAGACTGAGCTTTCCATGTCTTCCCAGAACAGGCGCTGAATCTGCACGTCGTTAAGGCATTTGGAACCTTTCTTGACCGCGTCGTAATCGACGCCAAGATCAGTGATTCGCGATCGGGCACCCGATTTCTCCAGGTTAAACCCTATCCCAATCGTCCTGAGACCCTTCGAATCTGTGTATGCACAAGGACGGTAACCTTCGTTCAGCTTCTCGGCTTCTAACGAGTTACAGGGTCCTGAGAAGGTACCCGCTTGAGCACCTGCTAACAGCGTCGCCAGACAGATGTAGATTAACATTGCCATGACAAAGAGACCACACAGCGGGCTAGCTGAGAGCTAGGATTTTTATAAAGCGCTTTGTTTATATGAAGAATTGTTTACGACACGCATGCGCAAAAAAATGTTCAAGCCTTCTCTCAGTGCTCAATTGCATGGCTTCCGTTAAGACCGATCGCGAGCTAGCTATAAATGCCTATGTCTGCATGGTTCGAACAGTACTCATGAATGACGAAGTGCAGGTCAATTAATGCAACCTAATACAAGTGCCTGATAAAAGAGTGCTTCCAGACGTGGGCGGCTTAAATTTGAGCCCACGTGAGCTGAGGACATTTGCTTATTTAATTGTCATTCCTTTAAAAAGAAACTGCGCGTGCTTAATTCCGTGCTTAATTGCGCTGCTTTTTAATGCTTGCATACATTTATACATGCACCCGTGCAATTATTTGAAAGCTACATGTACATGTACATGTATTAGAGTGGAGTATTGACCCACAACGTAAATTAATACTTAAGTAAAGGTATATAGAAGCATTTCAATTTTATCGCCTCGATGGTGTTGATATATACTGACAGCATGCACGCAACGTTGTAGGGGCCTCAGCATTATTAATTTTATGCGTTTTCCATCGTGCATGCAACACATGCACGTATAAATAAACTCGCTGCCTTTGACTTTGTTTCAATTAAATCGTAATCAGTGGTTTTATTGCATATCAGTTGCATTGGCCTATAATTTTTATCTTTGGCGTTAAACCCATTTCACTTTATATAATATATCAGCAAGTTGATTTCAATGATGGGATTGGCCAACACTTGAAACATCAGTATGGGAAATACGATCATTACAGTATGCTGAGGTGCAGCACAAAGCATATCTAACAAGTGTTATCTCCAAGTATAACTTCCGTTATCAGACACCATCTGTCTCCTTATTATAACTACTCCATATTGCCTCTTGTGACAGCTGAGGGTCCCACATGTCAGATGTGGTGCTGGTTTGTACTTTTTAAATGATCTGGTTGTACATTTTCTACTTCAATCAAAGAACCATTTCTTGAGTATGATTATGACAAGGATAGAGATGATCACAAAGGGGGTAGTCATAAAAAGGTATTGGTAAGTACAGCCCTCACATGTACATCCATCAGCTACGCTGTCAAAGTATATTAAAATACATATACATATTAATAGTGGATGTATGTAAAATTCTCTAATTATCCGCTATAGATTTGGCCACTAAAGGAGACCACACGCATGCACGCAAATGTACAAGAGTGGACCACTGTCATATTCATTATTGTGCAACAGCAAAAGTTAGTTTAGCGTAAATGGTCTGAGAGACCTACAGATAATGATGACAGAGAATCGTGCATTGCAACATAGCAGTGTTTTCTTTCCTTAAAATACACATCCATGTGTACACTAGCAGAGTATAAACAATCCCTAGGCTACAGGAAACACAAGTTTGCAGCATCAGCAATAAATAAAGTGTAATATGATGTAGGCTACCACCTCACCTCTACCCCCTCACTATGATGCAGTTGAAGTTATTAAAAATGCTTTGTGAATATGCATTGCATCACAGGCATGCTAGTTTTTGCTTTCGTCTTACCTACTATCTTTGCTTCATTCGTAAAACCCATGCATTCAAATAATCCCATCTTCCCTTATTGAGCATCTCATAGTGTAATATGCACAATATTAGATTCAATCAGTATAGATGCACTCTCTCCATTGGGTCTACAGCGGAGGGTCAACAGCCAGATGGAAAGAAAGGTCTCTTTAAACACTGTGTGTTTGGTGTTCTCATCAAATCAGTAATGAATCAGGCAATAAAGCCATCTGTGCTCTGTTTTGGATCTATTACAATACATTTGTGGCCATAAAAAACATTACGCAAAACCTTTATTTATACACCTTGCTTATTTCCCCACGTATTATTTTTCTAGGGGAAAGTATTCCCATCTGGGAAAAGGAAAAGGTATTCCCTAGTTTCTGGCCCCCATGTATCTCTTAGCGAATATTCTATTAATAGGATACATAATTAAATTCTGTGGATATAGCTGTGGCGTCTTTGTCTGGCACAACCGTACTGTTTGTTATCGGGGGGGGGGGGGGGGGGAAGGTTGTTTTAACGCCATACCCTATAGATCCTGGTGTAACGAAATAGCTGAATATGACAGTACAAAACAGTTATTGCCTTCGGGTTGCTATCCTCACGACTATGCAAAGGCAAAGGACCAAAAGCGTGCTTTCCGAAGAAACGTTTCAAATTACAAATTGGAGCGTGACGTTCTGTATCACTCCATAGTTGTTGGAAGGAATCTATCTCTTTGTCAGATCGAAACTGGAGAATGGTTATAACGAGTACCGTGAAACATTTCCCCCTACTTTATATGATTTGTCCAATACAATTAGACAATGTCCTTTAGTCAAGAAATGGATTGATTAATACATGTAACAGTTTATTTCACATTCTGTATGCATCATTTATATTTACTTCGCATCATTTATTTACTTCATGCAGTCCACTTGATTTGGAGCACATTCCTAGGAAATAGAGTCGGGGGGGAAACTGTGTCCATAGGCACTTTAAGAGGCGGGGGGGGGGGGGGGGGGGGGGGGGGGGGACCAACGGTCATCTTTCTCTCAAGAATGATGCAAAACCATGCAGTATTTCTGAAGGCACGGCCTTTTCCCTACAGTTTAAGAACAGAAGTTGAAGACGAACTGACACACTTGGAAAAGAAGGAATCATTACTCCAGTGACATGGAGCAACTGGGCAACTCCCATCGTTGTGGTACCCAAACCAGACGGGTCTGTCCGACTGTGTGGTGACTTCAAGGTAACGCTGAACCCAGCCCTGAATGTAGACAAGTATCCACTCCCACGAGTTGAAGACATCTTTGTGGCTCTGGGGGGGGGGGTGGGAGCAGTATCTTTAGCAAGATAGATCTTCATCGGGCTTATTTGCAGATGGAGACGACTAAGGAACTTCTTACCATCACAACACAGAAGGGACTTTACCGATTCAATCGTCTAGCTTTGGAATAGCTTCAGCACCAGCCATCTGGCAAAGAGCAATAGAACAAGTGTTACAGACTTACAGGGAATTCCAAAAACAGCTTGTCTTATAGATGACATCACCGTAGCGGGGGCCAATGATAAGGAGTATACCTAGAACTGCTGGAAAGGGCCCTCAGCCGTCTGGATAGCGAAAACTTAACCCTGAATAAGAAGAAGTGTGCCATTTTTCAGAAGGAGATCACCTATTGTTGGTATCAGGTAGATGGAGAAGGGTTGCATAAAACTCCAGAAACGATCCAGGCCGAAGCGGACGCTCTATCTCCTGGCAATCTCTCACAACTGCGTGCTTTTCTAGGAATCTTAAATTACTACCACAGGTTTCTTCCCGATCTGTCAACACGGCTGGAACCCTTACATCATCTACAACAGAAGGAATTAAGCAAAATGGGTGTGTTCAGAAGACTGTGCAAAGGCCTTCCAAGAAATCAAACAGCTGATTGCTTCTGACTTGGTGCTGGTCCATTTCAATCCAGAACTTCCACTTGCCTTATCATGTGATGCAAGCCCATATGGGCTTGGGGCAGTGCTGTCTCACATTATGCCTAATGGAGTGGAGAGGCCAGTGGCATATGTTTCATGAACATTGACAACGGCTGAGCGTAACTATGTCCAAATATAGACAAAGAAGCGTTGGCAGCAGCATGGGGGGTGAAACAGTTCCATCAATATCTGTATGGCCTTCATTTTACGTTTGTGACTGACCACCAGCCACTGACTGCCAGTTCTGTCCTGAACGAATCACTTATCTCTGCAACTACAGCATCCAGGTTACAACGACAAGCAGTTTTCCTTTCAGGGTACTCGTACACTATTAAGTACCGGAGGACAACCCAATATGCAAGTGCTGACGCTCTGTCTAGACTACTTGTTCCACATGAGGATTCGGGTGTTGATATGGAAATAGATGTGCTTACTTTGCAGCAGATTGCTCCCGATCACAGCAATGCATTTTAAAAGAGAAACGGGAAGAGATCCCAAACTGTCAAGAGTGCTCACTTATGTTCAAGCAGGATGGCCCAAAACTGTAGAGGACAGCCTGCAGATATTTATTTGACAAACGGCTAGAGCTTACCACAGAGCCTGATGCGGGGAATGCGAGTGGTTATCCCACACGTATACCAACAGAAGGTGCTTGAGGAGCTTTATGGGGGTCATTTGAGTGTGGTTAAGATGAAGGCATTGGCCCGTTCCCATGTGTAGTGGCCTCACATAGACAAAAAGATTGAGGGTGTCACACAACGCTGTGGAGGATGCCAGATGATGGAGGGAGACCCCAAACTAACTCCCCTACATCTCTGGGAATTTCCTGATGGTCCATGCGGAGGAGGATCCACGTGGATTTTGCGGGACTATTTCAGGGAAAAGTTTCCTTATTGTGGTGGACGACTATCCAAAGTGGCCAGAAGTGGTGGCAATGGACAAGACTACCACAGACAAGACAGTGGATGAATTGCGTGCCACTTCGCTCGATCGAGAATCCCACTACAAATTGTGGCGGTTAATGGGTCTCAGTTCACTTCGGCTGGATTTGAAAGATTCATGGAGTTAAACAACATCAAGCATGTTAGATCTAGCCCGTACCATCCAGCCACAAATGGTCTAGCTGAACGCTTTGTCCAAACATTTAAACACGCACACGCGTTGAGAGTATCCAAAGGAGACGGACACACACTGCAGCACCGACTGGCAAGTTTCCTACTGAACTACCGAAACGCTAGGCACTCCACCACAGAAGTGACACCTGTGAATCTGATTATTGGGAGGGGCCTACGATGTAGACTCAGCCTCTTGAAGCCAAGCTTGTGTGATTCAGTGTTTAAGATTTAAGAATGTCACTCGACAGATACTGTCAAGGTCTGCAGCTGCAGTGCAGTTTTGATAAACAGAGCCATGGTGAGAGGTTACAGGCCTGGTCATTCTCGGTGGAAACCTGCAAGAGTACTATCTAAACTAGGCAGCAAATCATACCATGTGGAGATATATGGGAGGGAGGTGTATGGAAGAGACATGCAGATCAGATGACGGCTACGCGTATTGAAAAGGGAACAGTGGATAGTGAGAAGGGAACGACGGAAGTAGCAGAGTGGGAACAGCAGTGATACCGAGGCCAGTTGATGGAGATGCAGCCCTTGCAGTATAAATATAGGTTAGACACTGAAACCGAGGGATCTACGTGATTTAGAATCCCCGAGGGCCCTGGGCTGTAGCGCCCCGAGCGGTAGCGAGGGCGCTACTAAGGGCCCGAGGGGATTCTAAATCACGTAGATCCCTCGGTTTCAGTGTCTAACCAATTTAGACAACAGCAACGCGTACGTAGCAACCAATAAATTATCGCGCAACGCGATAACAATAACGGGAGGGATTCTAAATATAGGTTAGACACTGAAACCGAGGGATCTACGTGATTTAGAATCCCCGAGGGCCCTGGGCTGTAGCGTCCCGAGCGGTAGCGAGGGCGCTACTAAGGGCCCGAGGGGATTCTAAATCACGTAGATCCCTCGGTTTCAGTGTCTAACCAATTTAGACAATAGCAACGCGTACGTAGCAACCAATAAATTATCGCGCAACGCGATGACGATAACGGGAGGGATTCTAAGTGCCAGTGGGAGGGATTCTAAGTGCCCGGGGCACTTAGAATCCCCCCCACTGGCACTTAGAGTCCCTCTCAAGGTTTCTACCGCGTTTAGATACCTGCAATTGACCAATCAGATTGCGCAAATCACTTCCGCTATTGTCTAAGTGCCAGTGGGGGGGGGATTCTAAGTGCCCAGGGCACTTAGAATCCCCCCCACTGGCACTTAGAGTCTCTAGGTTTCTACCGCGTTTAGATATACCTGCAATTGACCAATCAGATTGCGCGAATCACTTCCGCTATTGTCTAATTATCGCTAGGTATAGGCGGGCGATCACAAAACCAGCATGCTACTCAGATCCCGATGTCTGAATGAAAGGGTGGATTGCGGTGTATATGTGGTACTATTGCATATCCTATGTATACATAAATACCATATGATTTGTAAATAGGCTACATGTATCTCACATGTGCATGCTGCCTTGGAGAATCTAATTACATCGGCTTTCGGGAACTTCACAGGTGGGGGGAGGGGGACGCAATTTACAACGACACCGGTACGCGGTTGATAAAACTGGCGTCCGGTTGATCAACCGGATTATTTCCCATTTCACCATCTGCGCATTTATGAATGACTGGACAAAAAGACAGTTTCATAACACCTTTAGCACTCCATGAATTCAGCCCATTGCACTATTTGAGCAGATGAATGAGTCCAGCGCATGGTACTCTCCACAATGTTGGATTAACAGCGTAACACATACATGTATACTCCCTGAATGCTCTTAATACGTACCCAAGCAAGAAATTGAAAGGTTCGCAACCTGCATGAGCTACGAACACAAACGATTGTCTTCATGTGAGTGCGCATTGTTGCTTATTTCAGTGCTGCAACCCATCAAACTGTCACATACATTGAGGGAGGACTGAGTCCACGTTAGCTATAACAATTTAATAGCATTTAGGAACAGTTACATTTTCGATGTAATGAGCTATTCAAGCATTAGAACCGCATGCCTACCGTATAAACCTAATTAAACGTCCCCCATGAATAGCTCATTACATTGAATCCTAACATTACACAATATGGTACATAACCCAGGTGCATGACGTAGGTGCCCGAATCACAAGGGACCTATCACTTTCGGCGAGATTATTATACTTTACCGACCCATGCATCATTATTAATAATAATATTGTTCTGCGTACATGCACATAATCAGTGTTTCGAATGATTCCTCGCAGTGAAAGTAACTCATTAGCACCCAAGTACAATCTGTAGAACCTCGCTAAAACCTAGAGCGATGTAGTTAACATTTTAACCCGGCTGTTCTAGAGATACGTGTGGTAGGTTTAATTACCGGGTTTTTAAACACGGTCAAGGTTTAGCACAAATTGTACTGGGGTCTTAACTAACTACTTTCACTGCGAGGAATCGATCCGTGTGAATCATATGTGAATCTGAAGCAAAACAAAAAAGATAATAAAATGTAAGGGGCGTAGGGTGGTACCCTTTTAAAAATCCCCCCGTATCTGTTATCTCTAAAGTCAGATTAAAAGTGGATTCGTAATTCATTCGTCAAGCTCTACAGTATTGGACGATGGAGTCCATACAGATTTCTTTGCCCCCCACCCCCCCTCCCCCTCGACCCAAACTATCTATTACAAATTGGATGATGGATGAATCTGAAGAAAGAATTGATAATGCATGCAATTATGGTTTTTGTATCATGCTCGCTGACTATTTAACTGGTGATTTAGTGTTTAAAAATGTGTTGTGTTTGATTGGGTGCATGCAGGTCAGTATTTTGCTCACAATTTGAAAAGATACATGTGATGAAAAAAAATGTTTGTGACAAACTATTTAAAAGTCTTACCTAAATCAGAACGCAAAAATAAGTTGCCATTTATAGCAAATGAATGTGATTTGTAGCAACGTGATTTATAGCAACGTGATTTGTGTCCTATAGACAATCGTCACTATCGTCAGTCAGTCGTGCCCAAACCTAGCTGTTTTTTATGTTGTTGTTAAATGACCAATAATTGCTGACTTAGCATGCATAGGCGGATCCAGGAATTTTGGCTGGGTGGTGCACATGAATCTTAATGAAGGTAGGGGCACGGTAAATTACCAGCGCATTAGTTGCTTATACGTGTATACAGCCTCTTTTGAGTACTACAAACAGATGCTGAAAATAATTAATGTCAATTGTGGAAGTTGAAACATCATCAGGAAGAATATTCTGGAGAGCCATTCGTCTAGGGTGCATCCTTGCAAACATATGCATGTCAATAACATCATCATAATCGATCTTAAGGTCATGGTGGAATTGCATTTGCTGCAATTCCATTCGTTCTTTCTTGACCCATGGTTGATTGTATGTAGGTCTGAAGACGCTTCAGGCCACTAAAGCATCGTTCACACGAGCAACTTGTAACAAGTAGTGTGCACACTATTCTCAAAAGTGTATGTATGTTGGGAAAAAATATCGCATCACATTGCTGATTTAGAAGAGTTTTTTGAGGATCAGTAGGTAAGTTAAGAGATTCAGCACCCCATTATGTTTCCCAACATGCAATTTCCATTTCCAAGTTTCCTCCAGAAGGAAGGTCATTGGTCTAAAATGTTGCCCATTCCATGACCTGCTTTTTCTAGTTGGATCCCTCCTTCATTACTGCTGGAATAAAGCTTAACCCTTGGACTACACGTTGCTGATCATTACTAAAGCATTGCTCTAATTCGCTTAGAGTTGATCAAGAAAAGGAATTGTGACTGATCGCTTAGCATATTCCTCTGGCTCCTGAGCTGAAACATTTTCCTGTCCACAACAAAGGGGTGAGCAGGAATATCACCCCCAACTGCTTCACTTTTGGCTCTAGCTAATTCAAACCATTGCAAGTGGAAATCATCACCTTTATCATGTATATGATGAACACTTTGCTTAGTCTGCTGAACATATATACCTGTGACAGATATCAATGCAACTGGAATGGAGACTGATGCTTAAAGGCTTTACCAGTGTAAGACTTTTCCAGTGTACGATAAACTCCATTTCAAAATCAAATTTTGTTATAGCTGCTATTAGACTAGATGTATCTGCGACGGTGTCCTTGTTCCAGTCTCCTTTGGAATGCTACATACTTCATACAGATCATTGAAACTGATGTTCTAAGGCTGCGTGTTGATAAATCCATCGTGTCTGACACAAGTAAAGCAGGGGGGGGGGGGTTCTTCTTACTAGGCTGCACTTGTTCTGTTGATTTCTCCCGTAATGCTTCTTGTCTCTTTGGTGAGTTGTCAAAGAATTTAGCAACTTGGCTTATTATACCCATGACATTTCGTATGGTAATGACATCACAAGCCTCATCAATGGCTAGGTTTAACTTATGTGAAAAGCAATGCACATATACTGCTAGATGAACCTGGGCTTTAATTCATGCTGCAACTCCATTTCTACATCCTGCCATACTGCAAGCACCATCATATCCTTGCCCTTGCAATAGGTTAATGTCATTAGTTGACAATGCTTCACAAGATATGCCTGTTCTGCATGATGTAAACTGAATAAAATCTTATTTGATGTTACACTCATTGTCTACATATCTTAGCACCATGCTCTGTTCTGTGTTGGAAATATCAGCTGTTTCATCAGCAAGGACAGTAAGAAAATTTCTGATACAATAGTTTGTGCAATCCATTCTCCAGTCACACAAATTAGCTCATTCTGTATGGTCTTTGAATTATTCTTAGCATTTTGTGGTGCTTTCTCAAAGTGAGAATTCAAAACCTGATTCCTTTGCTTTACACAGATTTAAAAGAGCTTTGACGTTTCCCTGGTTTCCAATGTCAACATATGAGTCACCCATGCACCTTGATATCATCTGAATGATATATTCTGCTTTCCGCAGAATGCAACACACTCCAGTATTGATTTAAGTACAAGGCGATTTTTTTTCTACCACAGAAGAATGTGCAGAATTTGCCAATTGAATTGCCGAAGGGCGACGTTGTTCCATTATGGCAATAAAACTATGCATATCAGCCATTGCACCTTTGTGAAAGTTGATTTCGGTTGAATGCTTTTGCAACAGTTCCTTTAGCTTTGTAAAACTTTATAAGCCAGGAACATTAACGAGGACCCCAGCAGTTGCCTTTGGCCTTGAATTAGCAAACAAAACACAACATAGGCACAAACCTCCATTCTGAGATTTCGAGTATAGCCAAGGACTATACTCAGTTAGTCATGATTGAACAAAATGTTGTAGCTTTTTGTAATCATCACGAGGAGGAAATACGACATTTGCATCCAGTACATAAAAATTTCTGATCACTGTGTACCTGAAAAAGTAAACATACTCATTATTGCGCGCAAAACAAGTACACCGATTTAAGCATTCTTAACGCTCTAATTCAGAATGCTGGTTTGCAATCATATATGTAGAGATCTCCCATGTCGTACGGAGGATTTAAATTGTTCAATGATAGTGCTGCCCGCCGTGCTGTAACAGTTTGACCGCTCACTCCAGCTGCAGAGCAACATGTCTCGAGTGCCGGCAAAACACATGGGTCACAGCATCAAATCAATTATTGGTTTCGCGACGGATTTTAAATCAATCATTAAATCAACACATCATTTGTCAGTAATATCATGTACGTTTGGTTTGCGCTTGATTTTACTGTCAAATCAATTGTGAATCAATAATTGTATAATTGATTTGACGCGTTTTTCACGGCCGTTCGATCGGAGTCAGAAAGGACATGTAGGTCCGAGGTGTTCCAACGAACTAGCCCCACTATGCATCGAAAGGTTAATCTCTAGCTGCCAGTTCAGGTGATAATGTCTTATTGGTTGCTCCTGGATCTTCATTACAGCCAGCTACAGACTTTTGCACGGGAAATGCTGCCTAATTCATCATCGGCAATCCCAATTTCTCTTCGCTTTGCCGACAATTGGCTGAAGCAACTTTTTAAATTAAAGGCTACTTTGACGTTTCACATCACGCGCCACCGAGGACATATTATATAGAAATGAAATTTACTAAAGTACGTGGTTAATGAATTAATTATTGACTGGACCATGGAAGGGGTGCCCGGGCACCCTAGAACTCCCCCATGGGCATGTCAATTCGGCGCGTTTTCGTAGTATTTACATAATCAGGGCGACGTAAGACACCGCCCCTCGTAGCTATGAATATTTAATTTCTAACTTGGCGGGGGGGTCCGCCCCTTCGACTGAGGCGATTATACAAAGAAGTTTGCCACGAACACATCTTGCTAGGACTAATATTAGTATCGTGGCTATTTCTAGCAAAGCTACCACGGGGTACGAATCCAGAAACGTCTGGCTTACATTGGTCTCGGCATCACCACAAGGCATTCCGCTCGACACTTACATGTAGATGTATTCGAAGTGCGAGCGTTCTTGCGTCAGTGTCGGGCAAGTTTGGCATATGCGCGCTAAGAGAATCCAATTCCTTTGCTGCACTCTCACAAATAGTACCGCTGGTCCTCCTGCAAGTAACGCTTTTTAGCTTCGCTCGGTGACCGTGCCAAAGCACCAGCACTGGGGATACTCCTCGGAGCTTTTTTCTGCTGCAGCGATGCCCAGGTATGCTCTGCCCCTTTGCTTGCCCTCCTCCGCTGATCGCTGCTGGATGATGCTTGGCTCTAAAAAGAACCGTTTTTACTACCGCCCACTTCTTCAGCCATAACTGATAATACTGATTCGTCTGAAAATGGTGTGTTTTTTAAGCTAGATCGATGTTTGACAATGGGAATTCTACTGAATGGAAAAATGAGCTGTTACATTGTAAAAAGGGGCCGACACGAAGCACTAATCATCGTTCGGAACAATAGGGTGCTTCGTTTAGCATGAACCGACCGCTTCGAAAAAAAAAACCTATAACACTTTTAGTCCTAAAACGCTACGTATCGGTCGAAAATATACGAACGGTTTACCGGGTTCAGAATCTAGCTCAGCCAAATGATTTATGCATGGGTTGGTGCTTAAGCTACATCGTAATCGCAATAATCATCCTGATCCGTTATCCCCGGTGAAGATACAGGTCTATAGCAAATATCAGTTGGCAAGACTGCATGGGGTCACAGAAAACGAAAGTTGTAGAACTTGATAATAACAAAACGTTTTCTTTCCTTAAAATACACGCCCGTGCGTACACCAGCCAGAGCACACTCTCACTATTATAGGCTACAATAAACAATAAGGGGGGAGGGGCACCTCCCTCTAAGCTATAGGGTTAGACGTTTGACGCTCGCAACCTATAACAGATAGCGTATAGGGAACTGATTTTTAAAAACATATTACAGTGACACTTCATGCTCAGGCACTAGCTGTTATGTGTATATAACACAATAATTGCAGTGGCAGAAGACGGCCCTTGAGATATTCAGCTTGTTATTTGGCTTTATTTCAACTTCATAATTATGATAATTAATTATATTCACGACCCGGGTCAATCCTATATAGTAACTAATACTTACGTATTGCGTTCTAATTATATACTTAATGTCAATGCGAAACAGCTAAATTTGCACCAATATTCATGTTTCGTTCATGCCTCATCAGCTTTGTAGCCGTTGAATTAAAATTAAACACTGCTGCGCAATTCATACCAATGAAATACATTATCTCCCTAAAAGGTGTATTTCCATCGAATTAGTATGTGGAAAGCCCTGCTTCTGTTAGTTTCCACTGCCCTTTGTAAGGCTTACACAAACGGCGACTTCGAATTGTACCATGTTGATGTGAGGAACTACACTTCGACGTACTCGTACGACACCCTAAAATCCTTCGATGGCCGCTACACTAACAGCAGCTGGCTGCGTAATCCTGTCGAAGGGTATTTATACATGGCGGAAAACATCTCCGCCCTTGCACCTCCTCCGTTCATGCCCGATTCCACCTGGGTGGCGTTCGTTCCCAGTACACTGGGTTACCTGAGCAAGCCACAGGCGGATGCCATCGGTAGCGCAGGGTACTCGCTCCTTCTGGTGGACGGCGCCTTGCAGATCGACGGCGATATTGTGACGAAGGGCGCGAAAGTATCCTTGGTGATCATTAAAAACGCCACGGAATTCTTCACTGCTCTTCCCACTAATAGCATGTCCATAAGGGTCAGTGTATACCCAATAGGAGGGATTGTTCTGTGCTATTGTGGAGTGGCGGAGACTGGTGTAGTCTATGTTATCATCGTTGCTCTAATCACAATCGCGATCTTCGGTGGATGCTTCTGTTACTGCTGTTATCGCTATAAGATGGCGCGAGGTCATGCAAGATACCACACAGTGCCCTGGAGGAACGCAGCGCGCGCAAGATGGCAGCTGAAATGTTCGACACGATGCACCTGCCTAAGGAAAGTGCCAATGCTGACCACGGTGTCTGCTGCGTTTGCCTGTGCAACATCGATAGCCCAAATGAATGCAAGTCTCTTCCATGCAATCACCGCTTTCATCCGGCTTGCATCGACGAATGGTTGGTGGAATATAAATTTTCTTGTCCCGCCTGCAGGCAAAACCCGCTTAATATACTGGCATGACTATTTGTTAGGATGTCATGTTGAGATTTTAGACACATCCTATCGAATGGCGTATCAGTTGTATCATCACATGCGCATGCAGTTTGGTGTTGGTTCAGATTATGTAATTAATTATGTATTGCTGCAAATGATATATACAGTATGATTCAATTATTTAGTAATTTGGGGCCTTTGCCACTAGTGAGATAATATACTGGTGTGAGGTGGGGTGGTCTAATAATGTGCGGTGGAAACATCCAATTCAACAAGGGGTAAAACCATTTTTATACGAGACGGTTGGGTGGTATATTCGAATCAAAGTTGATGGTGGTGTAAAACGCAAGGGAACAAGGCTTCTGATTGAAAAGGAATAATGAAGTATTAGCACATGCTAATATAGGTCTATATTCATTTTCAATCAGAAGTCTTGCTCCCTTACACCACCACCATCGCCTTTGACTCCTATATACCACCAACCTCGTGTAAAAAAATGATTTTATCCCTTGTTGAATTGGAAAGAGGAGGAGGAGGAGGAGGAGGGGGAGGAGGAGGAAGAGGGGGAGGAGGAGGAGGAGGAGGAGGGGGAGGAGGAGGAGGGGGAGGAGGAGGAGGGGGAGGAGGAGGAATAGGATGTGGAGGATGAGGAGGAGGTAATGGTGAAGGGGGAAGAGGGGGGAGGTGGATGAGGAGGAGGAGAATGAGAATAAGAAAAATAATAAGAATAAGAATAAGAATGGCGGTGAATTACAGTTTGACTGGGTACGAGGCTTGTTGTTCTTTAACCTTTAATCTCCAACCTTTCTAGATCTAGGACGATCATCCTAGTCTAGGACGACTAACCAAGCTGCTGAAAATAAGGAACGCCTATAATTTTGAAAATTCTGAAACAGCTCTGAAATAAGTCCATGCTACTTAGAAATGGTTTTTTTTTCCATTATGGTTTATCCGTGTCACGAGATAAAAGCATCCAAACATTGCGCATCCGTCAATTTGCGGGCATTACCGCGAAAATGGGAAAGAACTTCGCCGTCGATGAGGCTGTTGATTTGTAGGAAAGATTAAAAGGAATCTGATTTGTTCTAGAAGTGTTGTGCATGTCGTAGGAGCATGTCATAAGTGTCGGATTAACTTTAAGTGGTCAAACGACACGACCACAGACGAGGGCGTTCATAAAGATAGCTTAGTTGGAGAGATCAGGCGGTACAATAAGCAGAAGAGCTGTGATCTTGGTGAGAATGCTGAATACTTGAAGGTTATTCAGAGGCCTCTACTAGTCACAAGGAAAGCTACAGCGCCCTCAGCAGTAATGAGGTGCCGACAAGAGAAGCGATCAAAGAGAACAGGTTTGTATAAACGGGGGGGGCGGGGGCGTGGTTCATGCGATATGGAATTACTTTCGCATGACTTTGTTACGATTAGGGACGAAATGGAGAATGACCAGTACAGCCGGACTACTTAGGGGGAGGGCTGCAATCCATCGAACTATTACATACATTGAGGGAGAATTGAGTCCACGTTAGCTACATTTTAAAAGCATTTAGGAACAGTTAGCACAGAATAATCTTCGATGTAATGAGCTATTCAAGTAGTGACCCCACTTTATTATTCAAGCATTAGAACCGCATGCCTACCGTATATAATCCCAATTAAACGTCCCATTGAATAGCTCATTACAATGAATCCTAACATCACACAATATGGTACATAACCCAGATGCATGACGTAGGTGCCCGAATCACAAGGGACCTATCACTTTCGGCGAGATTAATATACTTTACCGACCCATCATGCGCCTATAATCACATGAGTGTACCTTATACTGTTCTGCGTACATGTAGGGTATGGTTTTGCTGCAGTGGTAGGAGGAAGTGGCATAGTGCAGCAGATACTCTGTACTGCCGTCATGCATGCACAGAATAACATTATTGTAATAATAACGAGTCGGTAGCATTGAATGTCTCTATACAAAGGGGCTGTTTGCATGAGAATTGGCAGTACAACCAAAAAAGTGGTCTATCACTTGGTTATTTGAAGAAGGAACTGTTCAAGTTTAGTCTAACTGCATCAATTATGGCATCATGCATGTCGTGCCATCTTTTTACGTACAAGTCCTTTGTATTTTGCACCGCTAGCTCAAATTTACACAGTTTCAGAGCTTCAGAAGGTTGTGTAAAGTCCACAATGATTTGATGAATTCACCATCCCTTGGTATCCATACATCCATTGATTTGCCCCATTGTTGCTGCCACGCCTATCATTGCATGATACACCAGGTTTAAGTAATTATAATTATGCTGCTGGGTATCTAAGGAGAATTGGCCAGGGAATGTGTGGTTGATTCCCCCGGAGCAGGATCAATATGAATTTCCTTCAGATGAAAACTAAATCAGCTTTATTTGGGTGCCATTTGAAATGCTTCTATGTGTTGGTTGCAGCAATTTTGCTACAAACAGTTTTGTATTAAAAATACACCTTACAAGATGTTAGCCACTAACAAACAACATTGAAAACATTATATTACATCTGATTAACAGCTAATTGTATTCATTATATTCTAACAATATTTGATATCATTAAACTAACATGTAAATACAAAATGCATGCAAATCATTTATGGTGCAGGCAGATATCTATTTTCGTAGTTTCATAGGGGAGAAAGGGTTAAATCCTAATTTGTTTACAAAATATATTTGTTACATTAGATTATTGCTTTTATAAAAAGTCCATGTTTAACTCTTTATAAATAACTACATAATTAATTAATAAAACTTGCATATTAAAATCACAACATGTAATTGGTTAATTAATTTGAGAAAAGAGCACTAACTAGCAGAACCATAAAGGATTGGATCTGGCTAGGTCAATTATAAAAATTCTCCTCCTTAATGTTAATTTTGCTCTTCATGTAAATGCAATCATTTATAGATGTTACTCAAACTGAATTCGTTTATCTCATCATATATAATGTTTGAAGCATAATGCATGCATAAATCAGAGTACATTATAGAGCAGTGTTTTATTAATGTTAAAATGTGTTCCCCTGAAATTGAACACATATGGGTGTGAAGTTACAAGCAAAAACAGAAACCAATTAACTTTCATCACTTTTTTCACCAATTTTTGCAATAAACTCATTCTGATGCAGTAATACTAGAAAATAAACGAATTGTTATAATGATTCCTTCTTAACTAATTTTTATTTATTTTTATTTTTAATACTAATAATATAATATAATATACATGGATACACATAATACATATAGATAGAACTTAATTAAAAATATACAAATAACATATCAAGCACATGCACACACATAATAGCACATAAAAATTCTACTCATAAGCTGATGTTGGTAGTCCAGCCCCATCATCTATGTGTATAGCACTCCTCCATTTCACTCCGCTTCCCCTTATACACAGATTTGTGGCTCTTTGTATAACAAATGCCAACCTCGCCCTTACCCATCCAGTCACTTCACTTAGTGGTTTTTCCCACTTCTTAACTAATATTTATCCAAATAGTATTGGAGACCATAATAAAATACTAAGTTAGAAAATACAATGTTTATTTCAATTGAGTTCGAAGCTGTACTATGGTGGTCCTAGATCTAGGACCGTAGAGGTCTAGATCTAGGACCGCTGCCTGGAGATTAAAGGTTAAACAACATTAAAAGATAAAACGTAGAGAAATCTATTCTTCACTGTAGAATTGCATTTATTCAGGACCAAATGGAGAAATGTGAACCAGACGTAGAGTTCTTGGAAGAACTAATCAACAGATCCATATTTCAAAAACCAGGGGGAGAGAGAAACAGTGAAATGTTTTGTAGTTAATATATAATAAACAAAATATCAGAGTCTATTGTGCATGTAGAAGGGCTTCCCTTGACAGCAAGTCAAGTGGAGGTTGTGTAGTGGACATAATGGCCAAGGAGAGAGCGTGCCCCTCGAATACACATAACTTAGCCTCACAGCAAAGAGAAGGCAAGACGGCATCTCAGCCATAGGCCTGATTCCATTTGGCAGAGAACAGAGAGGCCAGACGCTTATAGCTTGTTGTGGCGTGAGGCCCAAGGCCACCAGTGCAAGAGAGAATTAGTTGTATCAAAGAGGCATGCTCGATTTCATGGATACGTTGGTCGTATTTCTTCTTTTTCTCCTTTTCATGGCTACGGCAGCATGAAAAGATGTGTTTGGATTCCGAGGGGGCGTAAGGATTAAAACCCTTTACATAAAAAAATGCCCATTCAAACCGACTCTCCCAAAAGCCTCTGCTGCAATATCCAATTGTGCATGCACCATCCTGGATATTCGCTGAGAGTCCACTCTTGACCTCACCTGTCATGGGTTGTAGATGAGGCTCTGTGGACACATTGTGGCACACTTCTGACAAGAGAGCAGCTGTTTAATCTCTGATTTCATTGTGCCTAATTGATGGACACCTGCCCTTCGGTGCATGCTCAACAGTGAAGTGCCCGCCCGCCCGGCAGAAGCGTAGGAACGTAAACAAAGTTGGGGGGGCCCAAAGGGTGTGTCCAATATACATTCAGCGTACTTTATATACATATTGCCCAAGATTGGGGGGGCCAAGGCCCCCTCTGCCCCCCCGGTTCCTACGCCTATGAGTGGCCAGCCATAACGTAAAGCCAATGCATAAAGAAAGCTCCCTTATAGAGCGCAAAACCATATTCTTCAAGTGGTGTAACTGAAAGCCAGGTAGGTGGAGGCACATTATACGTGGTTGGGTGTTCGCAACGGAAGCCAGCTGTTCCAGTCCCTTTGACTTTTGCCTTCATGAATTCAGTTATGTACGACGGAGTACCCAGAGCTGTGGCTTGCCGGTGTCACGTAAAATTGGGGACACCTCGTCCCAATTGGGTACCCCAGCGTAAAATTAGGGATCCCTTTATAAATCACAGCGCGCATGTGCACGAAGCACGTTTATAATTTGTCACCGCTTGGAAAGCAACGCGATGCATGGATATGAAAGACGGTTTCAGCTACAGGGGAATCTTACCTATCTTTTAGACAGCAAGTACCCGTCTGGATTCAGCAGAGCAGATAAATAAAGGCTTTACGAAAGAGAGCCAAATTTTTCGAAGCAAAGAGTTCTGACCTTTACTACATTGGTCGAGGTGAGAACGTGTATACTGTATAGTCTTGTAAATTTAAAATTTATTTCTCGTGATAAATTATATAAATTATAAATGCATTGTGCATGCTCAGTGATTACATACCCAAGCAAAACACATGCTGCATGTGATGGAATTTGCAATGCTTATCTTGAGGAGCTATTGTCAATCTGTGATCAATGCCCAGTAACTCTATAGATTTGATTCCTTTGATTCCATTAATCATTAAGTTTATCATGGCCGTAGTCAATCACAAAAATTTGGGGGGGCTAATTAATATTCATGATCTTGGTAAAACGATGCATCGCGGATTGATCGACGGTTGACCACACTTTCTCGTTCAAAATTAACGGGGGGCTTGCAATACAGGAATGTGTTCAATTTGTGGTACCGCGCGTACTATAACATCAACATGTATCCTTTTATAAATAATATGCTAGACCAAAATTTTGGGGGGGGCTTAAGCCCCCCCAAGCCCCCCCCCCCCCCCCCCCCCCCCCCCCCTTACTACGGCCTTGTTTATGCACCATAAACTGTTCTTTGTGTGATTTATCAAACCAGTTCTGAACATCCCATTCTAATAAGAGTCCACTGACATGTCCCGCCCCCCACAACTCCCCTGAGGAATTAGGTGCTTGTTCCATTCATTTTTAAACTCTGTACCATTGTCTGTTGTAATAATCTTGGGCGAACACATGCATTAGCATAAAAATCTGCAAGGGTAGAATACAGTGAATCAGATTATCTATGTACTATAACTTGACACAAACTTAAGCACGTATACACATGAATTGCGCTGTTTATAATTTAAAGGCATCGGCAAAACAGTTGCTTCCATTAACAATATCTTGAAGAATGCATTGGCAACTCCAATTGCATGTTTAGATGGAAGTGGAACTGCTTCTACCATTTAGATAAGTAGTCACACACAGTCAGGATGTTTTGATTTCCTGACTCAGACTTCACAAGTGGCCCAAAAAAATCAATGGCAATGTGATTCCATGGTGACTTCACTGGACTGGGTGTAGTTCTAGGGCTGTATGAAGGCTTTTCCGGTTCGCATGCTGGCATATGTCACATTTGGAAACCTGTAGTTAAATTAATTAAGGTAGTCTTAATAGATTCTATGGCTAAAAATCTAAGTTGCATGTCTCACCGTGTCATTCACATCTTTGGTATTCCAGGCCAAATAAACCGTTCACTGATCCTGCTCAAAGTTCGCTTCGCTCCCATGTACCCGGACAACATTCATGCAGAATACGACGCTGCTCTAACTTTCATTTAACTCCAATAAATATTATTTCCATTGTCTATAATAAAGTACCACCCATGACTTACGGACGACACAATTGTGTGCATTAGCCAAATTGAAATGAACAAACCTTGCCCTTCTTCTTCATCTTAAAGTACCTTTTGCAACAAATTTCTGAGCCTTTCTTTGTATGCATAGCTTACGTGCTACGCTTGCACCCACCGGGTACATTTCTTACCAAGAACTCATATGCTTCTAGCTTCTACTAGGTTCCCACTATTGGCATCTCCCTCTTCACTTGAATAAGCCATTTTAGATTAGGATTATCTCCCGTGTTCAAGGTGTTTATGTGCACGGACCAGTTTTGGATTAACCGGACCAATTTTGGCGTCATTTTAGGTCCGGCCGGACCACTTAGGACGCCAAAATTGGTCCGGCCGGACCGATTTTTTTCCCCGGACCAAATTTTTCGTGACAAACCATATACCCTAAAAAAAGAACGAATGTTATTCATCGTACGTTCCACTTCAGGATCGTTGCGAAGCTTCTCGCCATCATGTGACACCGTAAACACGCACATGGAAATATAATAGTCCTACAGTATATTTCGCTCATTTGTAGGACATTATGTTTGTGTGCGAAATATAGGACTTTTACATTTCTCTTTCTTATTAGACCCTCTGTTTCCTTCTTTCTTACACCACTATTGCCTTCCAATTCTATATGCCACCAACGTTCTAAAAGAGAATATTATTCTTATTTGTACATTGATATATTATCTCTTTGACTGCATGTGCATATTCATATGTCCTCAGTCCATACCAGTTCCAAAAACACGCATTAGTAATAAATCCAAACTCAACTGAGAAATGCATACAGCTCACACCCCAGGACAAACGCGTGCAAGCCTATATATTTAGCGTTAAGGAATTAAAATCGTATCCGAGGCCAAAACTGGTTAATCTGAAGTAGAAATTTTTAGCTGCAACCTAAATTTTTACCATTCATGGTCCTACATGTATGCAGCTGGATGGTTGAACTTGATATCAGTTGTAAGTGTTCCATGTCCCACAATGTAGGATTTGGATGGCTGCACGCATGCATGTAGTAAGACGTAATTGACTCCCCCACATTCCTTGGAAGCATTTATGTCGTGCAGTGTGCACGCTTGCACTGAATTACACACAATACACTGCAAAACACTTAACACTACATGTATGTATTGACAATTGTATATGTTACGTGCATATAAAGCTGATGCCTATACAAATTAGCAAGTTTTATAAAAACTGGTCAAAGCAGTTATTATATATTTAATACAGTACATGCCGCATACGATGATATGAAAAGGTACGATCCAATGATGGATTATTAGTCAAAAGGTCATGACTACATGACTCTAATTCACGTGACTGTGACTAGCTATGGTTTGACCAGACTATGACTTCGCTTTACTGAGACAGCCAAGTTTTCGTATATAGGAGCGTGTCCCTTGTTTCAGGCGTGTCCCTGGTGTGCAGATGCATCTCTGGTGTGTAGATGTGTACCTGGTACGTAGATATGACCTTGTGTGTAGGTGTGCAAAACATAATATACATCAGATCACATGTAGAGTGAAGGTGATTGAAACTTGTCTGATGTCTCGAAGTGGTAGTATCGCCATTATACTTTTCAATTAAGCAAGTTTTGCTGTCATCCATTAACATTGGATATGCATGCATAGTACGTGCGCATGCAAAATGTTTGCACTAACGTTTTTTATTGATAAGCTTTCACACCATCATTACCACTCTTGACAATTTGAAAAATTGTAAACAATTGTGCATGTACCGATATAATTATATAATTATAATTATACATTACATTGCACGTGCAAACCTAGTGTAAACTTTCCTATTTTATGCTCAGGCTAGGTCTACCTGCTCTTGAAGTGTGCTGGCAACCCAGTCACCATCTTTGCTGCACCCCTGCAGCAAGAAATTATCGATGGTTGTCGAACCTGTGGTAGTGTCTCGCGTAACTTTTTCTAAGGTATGTGTTAAATAGCAGAATTGTGACAAATAGTTGAGAATAAAGGTGTCTCCGCACTTGCAAAGACAAACCGGATCCGCATTGCGGCCAATGACTTTAGTCAGTGAATAGGTATTCACTGATAAAATTCATTGGCCACAATGCGGATCGATCCGGTTTGCCTTTGCTAGTGCGGAAACGCCTTAAATTGTATTTGGCACGTTTTTTGCCCTGTTTTATAAAATCACGGATTATTCCAGAACTGCTAACTATAAAAATTAATTATATCTTGCTTTGTCTATGAAAAAAATATATCAAGCTCCTCCAGAAAAATTTGAAGGGACTCTAAAACACAAGAGATACATGAAACATTGAAAATGACGTTTTTGTGTAATATGTATATGTAGTAGTGTTCATTTGCAAACGATGCATATATGATGATGTAATGTACGTCATGCTCATAAAACATTCCGTACATGTATACTTTGTTTACGATATAATAGTTTATGACCTACACCATGGATTAGAACATAAACCTACTGTTCGTCGTTCAATGACATAATGCACATTGCATGCAAGTTTCTAGCTAAACACGTTTCTATTTTGCTGCATGTGTCCTTATGTATTACTTGGACGTCATTGTTTATTTCGCGCCTTATGGTTGCGGACAGTTGCACGTGGGCCAAAGACGACTGATTCAACGTCTCGAAGCAAATTCATATTCTTGAGAATTTTCACGTGATCCACGCCGGTGTAGGTCTTGATTTGAGAGGGTTTCCACTTATGACACACCCTTGAGCTGCGAAGGTTGACCGTGCCGTCGCCTGATCCCATTGTTACCTCCGGGTCTGAATTAGGAAATCCTTTATCGTATCGGTACTTCTCAGCCGTCGGCACGTCCACTCCGTAAAAGCAATGGACGGGAACCGTGGGTGTGGGGAAGCCATTGTTGATGTTAGATATTCCCGTGTACATTTTGTATCCCTGAGGATAGCCGATGTCTTTAAATAGTGCACTGTAGTCGTTGGAAGTGTAGCTGCGCGTGGGAGTAGTGACAAGGACCTCGTCCTCCCAAACGGAAGGCTTGGGAAGTAAGAAGTACATGCTCTGGAATGTTCGGAATGTGTCCCTCACTAACGCATTGCTTACGGCCGGGCATCCTAATTTAGCCGCTAACAGTGTGATGGCGTCAATATTCGGGTTTTGCATTTTCATGGAACCTGTTACCGATAAACCGGACACTAAGCTCTGCAACGCCACGTTGCCTCCAGACCAGGCGCCGGCAATAGTGATGAAGGCATGTATGTATTTATCTTTCCACTTCTGTGTGACCAGGTTGTTGAGGAAGTGAAGTGTGAGCGGGCCACCCATACTGTGTACCGCCAAGGAGACCCTCTTTCCTCCCGAATACGTATACATCTCTTCAACGAGAGCCTGCATCTTCTTGTAGTAGCTCTTCGATTCCAATGAATCTGCATGCCATACAAAATTGTACTCAAGCTAGGCATGTATGGTTTTTGCACAGAAGTTGGTTGATGTAAAACCAAAAACCAATTTGGTTTCACGCCTCGACTGCGGCCTTGGTTTAAGGTTGATATCATGCTTTGTTGGCATACATTTCAAATCGTACTTCAGATTTTTTAAAGTTTGAACCAGCAATTTAGTTGAAAAACTAAAAAGGTTGGATTAGAACCAAAAATTGTGTGCTTTCCAAACACCAGCTTCCAAATTCGCGGGCGGCACTAGATAATACATATGGTATCCATTGCAGCAAACAAATGGACCTAAAGCTTGTCATATTTTACGTTTTAGGCGTCTGTTTGTGACAGGGTTGCGTTTGTGGTTCAAACCAATAAATGTGGGGCCGGCCACAGGGAATTTTTGTGTACATGTAAGAGTAATGTTTCAAAGGTGTATTGTTACGTCCCAATACTTTGATAATTATCTATAGTAAACATCTATAGCAAGGAATTTTTTTAAAACCGCTGACCGCATGCACAGGGAAAAAACACGTGGAATCATTTTGGAATCATTGTGTGATATTACAGAGAATCACACACAAATCACACGCGTCAGATTTTCTATGTAAGATCACGCAATGATTTTTCAGAAGATTAAAAAATCCTCTGTAAAATCAGAACTTGATTCCACGCGTTTTTTCCCTGTGATGAGCTAGGTGATCCGCCGGCCTGTTAGGTCAGGCCAGGCTCTAAGCTAGCTGGCATGATACGCAAGGCCCTTAGCTGGTATGTCAGCCCCGGCCTAGTAGCCACAATACATGCCTGGACCAGGGATGATATAGATCTCTACATGGACATGCATTGGTAACCATCTATGTTAATCCGAACCAGCTGTTAATTTCAAAATGGCGGGGGAGGGGGTGTGGGGGAGGGGTGCTTCTTATGATATGGAGATGCTCACCAGCTGAAAGTCTCCAGTCATATGGAGCAGCACGAATAGTTTTGCCGCGTACGTAGCCACGATCCACGAAATACTGCACAAAAGTGTGGAAGTATTCGTCTGGAGCAACGGGATGGAAACCGCACTCATTCTGAAGTATCGCCATTTCTTCGTCATCGGCGTTAGGCCCGTCTTCGCCCTGCGCTTCCAGTAGGGAAGCTAAAAGATACTCTACACGACAAGTTTCGCCCCAGCCGTAAGCATCGATCTCGATTCCGGGCCGAGTTGAGTACGTATTTGTATTGATGTCGTAAGCTAAACTGCATGCATATATACGTGGAGTTAAAGAATACATAGCTTGGCCTACAATGTGACTGGTTACTGCATCCTCTATTCCTCCAAACTTACGAAAGTTTTCCCCACGTGTCTCCTAAATTCGTACACACACCAACTGCATTGATCCACAATCCTGTCCATGAGGTCCACGATTTCCACAAGCACATGACCTTTAAAGGATAGCATTTGTATTCCCGAACGTACAGCTGAGATCCCATTAATCCAGGGACTATATACGCCGGTTGAAGAAAGACGGGGAAGAGGGAGAGGGTGAGGTATAAGTGTGGTATGTGCGCGCGCGCGTATGTGTATGATATACAGGGAAACAAGACGATGAAAATATGTTTCACATTCGTCGAAGGGATAGAATGCACATGTATAAAACGAGCTTACCTAGCAGGATTGGAGACTGGGCCTCGGTCACTACGGCATTCGTTACAAGTACTGCAAGGGAAATGTATAATGCCAATGCAAGAAAATTCATACTTCTCTGAATAAACAAACTATGTGTGATTGAACCTGCCTTTATTTTATTTACGCGCTTGCAGAATTATGATTACACGCGATGCATAATTATGCTTACCGGAAATTGGGGGGGGGGGGGGGAGGCCTTTAATTTTATTTACCTAGGGGGACGGCAAGCTACCCTAGAGACGAACAACGTACCTAGTAACAGGGTGTCCGTAGGCGGGGGAGGGGGGGGGGGGGGGGGGGGGGGGGGGGCAGCCTATAACATATTCTGTTATTTACTGGTCGTATAGGTTAATCCCGTGTGATTTGCATGGCTGATTTCTTGTTTATATATCAATATAAAATATATTAATAATCATAACATAGCGAACAAGCCATGACTGAAGAGGGCTCTGTTGGAAGGAGGGGGGGGGGGGGGGGGGGGGGGCGTGGCGGGGGAGACTCAACAAGTTGTAAAAATGTTGGGCTTGGATCATTCCAGACAAGACTTTTCTAGGAGAGTAGAATTGACCGAGATGGCATTGGAGAGGGTAACCTGGGTGTTGAACACTGTGACTGTCTGAGAATGATGCATGCTATGTGGGCCTCCTAACGAAGTTACCACCGAGTAACTGCTACCTGGAGATCAACAGCAGCAAAACTCCACTAGCTAGACCAGACAGTAGATTCGTGGACTCTGCACACTTCCCAGCAATAAACATGGAACAGCATAGGTAATCCCCATTTGGTGCACCCAAGGATGTCCATGGTGGGCAGGAGAAAGCACTTTGATATGAGGTGGGAATGCCCAACGACGGTGCATTTAATTTTTAAATCCCAGTGTGTCATTGAGGCCTTAGGCCTTTGTTGACTGCAGTGCATTTGCATATTCACTTGTTAATTATTTCCGTTCCAGTAGTTACTGATGTGTGAGTAAATAAATAACAGACATAGAACTAATTCGTTGACAAATAGAATGAAACACTCTGTGCCCCAAATTTTCTAAAATGATCGAGTACTTAACGGCTAATTGCGTATCCTCAGACCAGTTACAGTTATGTTTATCTTCCTGTTACGATCGATCAACCAGAGCCATCGCGAGGTTGGGTAAGAGATTTTTTTTACTTCTGATCTTATTCCACTGTATGCATTGGTTTAGACTGTCTTACCATAAATTAGCAAATAAGGGAACAACATCCTGTTCTTGTGTAAGCCAGCAAACTGAACCTGTAACTAGCTGCTTTAAAGAACTACCATAGCCATGCTGATTGTTGAAAATGGCTGCACTCCAGCTTGCTGGAGAGGGTCTGCGTATGAGATTTGATGATGCAGGTAAATTAACAAATGCCACTAAAAATGTGAACTAACCTGTTTGTCCATAGTTCCGGACTGTTACACATGTACATAACTTTGCAAGCCACAAATACACCCAATGAGCACACACACGCACACATACACACCCACATACATACACACACGCACACAACACACATGTTACACACACACACACACACACACACACACACACACACACACACACACACACACACACACACTCGAAATGCCATTCATGTCACACTCAGATATAAGGCTGGGTACTAGGTAATAATATATTATACTAGCGAGCACCCGTGAAAAATCACGCCCTGATGATTTATTTCATGTGTATGAATGTTATAGTAGAACATCATTAAAATGAATAAAAATAAAACTGAATTTATAACAACAGTTGTTTGATTACCACACATTTGTTGTAAAATATGTCTGTGTATCGTTCGGCTACATTCGCCCCTGTTCTGGATTGTCTCTAATATGAACCTTAACTTGCTCGTGATGTCTACATCGAGTTACTAAGGGCAGCATATAATTTCCCGTGTCCAAACACGGGCAATTATAAAATAATACTGTTTTATAATCTACCACCTGTTCTAACATATGGTTACTACGCAACCTTTATAACATGCCCGCGCAATACAAATACTTCATGGAATTATTATTGTCAGATACAGTGAGATAGTAACTATATACATGTTCTCGGCCTGTACGATGAGACTTGAGAGTGAACCACAATAGCGTAGCTTGAAGTTTTACTGCATCTTATGACATTACTACCGTACAGGCATGTAGGTTTTGTGGCAAGCATGGTCGCTAAGTATGTGTTACTATGTACTTTTGTGTGGGAGGTGGTCGTTCCGCTAGGTACGTGTACCTAGCAACCAGACCAAAGTTACGCGGACGTACGGTCCGCACGTACTTAGTTGGAAATATCGAAGATAATAAAATATATGTTACGAAGGACAAAACACTGCAATCGCCTAGATGTGTATCTGGCTGAAATAACCCTGCTGTAGCATGCAACAATTTAGATGAAGATCAACTCGTATTAATGATAATAATTTGTACATCAAAGAACAGCATATGCCTCACTTACAAATCTGAAGAATTATTTCAAAGAACCCTTGCATTACACGGAACAAACACCGTTCACACGTGTGCCATGTCAGTACAATCAAATTTGGCACCAATTAATCCAGTGCATGTTGTTTAGCATTGGCAGTATCTGCTTTAAAGGTTGTGCTTTGTCACCACTTGGGACCACATGACACAAGGGCGGACGCAGGGGGGGAGTCCGGGGGGTCCGGACCCCCCCCCCCCCCCCCCCACCCCCCCCCCCCGCCTATACCACGTGACGTGTACAGTTAACCCTCATTGCGTGCCAGAAATAGCCTTTCGTAACAGCTTAAGGCGTCAGACAGTCTGTGTCACGGACCCCCAAAAGCTTCCGCGCTTCGCGCGGGAGGGGCACATCCCCCTCCCGCACCCCCCCCCCTTATTAGTTATTCATGTCGGACCCCCCCCCCTTTTAGAATTCCTGTATCCGCCCCTGCATGTGTTTCAGAGGAGCATCTTCCTCTCCATTCTCATTAACACCTAACACTTCTGCCTGTTCATCCAACTGTGAAGCATTACAGATGCCATACTTTTAAAATCTTCGTTACTTTTTAGGTTACAAATGTTGATCAACATATGGTATATTGGTAATTGTTTTGTAGCAAGGCCAATTTATAAGTGGCAAACTTCAGTTCGACGTTATAGGATGTGTTGCTGGTATTTCTGCAGAATCTGAAGTTTTCATATTCCAACGTGCATTCGCTGCATTTTTTGCAAGATTTTGCCTTTGACGACGGCCCATCCAGCATCACGCAGTCAATTTTGACTTAGCATAGGCTGGGAGTTTAATTGGCCACCCTTACAAAATTTTATTCCAAAACTCAATATCATCCTACACTGGGTTGGATTACCAAATGCTTTGGCTTCATTAACACATACTTGCAAGTTTGTTGCAGTATAGTAGTACATATTCATGGCTTCTTCCTTGGAGCTTTTATATACAAGATGTTATTATGGAAAGGTATCCAACATGCGTATCACTCATCATCATGCAATATTCGGAGTTGATTCAGATTATAGAATTACTGCGAATTATATATGGCTCAATTATTTTTTTTTTTATTGGGACCATTGCCACCAACGAGAAAAATTTCGAGAGGTTAGCTAAGAGCATTACAAAGAGCAATGAATATAATTTATTGTCTATATAACCACGATAAATGATATCCCTACAAGAACTAAATAGTTTATGACGAAAATACTATATGATAGGATCAGGATTGATGAATAGCATTAGCCCTCACCAAAGTTCCAGTTAAGCCTAGCTGCTATACCAGTGTGAAAGCTTAGTTTTATTTGTTTGCCAAATGTTGTATAGCAAATCAGATGAGCTTTAATTTGTAAATAAGTCCATTAGCTGTTTATTGCATAAGTAATGTGAACTTGAGTCATAAAATCATGCTATATCCAATCATGTTTAAATGCCATTCGTTGCAGAAATACAATTGTAACGTGGAATATCAGCAATCATCTGGATTGACCAACACAAGGCTCAAAAATGGTATAATATTCTCAATGGGACGATTCGGATTGATCACCACATGCAATCATGCTTCCACCTGCCTCCTTAATTGGCAAATTAACACTCCATGTACAAAACTATCGTTTCCAATGTTCATGAACACTTTTGTAGAGTCCCTCCTTTAAGAATATTCTTGTACCTTGGAGCAGCTTGAAATGTATTCTTTATAGAGACATATCATGTAAATTTTAGCAGTTCTGGTGTAATACACTGCACTACTGAGTCCTAATACCCTATGGAACTTTTAATCGCCCATTTTAAATGATCAGTGTCATGAGTATAAATAAATTTAGGTAGTGCGGGTTCCATGTTTTTATATCTTGCTCTGCGGTCCCAACCATTTTTCGCCATTCTGCTACAAAATGTCAACATGTTGTAACTACCAGGTTGTCATTGTGAAATCAAGAATTGTGGGAGCACTCATATGAATTAAAGTGAATTTAGTACAAAGTATCACATTCTAATTATCAACCATTTGTTAACTTCAATGTGCATTTGTTTACCTCAATGTAAAGCTCTAAAATTCAGAGAACACTTCACTTTAATATTTCAAAAAAGAATATTAAGTGCAAGGACCATAATATTTCCACCTATATATTAGTGTTCTCACTTTCAACACATCCTCATCATTTCCTCACCCTCCACTGCCCATCCTTGATGGACTTCATGAAACCATAAATGACCATAAATGACAATAACTGTTCTTGGTATCTTAGTATGCACTCTCACTAGAATACACAGAATCAATGACCACCCCAAGTGTGCAGTACATTTATGGTTGTTAATTCATTATACATTCTTGTAATCCGTAATTTTTGGCAATGATTTTAACATGACTTGCATGCAGATATGACACTTTTGCCACTGAGCAATAATCACAACAAGTGTTTTGATATGTAAACCTGTAGCAATAAAGCAAGTAGTTAAAAATAGACAAACTAATGATAATATACATATGCATGCATTGCAATACATGTATACTGTGAATGTGTGTGTGTGTCTTGTCTGCACAATCAGTGCTAGTGGAAATACGTACCTTTTTCCATCAGCACTGCATTACCCTTGGGAAATCGTAGGTTGCAATTCACTGAAATGTAGCAAAAAACATCTTTGTGCCAAATGTGGGTGCCCCTTTATTCACTTTCCTTCCTCCCCTCTCCCCTCTCCCCTCTCATATGAGTTTCACATTCATTATATGGATAAATAAGGTGGCACAGTAACAGTAGCTTCAAATTAAGAGAATGGCAGAAAGGGACAAAGTTGTGACATTAAGAGGTAGTTACCATTATCAAAGTCCACATCACAATCATCACTAGTGGAGAGATTCCAACTTCTTGTGATGTGCTGGAAACTTGTGGTACAACGAATCTGAAGAACACCTTCACACCTCCAAACACTGAACTGCCACAGTTTGCTGAGGTAGTGTTGGTAGCTACTGCCTTGCAGTAGTACATCTGACCACTGGTGAGGCCATCAAGGTACACAGTCACCTCTGTGCCTCTAGTAGAGGAGACGTACACACTTGAGTCAGGAGGAACAGAGGGATGAGTACTGCAGCACACCACACAGTAGTGGGAGGAACCATCCTGGAATGTGCATGTCATGGTACCAACATTCCCTCTCACACTGGGCGGACCAACATGGAGCAATGCTGATGGGACACCACCTTTAGTAAGAGAAGGTAACCACGGTGATACTGGCAATGAAATAATGCAGTGGTCCGTTATCACTAACTGGAGCACAAAGCAATATACACATAAATCAGATTGATACCATGCCCACACATACCCACCCACAGACATACCCCATACACCACTCACATGTCTGCACACTGACACTACTGCTGTTGCTTTTTCCAACACAGTTAATGGATTGTACACTAACTGTGTAGTTAGCACCAGGAGTGATGTCAATTGTCAGTGATGTATTAGCCACACTCCATGTGCCCACTGTGGTCCCAGAGGTGGTGTTGGTGACATGGACCTGGAATGCCAATGTTGCATCCCCATCAGTGGGCGGTGTCCATCTGGTGGTTAGTGCGTTTCCGCACAGTGAGGAGCTGACGTTAGATGGAGGTCTGGGGACTTCTAAGGCCAGAAATATCTCATGAAGAACTCTGCAGTACAATTTCTTTAACTATCACTAGCCTGGGTAGTACATCTTCCAATACATTGCACATCTTATTAGAACTCGTACTACACACCAACACACATCACATCACACACATCACACCTACGTACAACATCACCCACTTTATCCCACACACATACCAAACACCCATACACACAACACACCTACACACAACACACATCAAACACCTACATACACGACACATCTACACAAACTACACACCTACACACACCACAACACACATACACACAACACAGCTACACACCTACACATAGCAAACACCTACACACACCACACACCAACACACCACACAACACCTTTACTCACCAACAATCCTCACAGTGAGTGCAGTTGCACCTGCGGGGGGCACAGTGGTCATGTCCTCACACGTCACAACCATGCCATCAAGACTGTCATTCACCACTACGTCAAGCTGTGACACTAAGCAGTTATTCCCGTTGGGGACGGGGACATTCCGCCCCACTAGATGAGGGCCACAGTGCACAGAGGAGGCTGGCACACCCTCTCCAGCACATGGTGGGGTCTGGGGAAGCACAATCAAGTTTCCTGGGCAGTGACGAGGGCCTGCCATAGAGGGGAATGCAAAACCCCATCGAGTCATGGAGTGGTTTCCTGTGACCCAACAGGTACAAGTAATCTTGGACCCCGGGCATACTGCCTTATCCATCTCTGGGCAAGACAGGACTGGGAACCCTTCAGTTGTGACCACTTGAAGATGGGAATGGCAAAGAGTTCAGTCACAACGCATGCTATATAAACTCCCTCCTCTTCCTCTCTCCTTGCACCAACACACACACACATATACACACATACACACACACAACCATTTCAATGTACAATTTCTGCAGGTGTTTCCATGCATATGCCATCCAAGATGAAAAACTTGTCAATTAACCAAATTCTGCCCACAGTGACTAAATAGATTAACTTCAAGCAGTATGCAGGGAAGAAGCCAAGTGAAGAATTGCTTTGTTGGAAACCAGCACTCTGGCATCACTCTTCCCCAAAATAATTTGTAGGCAGGTAGGTTTGTAGTATTTGTTCTGCAAACTTACATTTATTAAACTTTAATTTATTTAACTTTAACATATATTTTTACATCCCGTTTATGTAAGCCACCAGATTGTTTTACCCTTTTTAAGTTTTGGTTCCATTGAATTGTCGGGCCATTTATTCTAATGTATGCGAGGTCAATGAGTTGCCTTTCTCCATTCCACTGTGGTCCATGATGTTAAAACCTGAAATATCTGTTGTCTGCTCTCGAGAGAAATCCAGGACAAGCAAATGAAAAGTAACGCTCGCATTGAAATGTATGGCTAATTATAAATTCAACTTTATGATGGATTAGGATGAAGTTCTTTGGAGTTCACTGAAAATCAAAAACTTTGAAAACTTGAAAAACTACCCAGAAAGGTGATTTTGCTGGACACTGTCCCATATTATAATTACATGTATATGCTCTAATTGGTGCGCATCTTTCTAGTCTCGCACTTAGTCGCCGTACAACGCGAGTTGACTGGGAACGAGTACACGTATGCTTTCCTTGTCCCCAGTCCAACATATATCGTACTACACGTCTGGCTTGCGAGACTAGTATCTGATGGGTTGGGCTGAGGTGCTGCATATAACGGGGAAAACAGTTTAAACGCGAACTATGTAACAAAATAAAACTTTGTCTTGATTTTTGTTCAACATTCCTTGATTATAGAATTGGTGAAATTTCAGTTCTGCATCAATCTTTATTAGGCCTTTTTAGATGTTTACCTCTGGGTAAAACAACGTCAATGGCCTCGCTAGCGAGCACAGCAAACAAAAAAAAACCGTCGAATCAATTCATGATTTTCAATTGCTACGCGTTATGCTGTGGCGGCTGCTTATAGCTACTTTGTTCGAAAGACAACGATCGGGTCGGTTAGGAACGACAAGTAGTGCACCTCTTGTCGTCCCAGTCCATTGCATGTATTATCGACTGTATCGTTGCCTTTCAAGTTTAAATACGCATAAATAGGTCAGCTGGCTCGCGAGACCAGTCCGGTGCATGAGAATCGTAGATCTAGAGAGGCCCGGGGTAACAGAGAGTTTGGGCCCGGGCTGCTGTTTTGCCATAATACAATAGAATTTTGGAGCCCAAATCTATATATTATCTCTGCCCAAATTATACCTTGCATGAGACCCGGGTAGTAGGTGTAACCCTACTCTCTAACCGCGGGTCCTGCGCGGGTCACTGATTGGAAACGATAAGCTAGAACCAGATACAATATTATCGATATAATTATTATTTCTGCACCGCAAATCCAACCAGGCCACGTCTCAAATAAGGGAAATGGATGGATTCCCAAATTAAAAGTAGCTAGCTTGTACAGATTTCTACCGTTAGGCTAAGTTCAAGTTCCTAGATCCCAAAGCCATATTTTACGTGTTATAGCCCGAATGTTAACCGTCCTGATCAGTGCACGCTTTCTTATAAATAGGTCCTCTGAATCATTGGTTTGAATAGTATCAGAGAACGT